>VXBA01002420.1:142301-408781 GCA_013399895.1 Serilophus lunatus
GCCTTGGCCGGCACGCCAGGCCGCCGCGGGGGGAGGGCGGGCGGCGCCGGGGCCGCCGAGGTGCGTGGTCCGGCCGGGAGGGTGGCGCTGCCCGAGAGCCGGGGCGCCGAGCGGGGGCTGCAGCCGCCAGGCTCTGCCAGGACCCGGCGCGGATGGGGTTCGACAGAGCCGGTGGACTCTGTCTGGGTTCCCCGCTGCAGATCCGAGGTGTCGGTGTTCCGCCACTAGCCCGGCTGGGCAGTAACTCTCTCTGTGTTTCTGTCTCTCTCTCCACCGACTGAACAGGGATCCTGCACCGGCTGGGACCGGCCGCTGGAAACCCTGGGTAGGTGGGATGAGTCCGGGCCTGCCTGTCATCCCAGCGTGCTGAATAGCGAGTAGTTACCGCTGCTTCAGCCGGCGCTGCTTGGAGGTAAGCAACGCTGAAACCAGCGCACCGCTGCAGCGTCGGTGCCTTCGCTGCTCTTCAGAGCGTCTTTGCCCTTGTTGGTAACGTGTAGCTTCTCAGCCACGCTGGGTTGTGTCACACAGGCGGCTGAGGCTTTTAAAAATTAGAGACATTACTTATAAAAGTGAACACAAGCCTGGCATTAAAACTGATAGTGTTGGCTTTTAAAGGGAAATAGACAAATGTGTATAAATGTTAGGCCTCTGGTAGGAATTAGGACATAATGTTGGAATGGCTTTATTACATGCATTTATTTGAAACAGAATCAGTGCTATTTAAGCTAAAATGAGAAATACAATTTGAATGTGGGAATGCATTAACCAAAGTTTGTACCAGACTTGCTTGAGAATAGTATCATTGAGTCTTCCCCGTGGAAGGATGTGTGTTTCTGTACCTGCTGGGTACACTGGCAGCATCTCAGTGCTGCATCTGGGAATGCAGGAGGAGAACAGAAGCAGTAAATATATGGGATGAGCCACTGTCAGACGAGTCTATGTGATACAAATGGTGAAGGTTCTCTTGTCAGTTGATTGCACAGACTTAATTGTTTGCAGAAGACTGTTTGGAAAGGCTCAGGAATTGAGATGGCCGTCAGTAACCACAGCAAAAGCAGCTGAGTGTTTTTATCCGGGAATGGAACACCTTCCCCACCCTAGTACCACAATCCTTTTATGTTGGGTAGTCACAGGGTATCAGTGCTGTTTGTGGAGTGGGATTGTGGAGGAGCAGAACAGCTCTGGGACTGTTGCTCTAGTCTGTTGCTTTGAGAAGAACTTCCAGTCATGTGTGACTGAAATGAGGGCTTTTGCTTAAGCAGGGGCTGAATGAAGCCTGTGGCTGTAAGGGAGGGCGTGTTGTGCTCTGGCTTGAGATTTGGGTCCTAGGATGGTTTGGTAACAGGGGCGTTGTTTGTCTTCAGCCCTTGCTGTGTAGGGGCATGGGAGCTACACTGGAGTGGCTAGTGGTGTAGATTGTGATGGAAGTGCCTTATGTTGGTTGTCTTGTGTGCTAGCTTACATGGAGGAGTTAGTATCAACACTACGGATGAGCTTAACTGACGGGATGTGTGGCCTGTGTCCAATGTAAAACTGTCTTGCTATACTACTTCAGCTCTTTCTTAAAATCAAAAGGGCAGATTGCTTGTCAGAATGTTGTAGTCTCCAAGTTGTGACAGGCTGCAGGTGCCATGCTTCAGAAATGTTAACATGTTTGCCAAAGTTACCTGAACCATAAATAGGAGTTATGCTTTGAGAGCTGTTTTAGGGAAAACAGTTTATCTCAGAAATAAACTCTCAAAGAAAAAAACTCTTTCATATGTCTGGGCCTTTACTTTTCAATCTCTTAGGAGACAGTGTTGTCAGCTATGTCTAATTTCCAAGGCAGTTTGTAGGGAGTTGAAATAAGATATGTGACCTGGAACTTCACTTGCGTATGAAGGTACATGTGGGGTCTATTTTGCTCATCCTGTATTTGATGGTAGTTACTTGCCAGGTTCAGGAAGCACCACTTCCCAGCCTGCATAATTAAGAAACAAGCTGCCCAGGAGGTAGTTTATTCCCAATTGGAGTGCTCAGTTGTCACCTACTTAACAATGAAAAAGTCCTTGGTAATGGCTGAAGGCCTCAGTAGCACAAATTATGTTTTTTCTTAAAATCCTATTGAATTGTTGAACTCTGTATCTTAGTTAAAAGTTCCATTAATTTACATCTTTGAGTGTTGATTAACTAAAACAGTAACTCATTTCCTAAAGATTTTCAATTAATATAGAAATAATGCAGCATAAATGCCTATTTCCTGTTGTTCAGGTGTCTCCTATCTCCAGAAAAACCCACTGATGAGGTAGGTGCAATCTGATCAGCTTGGAGCTGTTAATACAAAATGAAGTTGCACTTTTACTAAATCTGACTGTGGCAAGTAGAAGAAATTACCCTTACATTTCCTCAGTGGAGAGATTGATGTATTTGTTTGTATTTTGAAAGCATTTATCCAGGATTTAGGGTTCTTGCCTCCCGGCTCCTGTGTGTTTTTCATTACCTAGGTGCTGTGCTGTTCTACAGACTTCCTAATGCTCAAAGTAATTCCTCTGTAAACTCACTTTCCTATTTTTCAGTGCTTCTAATGGAGAACTGAGTGGGGCTGTGAGGGGGTGCCAACTGTGAAATTGCATCTATTGTAACGGGTTTGTTTCTTTTTGTAACCCTTGTAGTGTAACCAAGTCACATTTCGTCATGGCAGCAGACTCAATGGAGATTGATGATGCTTTGTACAGGTAAGAATATCTGATTTTTAAGCGTTGCTCCTGACTTTTCAGGAACACTTAACGTTTACAGGCAGTAACCTCAAAGTCAAGGCTTGAAAACACAATCCACTGTCAGTTAGTTAAAGGTGTGGGTACTTGTGGTGCTGTGTCTGGCCTTTTCTAAGGCAAAAAACCCAAAGTGTTCAGCCAGTGAAATAGAACACGCTTCTTGCTAAGTAAGTGGTGGGAACTGAATTGAATTGAAGATGCAATCCATCTTTCTTAAAATTGTTACTTTATTGGTCTCAAAGCAGATGTTTTCTGACCATCATTGGTATTTGACCAGTAAAAAAGCATGGGTAAATACTATGGAGTTGTACAGAGTTCCAGTAGTACCAGTGATATGTACTTTTTGGAAAACAGGAATAATACTTGTCCTATTTATAATATGGATTTCTTTCTGCCTATAGCTTGTTTCTTTGTTGACAAAGCAGATATTCTTCTTTTTTTGTTCCTTATCTTCTTTCACTACCTTCTTTTCACTTTTTTCATTATGTAGTTTATCTCCTCAGTCTTTGCCATGCTTCTCAGTCCTCATAAACATCATCAGTATCTCTGTTATCCTTCAGATTTTAGAGTGTTGGATTTTAGAGAGATTTTTTGTAGATTTAAAAAAAAATATTTGTTTTCTTATTAGTTTTGTTTTAATTTGTTAGCTGGGAGTGTCTTGAGATCACCTGGCATGGCAATAGTTGAAAGAACCCGTACTGGAACAAATGGTATCCCTGGAAGTGGTGGGATTGAAAAGCTTCTTTGTATATTAAAAAATACTTATAGGTTAAAAACAAATGAGGCTTCTTTTTAATTTGTTGCAATGCTTCTGGTGCTTTATATGTCTCTTCACTTTTTGGCAGTAGTCTCATGAAAGTAATGCTTTTCATTGGTGAAAAAGGTGGTATTTTGAATGGTTTAATTGTGTAGTTGGAAGCTAGGAGACTTTTCAGAGTTCAGGATGTGACTACAAAATCTGTGACGCTCTCTGGTTTGAAGATTTCTGATAACAAAGAAATTCTTTTGCTGGCCTATGTCTTCAACAGTTAATTCCAAAAGCCTATTATCCTGAAGTAGTTTTGCACTGATTTAAAATGAAAAGTTATTTGTTTTCTCTAATACCTGACACTGACAAGCTCTGTACTAGATGCATTTCACTATATGGATTATGATTGCAAACCATATGTTTAATATATTCTTATTTGCTGAAGCACTTCAGAGTTCAGATACACACTTGTGTCCTCAGCCATGTGTTGGATGGAGGGCTGGTAAACAGAACACGCACTTATCTGCAGAACTTCCCACTGCAGACTAGAGACTTACTGGGATGATAGAATAACTGAAAATATTTGAACATTCTTTTTTAAACAACTGGCAATTCTTGACTTGCTTTAATATGTTCCTGACTTTGTTTCTGTCTTGTTTTGATCTGAATTTCTTTGCTGTAGCCGTCAGAGGTATGTTCTTGGAGACACAGCAATGCAGAAGATGGCTCAGTCTCACGTATTCCTGAGTGGTGTAGGTGGCCTTGGTGTGGAAATTGGTAAGTTAGATATCATTTATTTAAGGAGACACAAGTGTACATAAGTATACTATCCCAGAATGCTTGTAAACCTTAATTTTGAATATGATAAGCATATCTAAGGTATCTCAGTGAATTTATAGCTGCGTGATGCGTATGACTAAAATAGCAGATGCAAAAAAGATCCTGGACTTAAGTTAAAATTTTACTAAAACAACATTTCAAATTTTACTTGAAAATGTGCTTCCTTGGGCCAGATTGCTTTACCCAGAATCTTGTGTCTTGGCTGAAGATTTATGGTGGATAGTCCAAGTTACTCCTTTAGGCATCAGTATCAATGAATGTGCTACAAGAACAGCTGTAGTCCAAATTATCCTCATATAGGAGATGGGAGGGTGGGAGGCAGGAGAACAGTACAGTTTGGTGAAAAATGCATTACTGCCCTGGTGCAAGAGACTCCTTAACAATTTCCCTTACTTCTTTTGAGGAAGACTTGTCTTGGCTAGTTTGTACCTGGGGTATTACCCCTTCAGTTCTTAACAATGACATACTGTTATTGTCCACCTACATAGCTATCCAATTGCAGATTTGCAAGAAACTTGCAATGGTCCCTCACTCTGTTTTTGTTTTATTTCAGCCAAAAATATCATTCTGGCTGGGGTAAAGGTATGTAAAACAGTTCTGTTGTTGAGTACTCTTGGGTGAGCATGGGAAAAAAGGGACAACACAAGACTGAGTTTCTGTATCTGATTTTCAGTAGGATTCCAAAACATTTGAGAACCTGGAGGTGAAAACTTTGAATAATCTGGATGTTCTAGTGATAGGGTCACTATCTTACCTTAATGTCCCCTGCACTCTTGCTTGTATAATATTTTAGCCAGCTGCTGATCAGATATTGAATCCTTTTGTACAAAGTGGCTTCTCCTAAGTGGTATATAAACACAAAAGCCAAGCTATTCAAAATATTACCCTGTTTTGTCATCCATCAGAATCCTTTTGTGTAGATGTTAAAGAGGTTGAATGTTTTAATCTTAACAACTGGTTTTGTGTGCTGCTGATATTAATTTTGTTAGAGAGGCCTTTTAAAACACTTTCTTCCAGTAGAAAAAAAGCTAATTGAGTCCATTAATTTACAGATCACAATTGCCTCTGTATCACAGTCTGGAAAAAATGATCCTTGATATTTAAATGCTGTCATGACTGCAAACTGTGAGGAAAATGTTTAATGAAGTGCATATTGGAGATGTATTTCTATCTCAAACAGTAAGAGTTGTCTCGGGAAAGAGTTTGGAAGAGCTTGTTTTTATACATGCTACTACTAAATCTTCTGCAGTGCTGGTGCTCCAACATTTTATATGAGGCTTAATCCATCTTTATGGATGCTGTGACCATGTACACTTCTTCCAGTAAATGCTTTTTGCTGAACTTTCTTAGGCTCTTACAGTTCATGACACCAAGCACTGCACAAAATGGGATTTGGGGATCAACTTCTTCATCCATGAAGATGATGTTACTAGTCAAAGGAACAGGTTGGTGAAGTCTTTGGAGTAAAGGAGGACTGAACTTGAGTAGGAGTAATAGTTTGCTTTCCAAGAGCTGCTAATACATATTAAATATCTGATAAACCCTTTTTCTGGAGTTGCTGGCTTTGAGTGCAGTGCCCAGGTAGATATTGGAGGAAGACTAGATTGGGACTGGAATTCTGGGTCACGTATCTTACTCCTTGCTATTGTGAGCTTGTAATGTAAATTTAATAGTTGGAGCCAGTGTACATTTCCTCCTTGGGCTTCCTCAGCCACCTGTATAAGACTAGTCAACAGTCATGACATCAGACCATCAATAAGTCCTGTTGTATACGGGACAGAGCTGTTTTCCTTAGACCTGCTAGGAATTTAAGTGTGAATAGAAGAGTTGATGACCGTTGCCAGGGGACTTCTTGAAGGACTCTTTTAGGGCATGTGCAGTATGAAATTCTGTATTGAAAATACAGTTTTGTTGATGTATAAAATAATTGAAAGTTGATATTCTTGCAGGGCTGAGGCCACACTTCATCACATTGCAGAACTCAATCCATATGTACATGTAGCAGCATCAACTGTGCCACTAGATGAAACCACAGATCTGTCTTTTCTAAAGCAGTACCAGGTATGTCACTCTTAAAGCAGTCCTGTGTGTGTTTTGCTCAGAGTAAACCACTTGGTGTTTTTTATGTAAGTAAATAAAACTTTACAATCCCCTCAAAATGTATTTTAAAGAAAGAAGTAATTCTTGTATTTAGGCTAGTGAAAGTTTTTTCCCAAGGCTGAAACAGTGGTTTTGAGTTCCTAGAACTTTCTATGCAATTTAGTATGACAATCAATAGCTAAATGGGGTTGCCATACAAGATTTTTTTGTTTGAAGGTGGAACTGTGACCTTCTTTTGTGGCTACGTAGCACAGATACTTTACATATATTCTGTGTGCTGTATTCCAGGCAGTAGAAACTGAGGCTATATAAGTAGAAACGAAGATTATTTATGAGAGTATCTGTCTGCTGAAGTGGAGTAAGTGCTTCTGTGGTGGAGTGAGGATGTTTGCAGTTGTTCAGTCAGCTGTCTCCTGCCTGTGTGCATAGCTCAGTTGGGGTGGGGAGCCTTTGCTGAGTGGCTGTCAGTTATACACGAGCACACCAAGTTTCTGAATGTCCCAGCTACAGTGAGCCAGATAGTAGTGGGCTCCAGTTATACACTAGATGTTAGAAGAATGTTTGCAGAAATCGTGTCTGCAGTTCTATGAGCACCAGTACTTGAAGCTTGTGCAGATTTCTTGGTGTGTGCTGATGAGTATCTTTTGTGTCTGTTTTGCTAGCTTTAATCTTAAAATTGAAGATACACATTTTCACTGAGATGAACCGTAACTGTTTTGGTAAATATTCTAATTAGGTTTTAAGGTTCACAACTGCAGTAAAAGAAGTGAGAATTTGCTGTTTCTGTTCTCACTCATTTGGTTTCCAGAACTTCTGGAGCAGTAACCTGCCTATTCTAATGAGAATACTTTCTTGGGACTGCTGTCTCTGCAGTGCTTGAGTGATAGGAGTCAGGACATCTGAGTGACTTACTCCTAGTACTATTTTTTCCATAGCCTGAAGATATTGATTGCTTTCAGTGTCCCAGAAGTATTTCTGTTCTTGTTCACAGTGTGTCATATTGACTGAAGTAAGTCTGTTGCTGCAGAAGAAGATTAATGACTTCTGTCATGCTCAGCAGCCACCTATTAAGGTAATAGAAAAAAATGAAACACATGAATCATCTATACAGCGAGCATTCTGGACCTCCAGCATGTTCTTTCCAAAAATGAAGAAAGCAGTTTATAAGGTGTATGGTTTTATGCAGTTGGCATGTTGATGGAGCAGTAGGAGTTCTGGGAATATGATGGTGCCACTCTGTACATGTGTCTGGTATTATCTGGATATCAGTACAGATAACCATAGCTTGGTTCTTCATTATAAAAAAAGAAATTGTGTTAAAGAAATAGTTTTCACTGTTAACTCATAATTGTTCTGAAAGAACATACTGAGACTGAAGAATATGCTGAAGGTTGAATGTAGACATGGCAATATTTCACTGTGTATTGATTCCTGGATTTTGTGTACGGGTTCATCAAAGCTCAGGCAGGTTCAGGGTCTCTAATGAATGCTGTGCTGTGCAGTGAGTGGCCTGGGTACACATGACATTTCCACTGTAGAAGTTAAACCTGCTGGTCTTCAACAAGGTTCAGTGTGAAGCATCATTCCTTTGGCTTGTGCTATTCCAGGGATGCTTACAAGTTTCACTTTCTCTTGTAGTTTATCAGTGCTGATGTATACGGTGTATGCTCACGTTTGTTTTGTGACTTTGGTGAAGAATTTGAAGTGCTGGATACAACGGGAGAGGACCCAAAGGAGATCTTCATTTCAAATATAACACAAGTAAGGGATAAAAGTTGTTGTGCTGCTTTACTTTTTTTATAGTGACTCGTTTTTGTGCTATTTGAAAAAGCAGTTTAAAGTTAGCAGTGTATCAGAGGCAAACAAAGCTACTTTGTTCTCATGTCTCAATCAAAACCAAGCATGCTAACGTTGTAGAGCCTGCTAATCACAGAATTAACAAGGTTGGCAAAGGCCATTGAGATCATCGAGTCCAACCTATGACCTAACACCATCCCATCATCTACATCAGTACCTCATCCAATCTCTTCTTAAACACATCTAGGAATGGTGACTCAACCACCCCCTAGGGCAGCCTATTCCAATGGGAATTCACTCTTCCTGTGAAAAAGCTTTTCCTGACATCCAGTCTAAACCTCCCCTGACACATCTTAAGACTGTGTCCTCTTGTTCTGTCACTGGCAGCCTGGGAGAAGAGACTGACACCCACCTGGCTACAACTTCCTTTCAGATAGTTGTAGAGAGCAATAAAGCCTCCCTTGAACCTTCTCTTCTCCTGGTTGTTAACTTGTGATGTAGCCTCACAGTATTGAATATTTTTTTCTTTTTTGCTTGAAGAGAGATAAAGAAATAAGATATGGAGAGAAAGGGACATAACCTAGGTGTGGGATTAGAATAAATCTTCTTAGGAAGCCCTGAAATAGGGATAAAAATAGCTCTTCTTATAAGAAACTGCAGCACATGGAGAGGAAGAATGCTGGAATAATTAAGGGGATTGAGAACTGGTTTTAAAAAGAAATTTAACCTACCAAAGCAGAAGCAATGAGAAGAGAATATTATTGCTAATGCAGTGCAGAAGGTTAGGATGCCTATTTGATCTTGTTTTTTTGTTGTTTTTTTTTTTACAACTGGAAATTACTATAGGTCATTTTTTCAACTCTGGAAGTACAAACAGCAACCTCACTCATCCAGCTTGTGCTGGTTACCTGCCAAGTAAAGGAATAAATATATATTTCTGTATATATATGTCCCATGATTCATAATCCGATGCTTGATCTTAGCTGTACCTTGCTTTCACTCTAAAGTGTAAAACTGGTAAGAATTAAAACTCAGTATCATCAAGTGACCGATCTTGTCCTGTGGACAGGGCCAAGGTGGCACTCTGTCCTTAAATCAGAGAAGAATTTTTCTGGTCAACTCCTTTGCCATTGTTCATTGCCACAGAGAATTCAGTCCACTGTAATTGTTTTATGCTACTTAACCAAAATCTTTCTAATATTGGGAACTCAGGAAGGGATGGCAGGAGACTTTACAGGTCAGGCTTGCTTGCATATCCATTGTAACATCCTGAGCTGTGCCACAGGGTCTTGATGAGCTGTCCTCAGACTGCAGCAAGGTGTCTGTGTGCCTGGGGGGTTGGCATGACATCCTGTAACAGGATGAGATGTTATCCAAGATTCCTGCAAGTGTAAGCTTGTTTGTGACCTGCTGAGGCTTTGTCTCTTGTATGCTGATGTCCAGCTTTGTAAGCTTTTAACTTTCAAGAATGAGTTTGGAGTGCCCTTTTTAAGGAGATCAGAGAGAAAGGAAGCATGGAGTAATAAGGACCATTCACGAGACTTTATTTCTTAATGCCTGAGAAAACTTCTTGTATGTGTAGTCTATTTATGGTTTAGAAAAAGGAGAGAAACTTTCAGAACCAGACAATGAATTCGACTGCTAAGAAATAATAAATGCAGTTTGCAAACATGCTGAGAACTGTAAACAGTGAAAATCAGAAAGTTTGTGTTACATATACACTTAGATTAAAAAGAGTAGGACTGAAAATGTTGTCATAGGTAACTCTCTTGCTATGGCAGAAATAAGGTGTAAAAAGTATTAGATGCTGCAGTTTCAGCAGATAAAAAGCTATGGGCTTACGGTAAAACATCACCCCTTTGCACAGGACACTTTCCTCCATGCTGACTTTGCCATTTTTATTTCAGTCGAATCCTGGTATTGTCACTTGCCTTGAAAATCATCCACACAGGCTTGAAACGGGACAATTGTTAACCTTTCGGGAAGTTAATGGAATGTCATGCTTAAATGGATCCACACACCAAATAACAGGTAAATGTGCTGACTCATTTTCAAGGTAGTTATTTTTTGGCCTGGTTTAGCTCACTGTAGTGTTAGTTACTGTGGCCAGAGGAGTGCTGGCTTATGCAGGCCTCCAGTGAGTTTCCACAAAAAAAATTGCTTTTTCTGCAAAGGCAGTCTTTGTGTTGTCTTGACTCCATTTCCATTTAGTAAAGTCTTTCCGAGCTCTCAAGAGCGCTCCTGCAACTTAAGGAGCAATGGAAAAGTTTAGCTAGTTGAATCTAGCTGGCAGACTCTCAGCTGATCATCATTAGTTGGCTGAGGAAACTGGTTTGGTTTTTGAAGGCTCCCATAATGCCCGTGCTTCTGTCATGGTTTTGGATACCACTTTGTGTGTCACTGTTTGCCGTGTAGTTTTTTGAGTGACATTTCAAGTGTACAGGGATGCATTGACATGGCTGTCTTTCAAAGCGTGCTTTTGAAATGATTTTCATGATTTATGTCTACTTTGCTTTTTCTGCTTCATGCATGTCTCCAGGCATACTACTTGATTCTTTTTGAATGCTGGGAAATTGTCCAGCTCTCAGATCTGAATGCCTATTTGGAGGAGAAGAGATCAACTGGGTGGGGGTTGATTGTTTATTTTTAACTATTTTGTGGTCTGAGACAAAAACAATACTCTTGAAACATGTGGTTGAACCTGTTTTCTGTGGACCCATACGTTTTTCTAGTGCTGATGCTGTGGTCAGTTCCTTCCTCTTAGTCGTGACCTAGCTTTTGGTTTCAGTTTTCCATGAATTAATAATGTTTTTTGTCTTTTTGTTTTGTCTGAATGATGGCTCACATGGATAAAATGCTCCAGCTGCCCTTTTTGATTGCATGTTGTTCTAGTCACAGGGAGTGACTATACACAGAGTAAAATCCTACTCTGAGCAGTATTCTGGACTCTGCTGTGCACAGTCTAAATAAAACTGAGAGTGATTTCATTTTTGTTACAGTGCTGTGGTCATCAGAATTCTTGTTAAATCTGCTGCCACTTAAAAAAGCTCATTTCATAACAGATCATGTGAAACTAATACTTTAACCCAGAAACTGGCAGAGGGAGAGTCCTGTTAGGAGGATCGGCTGTGTTTAGGATTTCCAAGCAAAATTGCACACTACGAAATTACAGCACAAAAAGCGCTGGCAAAACCTCCCTTCATTGCGCACAGAATTGTAGCATCCAATGACATTGGAATTATTAGTCACTGTTTACTCTCTTCTCTTTTCAGTGGTGTCACCTTATTCCTTCAGCATAGGTGATACATCAGAAATGGAGCCTTACTTACACGGAGGCATAGCTGTGCAAGTGAAGACTCCCAAGATATTTTACTTTGTAAGTGTGTGCTTGATGTGTCCAGGCTCTCCAGCATTAAGGGTCTGAGGGCTGGAAGCAAGTTCAGCAGATACATTATTTTGCTATCGGTGCTTTGGGTTTAGACTGATGGACAAGAAGAGCAATACTGATTTACTAAACCACAGAGAATAGAAATACTTCAAAGTTACCTACCACTGTAGAGAAAAAAAAATTATGGGCAGCCTATCCCTGTACTGCTGGGAACTTTATAAAGATCTACAAATATGTGCTTTCTTTGTGGCCTCCTGAGAAGAGACAGCTGGGTGAGTTTGTGTAAGAGGGATTGCAAGACACATGGTGGTGTTTGCCTTTTCGGGCCCACAGAAAGTAGATCCTGATTTCTCTCAAGCATTCCTTTTTGATAGACACAACTTGCAGGAGATGATTATTTTAAGCATCTTTTGTGGATTAATAATGGGGGGTAATAGCAGTGCTAGTAAGAAAGGATAGCAGCGACTGTTGTGTTCTTAAGTAGTGTGTTGTTGTCATGAATTCTCTTCTTCCAGGAACGGTTGGAGAAGCAGATAACAAATCCATTATGCCTTGTTGCAGATTTTAGCAAGCCTGAGGTAATCAGCATGTGGGGATTTGGGCATAAGTATTCTAATATTGAAACTCCATGGATTATAATCTGTAGCTTTATGTTTAGAATAATATAATTTCCTACCTATTCTGTAGTAGTTAAACACCATTGTAAAATGTGAAGTAAGATGAAATATCAGTTTGTGTTGTCACACAGTATATACATTGTGGTTTAGGTCACTGTAGAGGCTTGTTATTCATGATTTGTACTAAGTATATTGTAAATGCATAGTTCAGCCATCTCTGCTGTTTAAAATCTCAGGTTTTGGTAAGTCTTTAATTTAGGGGAGTGGAAATTTTGCAAGTGATACAATGATTTTTTTTTTCCTGTATTTAATGGTATGTGCTTGCTAAAAATCCCACTGGTATCCAAGCTAAGATAATCATAAAATGGTGATCACAGGTTTTTTGGAAACTGGAGTTAATAGTGTAAGAATATTTTTTTAATTTCTTTGAAAGAAAAGATTCAGAGATCTTTTTAACATCTGAGAGGATGCTTGCAGTATTTGCCTCTAACAAAATTTTAATTATTATGGACATGCAAGGCATGTAAGTCTCTGGCTTATTGAAATCTTAAGCTAAACAATGACTTTTTGTTTGTTCGATAATGGAAGGTCTGACTTACCTGTTAAAATTTTCTACTTTTCGCCCATAATGCCGGCCATTGTTATTGATGTTTGGCAAAATCCAATGTGTTAGTTGTAAAATGCAGTACTATTCTTTTAGTTTTAGCCCTAAATTCTTTTGAGGACTCTTCAGTGGGACTTAGTTGAAGTGAGTGCTGAATGTGTTTAAAGGGCATTTCATTACCACTGAGTAACGTTTTTTGTAAAAACATTAGTATAAGGTGTTTCAAATTCACTTTTTAGTGCTATTTAAAAACTTTTTAAGCCTTGTGGTTAAGAGATGGGGAAGTGAAACAGTAACAGATGAGTTCAGATAGTAGCTTTTGTTTCCTTCATTTTTCTCTATTTGAACTGATTGACAGCTATTGTTGTCTTAACAGACACCTTTGCAGATCCACGTTGCCATGCTTGCCTTGAACCACTTCCAGGAGAACTTTGGTCGCAGACCGAACATTGGGTAATGCAGCAGTTTGGTGTTCCTTAAGCCTTGAATCAGACAGAGCTCTCCTTCTTTTGTAGTTACTGGCTGGATGTGCAGGGTACCTTGTCTGTCTGGTGCTTGATAGACTGCATAGAAATGAAAAGTTGAAATCTAGATACAAAATGTTACCTAATGCATGTCTGGGTGTGTAACAGGGCTCTCCCGATGTAGCAATGACACTTCCTGGGTCCAGGTGATCAGAAAAGGCTTCTGCAGCCAGGTCTTCTCTGTTCTCGTTTTTTCACATTGTGGGATTAATATGGAAAAGTTATTTCAATGATCCTGAATTGTCATGCTGTTTATGGCTTTCAAGAAAAAAATCTGATGGATTTGGTTTAATTTTCAGTATTTATTATTCAGCTGTAGTTCTCATGTGCATAATTTTCCTCTAATTGAGACAAAATTACTTACAAAGTATAAATCTTAAGACTGTACTTGCACTTTTACACAGAGGCTCCTGTTCTTGAGCTAGCCCTAACATTTAGAAGTATGTCTTTAATGCTTGCTGTTAAAGACAGTGTAAATTTCCAGACTCTTCCTACTGCATCCATTGTTTTTTTCTTCCATTGATCGTGTTTGTAGAAGGACTCATCATTATCATTTCTGCCCTGATGTCTAGATGCCTTCAGGATGCTGAGGAAATGTTGAAAATAGCCATGTCTATAAGTGAAACACTGGAAAGCAAAGTGAGTAAAGAATCAGTCACTATGAGTCTTTTTTTTATGTGCTTATTTACTTGCCTAAAGGTCATGCTTTAGCAGTTGGTCCTTGTTCTGGTCTTTGTATCCATCTTTAGATGAATTATCTGGCTTTGTGAAAGCCATGTGAGGGAACAGAATGGTATTTCAGCATAGGTTCCACTGAACATTCACCTGACATGAAGGCTGAATCCTGTGGCTATGTGAATCCAATTTTTAAGCAAATGTGTATGACAGATACAGGGTATATGGTGGATCTGTCTTGGCTGGAAGCTGTTTTGCTAGTCAGAGTAAAATAATTTGTCTATCTTTTACTAAAGAAGAATAATCTGTGAAACTGTCAAGCACTGACATTGAGGGGATACATCGGTTATTATTTCTTACTTTTCAGCCTCAGGTAAATGGAGATGTGGTAACATGGCTGTCGAGGACTGCTCAGGGATTTCTACCTCCTCTGGCTGCAGCAGTGGGTGGTGTTGCTAGCCAGGAAGTGTTGAAAGCAGTAACAGGAAAATTTTCTCCATTGCAGCAGTGGGTAAGGCTATCTTTGTTTTTGGATGTTTATTTTGACATGTTGTGAATGGATAGTTGTGTGTAAATGCTTTATGATCAAAATAACCCGAACAACTTTTATAACATAGAAATAAAAAATTACTCGAGACTAAATTTAGAAAAAAACACAATGTTTTGATGTGTACAATAAAAGTGCAGCCAAGTATATTTGAAATTTTTGTATTTGGAATTCACACAGTGCATTGTTTTTTTCACACAAGCAAAGAGAGCATTGGCTTGTCAGTGCATGGCTGCAAGGGTGTGATGTAGGCCAGATGCCAGCTTAAGCTACTGAACATAAGAGCAGTACTTTCAGACTGAGGATAAATATCAGAGTACAGTCAGATTAAAAAGCCTCAGTCTTCACAGTTATCTTTGGAGGGTAACATGCCTGTCCTTGCAGCTCACCTGTTTGAATGAGCTTTTTTTTCCTCTGTGTCCAGGTGCTTTTTCCTGTCCACTAAAATAACAAAGTGAACCGTAGTGTACTGTATGCTGTATAGTTTTCCACTGATAGTAAAAACTTAGTGCTTTGAAATTTCTAGACTCTCTTGTTCGTAAGAAAATAGTTTCTAAAATTAAAATAACATGAATGTTTTTCACAGGTTTTATTGTTTTGTTTTCTTTTTTTTTTTTACAGCTATATATAGATGTGTTAGACATTGTAACACCTCTAGAGAAGGTGGGCTCTGAAGAATTTCTCCCACGGTAAATATAACTAAAATCTGCTGGCTTATGCACTATTCATATGTGAGTCTCAAGCAGGCACAGAAGATAACTTAATTCAGTGCCATTTGCTGTAGGAACAGGTTTGGGATTAAGAGTGTATGTTCTCTTTGAGCATGGGAGGAACAGGAATGATAGATTCCATCTGACTTTCTTGGTTATGTCAAAGTGCGGTTTGGCATCAATGCTGCTACATGATAAATGGCAGCTTGCTAGTCTCCTGTTTTTATGTCCTGTGCCTGCATAGGGGAGATCGGTATGATGCCTTGAGGGCTTGTATTGGAGACTCTCTGTGCCAGAAGCTCCACGATTTGAATGTTTTTTTGGTGAGTATGACTGACATTGTTACACTTTTTGCAAATACTTTGTTGTTACAGCTAATGTTCACGGTCCCCAAAATAGTGAAAGCAGCCCTGATATGTGCCACTGCAGAATAAATGGTCTAAAATTTTAATAGGACTTCTTTATTGTACTTGTGTTCATGGTTTTCACTTATGTTTCTGACAAAAATGTTATTATTTTCTTTAGGTTGGCTGTGGAGCGATAGGCTGTGAAATGCTAAAAAACTTTGCACTTCTTGGTGTTGGTACTGGGCAAGACAAAGGATTGGTAAGTCACCTGTTAACCTTGCTTCTCTTATTAAAATGTAACATGACAAGGAATAATTAAATAATTAAACTAATAAAAATGTTAAAAGTCTAAGTCTTATTTCAGGTTGATCTCCGTGCAGAGGGTACAATGGCCTTGGAAAAGGTGTACCATTAGACACAGAACACACAGCAGTCTTGTTGTATTTTGAGTTTAAAACAAAATGTTATCAGTCAGGACAGGCAGAGCTGTTAGCCAGAGCTGATGCCAGCAGCAGTGCTTTATTTTGAAAAGTGTCTGTAAAGATTTCATCAGTATTGCTGCTCAGTGTTATGCCTAAATTGTAACTTCAGCTGTTGCTTTTGCCCCTTCTGACTTAGGTTACAATTACAGATCCAGACTTGATAGAGAAATCCAACCTGAACAGGCAGTTTCTTTTTCGACCTCATCACATACAGGTAGGTTTTCTTATTCAGTAAACTTTCTGGACTGTTGTTTCCTTGTCCTGTGTTCCCACAGATTGCTGAGCTTGTGAATGTCCGTACATCTATTTAGAAGAGGCTTAAAGGCTGTAATGAAATCCAGGCTTCTTTAAAACGATACCTAGAACTGCAATGGCATCTCACTTATCACTAGTATCAGTTGGGCGAAATTTGCTTTTCTAATCTTAATGTCTACTGGTGTCTTTGACTAATGAAATCTCTTGAATTTGGCAATCTGATGAGAAGTGCTGTGTTGCATAAGATGCTGCCGTGGGTTAGTATGTCAGAAAAGTTTTACTCTACCATTGAAATCCAGGGAAAAAAGACCAACAAAAAATAGACAGTCCACTACTGCTGATGGAACTTCACTGAAGTTGCTACTTTCTGACTTAATTCGGTCTTCATTAATCTCATAATTAGCTCTGGGATAATAAAATACATCCAGTAAATGCATGATGGAGCTATTAAATCCTTAGAAGCAGAGAGAACATCCCTGTACTTGGAAACACAGCACAGAATAAAAAAGGTGTCTCAGATCTTGACAGCAATGTGGAAAAAGGTTTCCCCTGCCTAAAACCCAGCAGCTGAATTTTCTGCTTCATGTTTGTGTTGTAAACCTGGGAGCAGATTACACCTTGGATGGATAGATAAATGGAAAGCTCTTATGGCAAGCTTTCAGAATCCACAGTCTTGAGTGTTGATCCCTAGATAAGTGAATATAGTATGGCTATAAGTGTCAGGTAGGTTAACAACTCCATTGTCAGTTTAGCTTCTAAAATTGGCTTGGTACAGAATATCTTGCAGTAATGTCATTATTCACAGGTATTTGATGTCTATGCTGCATAGACATGATCACAGTTACTAGTGGGTTTATTCTGACAGTCATGAACTCCTTCTTTCTTATGGCTTCGAGAGCATTCGAGGCAGCATGTGGCATCTGTTTCAGTTACTTGATAAACTTTTGCACCATTGAAGCACTTTGACCATGTGGTCTCTGACACAATAATTGAAATAAAACTAAAAATTAAACTAGATTAATAAGATATTTATCAGTAAAGAAGGGATGTATATGATTAAAAAATTTCCTGTATTATGTTTTGCACACAAACATTTCTGTCAGTGAATTGTTTGATCTGCAAATGAGGCTGAGATTTCTGTGACTCAGAAGTTCTTTATCTGAATATTGTTGATATATGTATCTATGTATTTATACTTTCAGAAACCTAAGAGCTACACTGCAGCAGAAGCAACTCTGAACATCAATCCTTCCGTAAAGATTGACTCAGACATTAATAAAGTTTGTCCAGCCACTGAGAACACTTACAGTGATGAATTCTATACCAAGCAAGATGTGATTGTAACTGCTTTGGACAATGTTGAAGCAAGGAGATACATTGATAGGTAGGGTGTGGAAAGGAAGCAAGGGCTGCTTTTCGCATTCCATGTGAGCTCTGCTTTTCTGTTCCTAATCTTCCTGACCTGCAATTGCTTATAAAAGATCTGATGGCAAATTGCTCAGATTTACCTTGTTCTTTTATAAGGATGCAGGCCTGGGGGGGGGAGGAAGAGGTTTCCATGATGGAAACCAACTCTGCTGTTGCAGACAGTTGCAACTGTTCACATAGCAGAGAGCCTTGGAGTGAGTTCTTGAAAATGAATAGCTGTTGAGTTCTGATGAGGGGAGAATACTGCGGCAATTTTAAGGTTGAATTATTTATTCATAAAAATATGTATTTAAATTTAAAAGTAGGGATGTTTACATTTAAAAATCATTGCTAATGCTCAATCCACATAAACTCAGGTTTATGGTATCCTGATTTAACTTGAATGGCTCTTGTTATTTAATCTCTTCTGTGCCTAAGATTGGTGTAAGCTTTTCATTCCTCTGAAAGAGCCTAGAGATAACTCTGGTTACACTTGGGTAACATCTGCAAGGTAAGAGTGTAGTGATTACGCTGTGTGCTGATAGTCTGTGTCTTTCCATGTCAGTCGTTGTGTAGCAAACCTGCGTCCTCTTATAGACTCTGGAACTATGGGAACAAAAGGACACACAGAAGTTATTGTGCCCCATCTGACAGAGTCCTATAATAGTCATGTAAGTGTTTTAAGATCATCATTCACCTTCTGTAGCTAGTCCCATAATGCCCTTGGATTCTTTAATCATTTATATGTCTGTCTAAAATAAGTGGCCTATTTGAGGTGCTGAAGTACAGTATTATTAGGAAATAATTACTTCCTTGTTTTGTGAAGCAAAACTCACAGGAAATAAAATTTGAGCAGTTCTTTAGAAGCATACATAGCAGTTCTGTTTGAATGGGAAAGGGGAACATGAACCTTCAAGCTCTTGCTGTACTCCTGTTTAAGCTCTTATGAAACTGCCTTGAAAAGGTAGGAATTGACTGGCATCGCCATGAAATGGTGCCATGTGGACACAGGTGGGATTTTGAGCATCCTAATGTCTTGCTAGGGTCCATAAAGAAGTCTTTCTGGCCTTGTGTTTCATGTTGAGGGCGTGTGTGAATGTGGACTGCACGTCTTGGAAAAGGTGGCTGGCAATCTCACCCATTGTTTGTGTTTGCTTTCCAGTGTTGAGTTTAGACTATTCTTCATAGAGAGGAAGGGATAATGTTAGTGTTCACAAAGCAAATTTCTAAGCATAAATAAGCCATTTTGTAACAGCAGAGTTTTAAACTTACATAGACTGGAAGTTCTTGGTGCTATTATTGGCAGTAAACTTTAATAAGCCTGCATTTACATGCAACCCTCCTTAATTACAGCGGGATCCACCAGAAGAAGAAATACCTTTTTGCACCTTGAAGTCTTTCCCAGCTGCCATTGAGCATACAATACAATGGGCAAGAGATAAGGTAATGGAATAAGCTTACTGGGATTCATCTTAACTAAATGTGCATTTGGAGGGGTGAGGGATCTGATATACTTCTTGAAAAATGCCATGTTTGTTCTTTTTATTTTATAGTTTGAAAGTTCATTTTCTCACAAGCCTTCATTGTTTAATAAATTCTGGCAAACCTATCCATCAGCAGAAGAAGTTTTACAGGTAAGGGAATGTTGCCAAGGTGAAACACAGGGTCTAAACTATGCTTTCATGGATTTTGTTTATATTTAAATTCGGAGAGATTTGGGTTAGTTTCTGACTTTTTTCAGAGAACCTGAAGACTTATTTGGCCAAGTCATTAGCTGATCATCAGATGAACAGTATTTCTGGTGTGTCTTGTAGTTAAAAGCTTCTCTAGCTCATATGCTATGTACATGATGTAGAAATATCAGAAAGACTGAGGCACTGCTAGCATGTGACTGGTATTTGTCACACTGGTGTGTAACTATCTGGGAAAAACGAAAGGAAGACTGAATCTGAAGTGAATTCGACTGTGTGATAAATTAGATTCAACTGTTTACTATTTTTTCTTGTGAGTCTATAGTGGCCTGTGGTCCATAAGACTGAGCAGAAGTAAATCAAGTAGACCATAGCACTTGGGAAAAAACACAGTGGAAAGGATGACATAAAGGATAGTATTTCATAAAGTGACCTTCTGTTTCCTTTTGTCTAGAGATTACTAATGACATATTTACTGTTTGACTGGATTTGAAGGAATCTTGTCTGTTTTAACATTTTCATGTTTCTTTATGTAGAGAATAAAATCAGGAGAAAGCTTAGAAGGCAGTTTTCATGTTATTAAAACACTCAGCAGAAGACCCCGAAGTTGGACTCAATGTGTAGAACTAGCAAGAGTAAAATTTGAGAAGTATTTTAGCCATAAGGTAGGTAAGACCTGTAAACAAGATGGCACTGAACGGATGAGGATTTTGGAAAATTTGGTAGCCCTTATAACTAGGTGTCTAAGTCTTTGCATTCATTTCCATTTCTTTATAAATAATGAACTGCACTTGAAACTTGAAAATGTTGCTACCCTTTCTACTGTAGCACTTCTAGTTTATTAACTCACTCCAGTAACTCTGTTCAGTAGTGTCCGTGCAGTCTTGGCAATTTTCTATCTTACTAGGTATTGTGTTTTCAAAGGAGTGGGATTATCAGATGTCTTTTTCTAAAGGACAGTGGATTTTTGTTTCCTGCACTAAGCTTCTGTTACTGAACTCATCTGCATAACCCTGATTTTCTCAAAGAGTGTCAGAATTAAGAGCCAGTCATTCTGAGAATCTGGTCTACGTTGTTGCTTAAAGTATGTGTGTAATTTTGTTGGAAAGATTTGATCGTGATGTTGTTTATTAACATACCTGTGCCTATGGAAGCCCTAGTGATAATTGTCACGTTGATAAAATGTTGCATTCCCAATTGTGAGTTTGTATGCAATAATCCTAAAGTGACAGTGGGGGGGGGAAGGAATGCTTTCCTTCTTGGATTAAGTGTCTTGCTTGGACTTGGTACAGATGAGGTGACATTGTCATCTTTGTTCTGTAAATGAATGGGCAAGTCATTCTCTCTAGTAATACTTGTCTTTAAGTTGTTCATATTAACACAACTGTCTTGTTTTCTTTACTTCAGCAATGTATTGGAGTGTATTTAGATTTCATGTTATTAGTAAAAAGAAGGTTTGATTTATTTTATCTGACTTTTTCTCCAGGCTCTTCAGCTCCTTCATTCCTTTCCCCTTGATACACGATTAAAAGATGGAAGTAAGTACAAGTGCTCCTTTGTGCCTGCTGGTAATTCATGGTGTATGTCATGTGTTGCTGCTCTTGATTCCTTAGGATTTCATCTTAAGTCTCTCTTCTTATCAGGTTTGTTTTGGCAATCACCAAAGAGGCCACCTTTCCCAGTGAAGTTTGAATTTAACGATCCTTTGTAAGTATGGTACTGCCACGGATGCTTTATAGATGTTTTCTAGCATCTATAAAACTCAATCTACAGCAGAAAGTGCAAGACAGTGGCTTTATAGCACTAGAAGTTGGACTGGTATCGATAGATGTTAGTGCATAGTCTTACAAATCTGTGGCAAATTTGCTCAAGTGGTCTCATACTTTCAGTACAGGTAATTTAAATTTCACTGATATGGGATCGGAGGGTGCTGTGGGAAGTTCTGACAGCATCTAGTGTGAAATGGCTTTGAACAATGCATTTTGTGTCTTCTGTGACTACAGAATTACTGAGTTGTTGCTGTCATACCTCCATGCCCCCATTGTCCCCCATCACAAAATGCAAGATGGTACCAAATTAAATTGTCTGCCTAAAATGATGTAGTGGAGGGCCCCCTTACTCATCATGACTTGGGTCTGATCTAGATGGCTCAGGCATTACAGGTTGTTCAAAAAATTGATGCGGTTGAAGAACTGAAAAGCGTTTATCTGGCACATACGTACACCTGCTTTGGGAAACTGGATTGCCTTTTTTAGTTTGAGTGAAAACTGAGATCATGACAAATATCAAAGTATTTCTAAGGAGAAGACTTTTATTATATTGAAGTCATGTGAGTAGTTGTTTTCTTGACTGCAGAGGTTAAGGAAATTGGTCTTTCACTAAATAACTCTTTACTCATCAAAGTTTGCTTAGTTTTGGGGACAACTTCTTTGTCACTCAAAACATGCCATTTGTTTTGTACTGTGTACACTGAAAGATGGGAATTCTGTTTTTCTCTGTGTGTTCAAGATCCCTTTGAATAGGTTTGCAAACCTTCAGGCGACTCAGTAAGAAAACCCAACCAACCGAATATAATTATCTTTCTCTTTTCTTCAGGCACTATGGATTCATTATGAGTGCAGCAAAACTCTTTGCAACAGTGTACTGTGTTCCTTTCACAGAAAAGGTAACCCATTCTTTAACAGTGTTCCCTGTGCATAACTTGGATGCATGTGTTCAGTTTTGGCCTGATGTCTGGTAGCCAGTTCTTTCCAAGAGCTGATTAAAGCAATTCTTATAGTAATCTAACCTTTAGCACTGGCTATTCACCAACTGCTTACACTTCAACTATATTTAAATCCCTAATCCAGAGAAGAAATGAGTGGTGTATTCCAAATTTGGTGCCTATTGAAAGTATTGGAATTAATCTGATGCACCTATTTCCTGTGCAGTGTAGCTACTGAACTGAAAGGAGATCTCTAAGGCATTTTTTTGTAATTAAGTGTCTTAGCTATGCTCTTGGCTGGTTTGTTTTTTTTAACTACTCATAGCTTCTATATTGCTTATCTTTTTTTTTCTTGTTATCCTTTGTCTTTTCTAATTGGATCTTCCTATAAGTCATGTTTACACTTCTGTTTTGAAGTGCTAGGCATTTCACACCACTCTGGTTGGCTGTGGTAACTGAAACGTCACATGATGTTTTAATGGTGATGTTTGACTGAAACATCATTGAATATTTATGAAATTTTTTAGGTTTGGCATTCTCTGAAATGCTACTGGATATGCAATCTTTTTGTGTTGATGTGAATTCAAATTGTTTTTCTTCAAAACCATAACAGGATTTGTCAGAGGAAACTATTTTGGGTATTATTTCAACTGTGAAGGTACCAGAGTTCAGACCTTCAAACAAAGTAAGTGTGATATTTAGTTTTAAGAAACAAATAAAATATTATGCACTACTTCTTGCATTGATGTTAATGAGAAATAGACACGAATTAAAATGTCTTTTGGGGAAACAGGAGTGTGGCAGAGAGGACTGCTTTAACTTGATATAGCTACGGTATCTATGTACCAGATGCTAAATGGAAAACAGCAGAGGGGAGTTGCCTTTTTCAAATTATTTGTTTTAGCATTGTTTTCTATGCATGGGTGTGATGGTAACTTGGCGTGTTAAGTTTACATGAGTCTACTACTTTAAATAAAATAGTATAACATTTTACTCATAAGCAACTTAAAAGCAATCCAAAACTAGTGGCAATTTGTTTTTTCTTTCCAGCTAATATTAAGGAAGTGTCATTATTTTTATGCTCATTTTTTAAGTTCAAAATAGTTTAAACATTATTGTGCAGTGGCTAGCATTTGTCATGATCTTAAATTAGCAAGTATTCCAGGGTGTTTTCATATTTTCTTGCGCAGTGTTAACACTTATCTCATGTATGCTTGCCTTATGAAGACAAAGTGGTCTTTTGACTTGGAATCACAGATTGGTTGAGGTTGGAAGGGACCCCCTGGATACTGCCTAGTTCAATCCCCTTGCCTCAATCAGGGGCAGCTAGAGCAGGTCATCAAGGACTTGGTCCCACTGGGGTTTGAATATCTCTAAGAATAGACCCCACAGCCTCTCTCTGCTATCTCTGCCAGTGTTCAACCATCCTCACTGCTTTGGTTGGGGTGTTTTTGTTTCTGTTCATTTCTTTAGAGTATTCTTGTACGTTTCTTTGGTAATTTTATGTGCTGCAATTTGTGCCCATATCCCTTGGTGCTGTCTTTGCGCACCAGTGAAGAGTTTGGCTGTGCAGTCTGTACTTTCACCCCATCAGATATTTATACACATTGATAAGATGCCACTGTCCCTTCTCTTCTCCACTCTGAACCATCCCAGCTCTCACAGCTTCTCCTCCTATGAGAGGTACTCCAGTCCTTTAATGATTTTTGTGGCCTTTGGCTGGACTTGCTCCAGTAAATCTATGTCTCTCTTGAACTCGGGAGGAAAGACTGTAGGCAAGACAGGAAAATTCAGTACACTTGATACTTGTGCTGTAGGAAGTTCATGTATCTTATTGCTCAAGCACTGCACACACTTGCAGGTTGTACAGACTGATGAAACTGCAAGAAAGCCAGATCATATTCCAGTCAGCAGTGAGGATGAAAGAAATGCTATTTTCCAGCTGGAGAAGTCTATACTATCCAATGAAGCTCTGGAAGGTGAGTAGTGCAAACTTCTGAAACTATAGCTTAGAAATGCCTTCCATTTGCACTGGCAGTATTGACATTTCAGATCTTTGGGTAAAGCAGTTCTGTAATTCTGCAAGAGGCAGAACTGGTGTCTAAAGCTTTCTGAAGTGCCATGCAGATATTTGTCGTGTTGCTTGACATTATCCTGTGCTTCTCTGAGATTCCTGCAAGTGTTAAGGCTCTCTGTTATGCTTGCATATAATTACAATGCTGATGGCAGCAAGCAGACAGCAGCAGGGAATTGAATCTGAGGAGAGAAAGGGTGCTGGCCTCATCCTAGATGGACTGAAAGTGATTCTGGTATGAGAAGGCTGAGAGGAGTTACTACTTAGAGGAATCAATCTGAAATTACCCTTAATTTTGAAGTCTACTAGAGTCTTCCTCAGCATCTTCTAGATACGTCAAAATGCGGATGCTCAGGTCCCGTTTTTGTGCCTGGCCACGTGAAGTGGGCATTGGGCAACAACTACATGCAAACTTTTTTAGCTTGTGAACACAGAGGAGAAAGATTAACTTGTCTCTAACCCATCCCATGGAGTGTCAACCCAAAAATCTTGAATCCCGTGATACTGAGTCCATAGTGAAATGGTTGTAGATAAAGTTTATAAAGGGAATTTTCACAGGATGGAGCTATAGTGAGATGGGTGTATAAGAAAACATCCATAGGACTGTCCAAAATTTATTCATGGTGTTACAAGGAACATAAAATTATGGAGCTCTGTTGATGTTTCTTTTATTACTCCCTTTTAACCAGTGATATTGATGGGACATTTTTCCTTCTAGCATAGGAAAACAAGTAAGGCACCAAGCTCTAGGACGTGAGATTTTTGATTTGTTAAGATTCTAGTTCCTTTAAACTATGTTTAGGACATCTTCAGTTTTCTAATAATAATGTTTGCTCTTGTTTTTTTTTTTATGAGCAGCTGACTTGCAAATGAAGCCAATAGCCTTTGAAAAAGATGACGATAGTAATGGGCATATAGATTTCATAACAGCAGCATCAAACTTGCGAGCCAAGATGTACAACATTGAACCAGCAGATCGGTTCAAAACAAAGCGCATTGCAGGAAAGATCATTCCTGCCATTGCAACAGCTACTGCTGCAGTATCAGGGCTGGTAAGTGTGCTTTCAAAATGCATGTTTCTTTCTCTTACTGTTGCTTGACTGAAACCACTGTTGTGTGGGTATCAGTTAATGCTACCCTGACAGAGCCTTCTTTAAAGAAATGGATTTATTTCTCATGTAACAATACAAAAGGTCATGCTTGGTTCTAGAAGTGGTTGTTGAGGAATACGTTCAGTGTAGGTAGCTGGGTGTGCAGCAGCTGCAGTGGCAGCTGAAGATTGAGTTCAGGGACACAGGGACTTGTGGCCCTGCCAGATGACCAAACACCCAGAGACACAGCAGAAGCCAAGAGGACTCACATGAAAGACCTCAGACTGTTGGGCACACAGACTGTGAGGGTACAAAAGCCCAGTTAGTCCTTGGTTCAGGGTCCCTCTCCAGAGGGACTTGTTATACTGTTGTTGCACCACAATAAAATTACTTAAAGGAACCAGAGGCCTGAGACTCTGCTCTGGGAAACCCAGGGTCGAGCCAGTGAGGAAACGTGTCTGACGGAGAGAGTGGTGTGTGTTGGGAGTCAAGCAGGGCACCCATTGGCTCTGAAGGGGCTTCAGTCCCTGCACTTAAAGTCTCTGGTGATGGAGGGTGAGCGCCAGAGTGGCTCCTGCATGGTCAGACAGGGATGTTTCCTTAAAGTAGTAAGCCTTTGCTGCTTTTTTTTTTTGACTTGCTGGACACAAAGAATTGGATATCAACATTTTGGTTTGTTTTCTGACATTAATACTAACTTCCATCAGAGTGCCACTGCCAGGAGTGGAGAGGATCTGTTCTGTAGTAGTTCACATTCTTGCATCTCAACAGAACTTCATGCTTGTTACAATCCATAACTGAGATTAGTGAGTTCCCATAAACAGAATTAAGAGACAAATGAGGTTGGATTTTAAAACGATAAGTCAATTTTATTTAACTATAAAGTATAGAGAAAGAGAAGGAAAATGCACAGAAAGCTAGAAAAAAAGCTAAGAATTACATTAAAAAGAAGCATAGAAAAAGCTTACCTACCACCATGGTGTTTTGGTGTCTGTTACAATAGTTGGCTCAGCAAGGAGAAGGGGCTCTGTCTCAACAGAGGAAGGGGAGGGGGTAGGAGAGTGGAGGCCTGTTCACCTGTCACTAGTCTTTTCAGGTGACCAGGAGACAATGAAGAAGTAAATTGTAAGAAATAGTCCACTACAATGCTTTGTGGCGGTTTCTTGAATTAAAAAATTTTAGAAGAGTCCTACATTAGGAACACTTTCGAACATTTTAAGTATTTCCATTAGCAGCAATAGAACTTACTTCTGTGGTATAGTGGGTCGTATTTGTAGATGTTATTTATTTACTGGTTGTACAAAGGCCGATCTCATTAGCAGCTTTCTCTGTAGTGGCCTCTTAACTACACTAGTGTTGCTAACATGGAACCTAAAGCCTAATAAGCAAATTCTTATTTACTGCAGGTTGCACTGGAACTCATCAAAGTTGTGGGTGGCTACCCAGCGGATGCATACAAGAACTGTTTTCTGAACCTAGCCATTCCCATAATGGTCTTTACAGAAACTGCTGAAGTAAGAAGAACGGAAATCAGGTAGGAAGGACAATGGCAGAAGGGCAAGGGCAGTATTTGGAAACTTGTTAATTGATGCTGAAAACTTGCTGAGCCATTACAACAAGTGTGAAGTTTGAGTACTTATTAAAATGAGCTCATATAGCAAAGCTGTGATGGAACCACAGTTCATGGCTGTACTCCTTTGAAACATTAGAGATATTCAAAGTTAATTTTTTGTTGTTTAAACTTGGAAGATGATGAATCATGTTTGCCATCAAACTTCATTATCCATTTACTATGTGCTGCTGAAGTTATAAGTGATCCTCTTAATACTGCATTGCTCAAGAACTTCAGAAAATGCAGCATACTCATCTGTCCTAATTTAAAATATACTGGTTTTAGAGCATAGTTTTGTCTTCAGTGGAAGCTGTCATTTATGAGGCTTTAAAAATTCACACAAGTTAGCTGTGTGGGATTGTTCTTAGGAAACATCCTGGACACACTTTTGCATCTCATTCAATACAAGAACTATTTGTCAGTAGGTCTAAAAGCTTGGTAACTTCAGATACAGTGTTTAGTTAGAGCTCTTACTGTGTCTTATACTTAGCAAGGTGAGAGGGCTGGAGAAACAGCAGGAGAAAGGGAAGATATTTTTGCTCAAAATAAAGCAGCACATCACTAGAGGACATGGCAGTTCTTCAATAGACATTTAAAGGAAATCACTGAGTTCTCTTTCTAAAGTAACAAACAACTTTTCCCTTTTTACAACAGAAATGGGATCTCATTTACTATCTGGGACAGGTGGACAATTTATGGGAAAGAGGATTTTACTCTGTTGGACTTCATAAATGCTGTCAGAGTAAGTTATCTACTGGACTGGGTTAGTACAGGACAAGAGGAAAGGGATTTCTTGTTTTGGGTAGGTTGTTGGTTTGTTTTTTGTTTTGTGGTTTGTTGGTTTTTTCCCCCTTTCATCAAGTTACTGTCCAAACCAGAACAATTTTAATAATAATTAATGTCAATGGGAATGTCTCTAAGTAAACACATCCATGCCCATTTTCAAATTCTTTGTTAATTCAGTTGGCTTAAATTATCTTTATTAAATTTCTGTCAGTGTCCATGCATTAGCAAGCTATCTAATTGAGATTCTGTGGGTTGAATCATCAGCTATAGTATTAGCAGCAATGGTATCTGCTGGCTTGGGCAGCTGTTCTAGTCCTTTAATAAGTTTTAATTTGTGCATTCCAGGAGAAATACGGAATTGAACCAACTATGGTTGTACAAGGAGTCAAAATGCTTTATGTTCCTGTAATGCCAGGCCATATTAAAAGATTGAAGTTCACGTGAGTATAACTGGATTGAGGGATGCAAGTGCACATACAAATTATGCTCACTGGTTTTATCATAAGGATGTGTGTCTGACAGCAGTGTTTGCTCTCAAGGTGTTTGCTAGTCATTAATATTCTGGAAAGAAAAAGGATGATTTCTTTCATTTTGGGGAAAAAAAAAAGTGAATTAACTTCTATGATGAGGACAGGAGACTTGCAAAATGCTGCTCTAACTGTTGACTACCAGAATGAAAAAGCTAAAGAAGTCTGACAGTAAATTGGGTGTTTTGTTTTGGGTTGTTTGTTTTTTGTTTTTTTTAAAGAATGTACTGTGGTTCAATCTAGAACCTTTTGAAACTGGCTTAAAACTAATGCTGATATTTAGCACCTTAGCTCTGAAGGAGTTAATGTATTGCTTGCAGATTAAGATTGATAGAAGTCTGTTCAGATCATAGTAATTCCTTGAGATTATATGGCATTTGAAGTACTGCTCACTAACAGGAAATTGAGATATTACAAACTGGCAACTTGGCAGGATGTGAGGGCAGGGCACTGTTTTTTGACTGATAGGTCTTTACAAACTACCAGCCAGGTTGCACCCAGGCTTAGTTCTGCCTTATACCTGTTGATTAAACAACTTTAGCTCAAAATCTGTTCCTTACAGTTCCTGTGAAGTGTATGCTAGTCAGTGCTTGCAGGCTTTGCTGAAGCAAGTGGATGCATTGATCAGTACTGTTTCAAAGTCCTGCCAGTAGGCAATACCAGGCAAAGCAGTATGAGTAAGTTACTTCAAAATCCCAGGGAGAGAAGAACCTCTAAGATGGTATGACCTTGAGAGTTCCTGGCATGCTAAGATGAGAATTTACAGCCTGTTAAAAAAGGTTGTTTATATGCCTTCTCTTACAGCTGTAGAAATAATTCTGAATGAGTGGAGTATGTAAGGAAGTCAAAGGTATGGTGTGAAGTTGCCTTCTTGAGAATATCAGGATTTCTTACTACCCTGAGACTTGGTTCAAGCTTTCCATGTAGTAGCAGCAACTTAGGGTTCTGTTACAAAGAGTCTCAAAAGATATCTGCACTTCAAACTCTGGTCATGAAGGAAGAAGTCTCAGATCTTGGCTGTTTTTCTCCCACTTATCACTGTTCACCTTTGAAATTCAAGAACTTGATGTCATAACACCAATAGAGTTACTTCCCATCTGTACTTATTATATAGTGTCTGCACTGGAGTGATTCTTCCTAATGTACTAAAATGGGCCTTTATTGGTAGACAGAGGACTTATTCCTCCTCATTGACTGAAATCCTACACAGAAAGCTAATTTTGCCTGGTACCTTTGTAGGATGCCGAAGAGAAACTACTATATCTGTGAGGAATCCCATCTGAAACTGGCCATGAGCTCTTCTCTTTTGTACTGTTCACTTGCTGGTGAACGATGGAGTAGCTCACTAATGGGCTATGTCTGTCAAGAAAATGGGATATGATTTGCTGGATCTCAGGTGGAGAAACAGCTTTTGCGTCAAAATTTAGAGGTGGCTTAATTCTCCATTTTAATTTGGTCTGTAGTATGTTGGCCCAGTATGTATTGCTGGCAGTGAAATTTGTCCTGGTCTGGCCCTGAATTCCCACTGACAGTCCTCCTTCTGGTATGTTAACAAACTCTTCTTCATTTCTCTATAGGATGCAAAAGCTTGTGAAACCATCAGCTGATAAAAAATATGTGGATTTGACAGTATCATTTGCTCCAGAGACTGATGGAGAGGAAGATTTGCCAGGCCCCCCAGTGAGATACTACTTTGTTCAGGAAGACAATTGATGGTAGAGACACGCAAGTCACTCATGGACCATTTGTTCTCAAAGGAGTGTGCTAATTTTCAGCTGTAAAAGATGGTACTATATATTTCTTTTTGGTGAAGCCTTAATTAAATGGTGAAAATCAGTGGCTTTGCACTGAAGACAAACTGGATTTATGTTTCTTCTGCTCCTGTTTTCTTCAAATGTGTTCACTCAAAGGAGGATTGGTCACTCCCTGGGATGGAATGTCCAGTACAGTCCTTAACTTAAAGAGAAGATTTGTATTGATTTGTAAGGAGCTGAAGAAAGCAAGAAGAATGGTGAACCAACAAACGATCCCCATGTGCAAATTAGGCACTGTTTAGAGAAGAACACAAAAAATGGGGAAACCACCATTTCATGATCCTCTTGGTGTTCTAAGAACATCTCAAATCCATTTCACGTTACTTAATTCTCAAACACGAATTTCATTCTTGCCATCTACACAAGACTTAATCCATCCAAAAGGCTTAAACTCCCACTTAAAAGCAGAAGAACGGCTTTGTTGTGTGGTTGGTAGTGGTGCCGTGGCCAGAGCAGCTACTTTGTGTCAGTTGCAACAGGGAAACATAGTGAGCAGGTGTGAATTGTCAAACTCTCCTGAAGGCCAGGGAGCTGGGATTGTTGAGTATCTGCACTAAGACTGTTCTTTGTGGAATACTGCAGTATGGGGAAAGTGAAAACCTATTGGAGAGCTGAATTAGCACTTTCTACAATAAAACTTTGTCTTCAAGAAAGGCTCGACCACATTTTCTGCCCAAAATTAAAATTAAACCAAATTAAAATCACCGTAGCACTTTAAAGGGAGGAAAAGGCAAATGTCTCTGGATATTTGTCATTCCAAACTCTATTTCCTCAGCTTCTCCTTTTGGTAGCATTTCCTTATAGCAAATGGTGGTGCTGTACACCTGTCACAGCACAAGTCTGAGTTCCACTGAACACAGGATTTTATCATCATTGGTCAGTTATTGGGATATTGAAGTATAAAGATTCTGCTTAACTGGAAATCATTAGGGTCTAGATCTGTTGCTGTGGTGAGGCAGAGGTGTGTTACAGAAATATCATCATTTAACTCTTATTTAAAAACTGGATACTTGAGCTGGCAGTTCTTTTTTTTTCTCCCCATCACAGTAGAGCAAGGCAAGGTTAGAATAAAAACATATAAACTGGAAAACCTTTTCATGTGTTGAAGCTTTAGAGACTGTGCTTGCACATTATTTTCTGCAGCTGTTTCAAAAGCTGTGAACTACTTAGCTGTTTATCCTCAATCATAATTTATTAAGCTTTAGTGATATCTTCACATTTAATGAACACTATTGGCCAGGAATTTTACCCCTCTTTTTTTCCCTTCTCAGTTGTAGTCAGGAATAACAGCTATTAGTTTGGGAACTTGTACACCAGGATAGCTGGAATCAATACAACTGTTTCAGTATTTTGGATTCAGCTGTACGTGTGTGATGTCTTTGGGAAAGTGTATATCATTTTACAGTCAGTCAATAGATAAAATTTTCTAGATTCATAACAGTGCTTTTTAAACTAACTTCATTGGAACTTCTATTAGAGAAACTTTTTGAAACAGAAGAAAAGGTGCAGAGAAGGCACAAACAATAAGTTTCCACTTGTAAATAACAACTAAAACGTATTTCTCTGTGACAGTATTAGAGTCTGAACTCTTAATGAAGTCACTTTTTAGTGCTAAGGATGACTTGAAGGTTTAGGCCAAGTTGAAAGCACTGTCACCTCTCACACTTGGAGTCTGGGAAACAAAACTTCGAGTAAGTATACTCTGGTATGTTAGTGTGGTGTTAAAATCATGCTCATAAAAATAGTGCAGTCTCTGTGCTTTTCTAGAATGCCATATGACTGTCCTCAGGGTTTAAAGTAAACTTTCAGGTATAATTAATACAATGACTTTTGTTAATGACAACACATACAACTTTCAGACCGTTGTCAAAAAAGTGCAGATTGAGGCTGGCAGGAATCACAACCAGAATTTACAGACATGGCTGTATCTCTGTGCCCTTAGTGCATGTATCTGCTGGATGGGATCTGTTCTGTGGATGGGTTCTGCTCAGTTAAAAAGTTGGTTGTGGAAAAACTGAAAATACACAATGGCTCTAGTTGTTCATCAGCAGACCTTTAAAATTTTTGGATATAAGTTATCTAGGTAAAATCTTTAATAACTTCAAGAGGACCTTATATAGAAGGACTGCATATCAAGTGGCTCATTAAAACTGTTTTTCATGTTTTAAGCTTTAGAACTGCTGATATGGAGAGTGAATGTATTTATTTTGAAGGTTGTGCAGTGGAACGAGCTGATTCAGTATGAATTTGTGTTTGATACAGCCTGTTTCTCAATCTGTCCCTGCTTTTTATCAAAAGTCTCAGCAGATGCTCGGCATGATGATGCTGAAAGGGCTCAATCAAACTGGGCAAATGAATTTTGGGATGCCGGTCTTCCAGATCTCCAATGCTGCTACTACTAGTGCTACCAAACTAGAGGTTGTGGTTTGTAGCACTACCTGGAATCTGAGAACTGCTTTTTCTCTTTGGTGTTTTTTGTTTGTTTGTTTTGCTTTGATTTTTAGAGTGGTTTTTTTCTTCATTGTAATGAAAGCTTGTGTTTGCCTAGGACCATTCCTGAGGAGCAGCTAAACCTAGTTGTCTTCTTGCGAAAATGAAGAACAGTCTTTTCCCTAGAACGCTTCCTTCAAAATGTTATTCTTTGAAAGAGCAGTTGGTTTGCTGGGACGAAGTTTAATATCAGTATTGAAGATCTTTCTTACTCAAGTGGTTTCCTGAGGAGTTTGCTCATATTTACACTAGCTTTCCCTGAGTTTCTAGCATTCTTAACATGGATCCAGGCTTGTTTGTACATGCAAAGCACGAGGCATTTAGCACCCAGCTCAACTGTTCTCTGTGCATAATCAACGTGTTTCTTTAATGTTGGGAGTACTGAAGATTCCATGTGAAGATCTTGCTACTGTTAACAGGACTGCCTTGGTGGACCTGATGATTTTAGGCTTTGTTTACCTGTACCACGAGTAAAAAGTAGGTATTCCTGTCTCAATTGCCTACCCTTTTCCTGTGTAGGGTGAATGTGTGAATGTTCATTACCAAAAAAAAAAAAAAAGCTATTCAGGAATAGTGACTTACTCAGAACAACTTCGGGCAGCAGTTGGGCTTCTGTGAATGCAGAAACCCTGTCACCTCGTCTTGGCATCTCACATGCTCAAACCATATGGGTTTGTGGTAGGCAGAGAGTTTATCTGTCTGACTTGTTACCAAACACAAGGGTTTAGATAAGTTCATGATCTTCATGTTGTTAATTTTGATTGGTGACTTTGAAACAATGTGGCCTTAGCTTGTTGTTTAGAGAAAGGAACTGAATTTGAAAGGAGCCCAAAATTAGTTTGAGAAGTTTACCAATCCCTGTTAAAATTATCCCGTTGTGCAGTCACAGAAACAATGTGCACAGCACAGTGCACGGATCTAAACCTTTGTCCAAACACTTTTGAGCATTTATTTTAATGGAAATGTATCATTTGTGTGGTTGATGAGGTCGCCAGTGTGGGGGCTTATCTACGGTGCAGAGAGCTGATTGAGGCAGGAGAGCCGGCACTGACACCACCAGCAGGACTGCCCTGCCACGGCAAAGTTACCGTCGGTATTTTCATGAAAAGAAAGCACAAACTTCTCCTGTTCCGTCGTCTCTGACAAGCACAGAGCGGCCCTTCCCCGTCGTGCTGGGAAAGGGCAGGGACGGCGTCGCTGTGACAAGAGTGCGACAGTGTTTTTGCAGGCACCGGAAGGGGCTGCGCCTCTCGCTCTCTCACGCCCGCGGTTGAGTTTCTCAGCTAACATTTTAAAGAGAAAAACAACACAACCAAACGAAACCCAAACCCCGCACCGCTCCGTGCCGACCGCGGGCGTTCCCCGCCCCGAGGCGGCAAAGGCCAGAGGCGCGGGGCAGCCGCCGCCGCTCCTGCGCAGGCGCCGCAGCGCGCGCGCCTAAAAGAGCGCCCCCCGACCCATGGGGCGTGGCCGTGGGGGCGTGGCCGTGGGCGCCGCTCCCCACCGGCCGTGCGCGCGCGCCGCCCGCGATTCGAAAAGCGGCGCGCGCGGGGCCCAGTCCGGGATGGCGGAGACCTTGGTGAGGGAGAGTGCCTGTCTGCCTGCCTGCCTCTCTGTCTGCCTGTCTGTCTGTCTGTCTGCCTGCCTGTCTGCCTCCCTGCCTGTCTGCGTGCTGCCCTGCAGGCAGCGGCCGGTCCCTTCCCTCGGCGCTCTCCTGTGGGGTGGGGAGGGGCCGTCCTTCCGCCTCGCTGCGGCGTCTTCCGCCTGCCCCTGAGGGAAGCGCGGTGGGACTCGGGGTGTGGCGGCCCCCGCCGGGCCCGGGCTGCCGGCACAGGGCTGCGCTGCGGGGGCCGCTGTGTCCCCCCGGGGTGCCCGCGGAGAGCCGCCCGCCGCGGGGGGAGCCGCGCACTCGTCCTGCGGGCGGCGGGAAGGGCTGAAACTCTCCGTGTGTAGCGCGAGACGAGCGCGATAAGCGACACACTGTTAAAAGCGCTTTTAGAGCCGTTAGGAGATTTTTATTTTTTGCCCTTCCTTCCTTTAAAGCGAAAGGGGGTTTTGCCGCAAGGGAGGAGGTTTGAGGCCGAGTGTGGTTGTGCACAGTCCCTGAAGTGACTGACGGCGTTTGGTCAGTCGCTCTCCCGTGTGTCCTGGGAATTCCTGCTGCCGCCCGGAGCTGATGTTGGAAGTTTGCGGTGAAATGGATCCGTATGTGGGTTTCGGTTATTTTTGTTGCTGGAATTAACATCCAAAGAAGGCTCACAAAGGAGTCCAAAGTACTGTCAGTATGGGAATCTTCAGAAAAACGTGCTGGATTCTGTTGTTAGGAGTCGGTCATCTCCACGCTGCACATACTCGCTTGTTAAATTCACACAAATGACGAAGCGGTCGTTGTTTTTCAGCGAAACATTTGCGATTTTTTTGAGGTGTTTTCCTGTCACATCTGGGAAAAACTGCACTCTGGTTAGATCTTGAATTTTTCTTACCATTTTTTGTTGTTTTTATCCTCAATAGCCTTTGTATGTTCCCTGGTCAGTGGCTTTTGTTTGTTGGCACAGAAGGTAACACCAACAATATGCTGCAGTGGATATGTGGTAAGGCTGTGTCCCAGCTTGCTTTCTGGTGGTTCATTCCTCTTCCTTAAAACATTATTTCTGCGGTTGTTACAGTTATGGGAACATTAACCAAATCCTGAGATTCTCTGATTTTTGTCATGTGAGTCTCCTGTAAGACACTCTGACTTCAAATGCAGCAGCTGCTTTGATGGTTCTTGTGGAAGGCTGAATTTCTGGCAGTTGTTACAGGGCTTGTAGCTGCTGTGGCATCCTAAGAAAAATGGGTCTGCAGGGACTCCCACTCTCCCACTGGCTGAAGATGTCTCGAGAGTCCTTGAGCTCTGCTTACTTATTTTTGTTTCAAGTGTTGTTATACTTAGTAAAAACTTGATTCTTATTTCTTCACAGAATTATTTAAAAAAGAACTACAGAACAAGATTCTGCCATGGAGGAGGGTAATTGACATTTAACATTTTGTTCTTAGATTCTGGAAAACTTGGGTGGATTTTTATCTAAGGGGTTAATGTCAAAACTGTATGGTGTATCCTATTCAACTGATCATGTGATGTTTCCCAAATATGTTGCATTTCTTGGTAGTGGGATGAGCAAACAGTGCTGGGGGACAAAGCCCCGAGGTTTTCCTTTGTATTCCTTTACTGAAGCAGCAGCCTGGTGTAGCTGTACCCCAGGTACCCCTGACTAGGCTGCCCGAGTAGTCTGTGCAAGCATTCTGCTTTCCAAGAAGACAAATCAAGCCCGCACAGAGAATCCAGCATATTTGGACCTTGCTGGTAAATGTTAGAGACAAACTAGAGTGTTTATAGTGCTGCAGTTCTTTAAAGGCATGTCAGAAGTCCAGGAGTTTTTTGTTGCTGGAATCCGTTTTTAGACTTGCATTTCATGAGCTTACCAAACCTACCAAAATAGCTATTTTTAAAGGAGTAATACTCCATGCCTTTTCTGATGTTATTTTGGTTTGGATTAACATGGTCTAGCTATGAATCACTCACTTCTGCCCAAAAAATAGAGATTCTATTTAACCCAAAACTCTTTTACCTCAGGGCTGGTGCAGTAGTTGCCTGTGGCAGTGAGACTTTTTTTCTAGAATTCTTATTTAGATAAAATTTCTCTGCAGATATGTGTGCATGGAAAGGATAGGTAAAAATGTTTTAAGCTGGGACTAGGGGAAATAATAATCTAAAATGCTGAGAATTAAGAAATTTGCTGCTTTAATATTCCTGAGATAGAAATGTTTTATATTTTTGAAAATAATTTTTTTCCTCTTCTTTCTAGAAGGAAAATTGATGTACAGCCAGGTCAAAACGTACTGAAACTCATACAGGATTGTTTTGAAAGTAAGCTCTTATTTGGTGTTTTGCTTAATTTGCTGGTAAAAGAAAACAGTAATGTTGTCCTTGTATTATATTTAGTGGTAAACATATAGAAATAAAAAGTAGCAATGAAATGGATAAAGTCTTTCTCTGGCTCTTTAAGAGCATCCTCCTCCCAGCTGCTTAAAACTTAGCTGTCTTTATAAAGGTAAGCTTTCCTGAGTAGCTGATTCCTTGTCTGTATTTACATGACCTTAACAAGCCTTAACAACTAGTTAAAATAAATGAAACCTGGACAATTCCAAGATGCCCATAGTTGCTGTTTTTCCTGCATAGGTTGCAGCAGTGATCTTGCAGCAAATTCTCCAAATGCAACCTTGACTCCCACTGTCCAAAATGAGAGAAGGACTTCAGCGCAGACCCCAGGGGTAAGTTAGTTCTGGCAGTGTCACACTGAAGCATTGGGCAGTTTTGCGTGGGTGCAAGTCTAGTTCTGTAGGATTTAGTTCTGTGTGAGCACTGAATAAGCTCCATATGCCACTTGTAACAATGTTTAGGCTATAATTTAATCTTGAAATTCTCTATAGTAATTGTTGATAAAGTTTTTTCTTAGTTTGTTATGTTCTAATGTTCTATATATTGTTATATAATAATATGTATTATTATAATATAGAATAGAATATTCTATAGCTAGATTTATTTAATAGATAGAAGTTTTTTGCTATTGAAAGCTTTTTCAGCTTTTGGTGCAGGATAGTTAACTTTCTCATGCTCTCAGGTGAAAGTTCTCATGCTCCCTTATTGGTGCTGGGTATGGCTGGCTGGGACTCCACTGGAGCTGGTTTGAGTCACTTAGCCTGATGTATGGACACAGTTCTTAGCTAAATGATGGACAGTGCAATTAAAAGGTGACACTTGTAGGAAGGCAGCTGATAAATAGTTACCAGTAAAATAACTTTGTGTATCTGTGGCTTTGTTGAAGAGTGGAAACAAGTTGAAGGCCTTGTTAATGTGCTGGAGAGTGATGCCAATAATTAGTTTTTATGATTTGACTGGGGGTTTTTTAATAGTCTATTCTATTAATGGCAAGGTTGAGAACAGGCGTCCTTTACAATGCTGTTTGTTTTCTTTAGTTTGATGTTACGATACCATATAATGTCAAAGCAATTCTTTCCAAACCTCAACCTCTCTTAATAAAGGTGCATTAAAGTGTTTAAATTCACTTATTCTAATGAAAAGAATAAATAGCTTGCCTGGAGAATTAACAGGATGTCTGTTTAAAGCTGCTTATAGATTTTTACTGTGCACACTTTTTTATCTTTTGGTTGAAATTTGCAGTTTTCTTGTAGAAAGTCTTATGCAATGGAAAGTTGAAGTATTCAGTTAAAATGGAGCCGTGATTCACATGAGTATCAATTGAGGGAAGGAAATGATATCACGTTCTGTAGAAATTTATATCCCTGTTGAAATACTGATGCTTTATCTTTTTTGTCTCATTATTAATTATCAACTATGACAGCCCAAGGCAGGATCAGCTGGACTGACCGACTCTGTGAAAAGGGACTGTGATTCTGCAGAGTCTTCGCCTTCATCATTCCTAAAAACAGTCAACAGCAGAGGTTGGTCCTGATAGTATTGATTTAAGGTTTTTTGGGTAACTATTTCTTGGGATTTTATAAGGTTTTGAGTAGAAGAACTAAACCTATTCTATATATATGGCAGGACAGTCATGTGAATCACCCCTGAAGCCTGTAATACATGATTTTGTAGCTGCTTCCAAAAAAGCAGAGTCTCCTGTGTCTAAAAGCAAAAAAAATAGACTAAAAGATGTTGAAGTGGTGTGCCAAAGTCCTGCCATGGTTTTGGACCCTGAGGATGATCTTGGGTCTGTTGGATCAGCTTTTCCTGTGGAGGAAGCGAAAAGTTCTCCTGTAGTTAAGTAAGTAGAGCTGAACATGGTTGTGGTGTTGTATTCCCTGTGTCCCCTCCACCTTAGAGTAAATGAACACAGTAGTTTTGATAATTTGTGAGTTTGGATTGTGAACTTAGAAAAATTAATTTCAAGCTTTTTAGAAAATTTCCGTATCTAGTTTTAGCAAGGGGAGAAGTATTTTTTATTAAATATTCTGTTGATAAGTGCAGTACCCAAGTGCAGGAAGCAGAAAAGACTTGAACTCTTCTGTGCAGGAAAGTGCACCAAAGCATGATCTTCTCATGTAGTCTATAGAGTTTTTCAGTGAATCCTATTGACAGTGTTGACCTTAAAAGTTAACAAGAGTTTGTTGTAGTAGAAATGAGCAGTCATTGTACCTCTTGCTCTGAAAATACAAACGTTTTATGGGAAGTAGAACAACTTAAAATGTGAGTGTTTTCTCCTTGTTGGAAAATCTGAAGCTCAACTGCAGTGCTGTTCAGTGGTCCTGGGCACAGCTCTGCTTTGCTGTGAGACCAAATCTCTGGGATAGATCATAGAGATGGACTGTCGCTGATCCCATTGACTCCCATTGATGGAGTGAGATTGGGAAGACAGTGCACCTACAGTCTAGGAAAGCTGGCAATTTCTGAGCACAAATTAGGAGTTCTGTCTTGCTGAGCAGCCTTCACTTTGATCAAGGGTCACCAGCTGACTGTTTTGCCTTTGGACACTTGCTACTGTGCTGAGAAGGACTGTGGTTAACCTGTGTTCCAGCAAATTATCAAAGGGAAGCTCCTTCATAAGAAGTGAGACACTGTCAGCAGGAGCATCTGTTCCTCCTCACACTACATTATTGTGCACTCAAGAATTATAGCAAAACGTTTGAATGCTGTTTCTCGTGCATAGGTCACATCTTGATGACTGGAAGGTGCCTGCTGCAGCAAAGAGCTTCGCGCAAGTGAAAAATTTGGAAGGACCTCAGACTGGGAGAGCCGAGCAGGTTGTTCTTGTGCAGGGAACAGAACCAGAACCGATTTCTGCGTGTTCTGTGCAGAAAGAGAAGACTTTTTCTTCAGCTCTCTTAGCAGCTGTAGCGACAGGAACACTTCGACAGAGGTTTGTTTTGGGCCTTAATAGGGAACATAATTTGCTATTAAAATAACCCATGTCTGAATAGTGGAACAACATCCTTTTATCCATAAACAAGGTCTGGGAGCACATTTTAGCATTGTCCAACATTACTTAAAAATGCCACTTGAGAAAGGATTTGAATGGCTTTTTGGAAATTCTGTGCTGTTAGGACTTAGCAGTGCTCTTGGTTTTGTCTGCCAGTAGAAGAAGTGTATGTTGAATAGTGGCTGTTGAATAATGTTTCAGATTGAGCCTGAGGTGTTTTTATAGGTAGGCTGGAGGATTCAGGAAAGCTTACAGTGAGCAAGCAGTCTTTTTCAGAGCTAATATGGATCTGACTGGTTACACGGGAAGTTGATTGTCCAGCATCTACCTAAAGCAAGAAGAATCAGGCTTTGTGCTCTTTTTTTGGAAGCTTAAAGAGCAGTGAACAATGTAATAGTTTCTCCAAAGAATGTTCTGTATTGTGTTTACGTGTTCTGGAATCACCACTATATTTGAAAGACTGAAATTCAGTTTGCCCCATGCTCCAAAATGATATGATATCATTGTCCCTCCTTTCTGTAGGTACTCAGCCTTGATATCACCGCCATCCCCTCCTCCTGTTAAAGATCAGGATATAGAAATCGAAAATGAATGTGAATTTTTAATTGATGAGTCAGGTGATGCATCTTTTACTTCTTGGATTTCAATACCCAGTAAGAACAAAAAATTAAAAAAAGTTGGCTCTGCAACTCCTGTTTCTAAACCTCAGCCCTCTGAAAAGGAGGAGACAAAAAGTAAGAAAGACAGGAGCAGAAAAGTACGAGTTGAACCACTTACTAAACAGAAATTGAATCATCTGCATGCTGGAGTATTTGACTTCAAAGGAACATCAGAATCAGATCCAGTCTCTAACAGTGAAGAAAATGGTCTTAAATCAAAAAAAGATGGCTCTGCAACTCCTGTTTCTAAATCTCAGCCCTCTGAAAAGGGGAAGACACAGAGTAAGAAAGACAAGAGCAGAAAAGTACAGGTTGAAGCACTTACTAAACAGAAATTGAATCATCTGCATGCTGGAGTATTTGACTTCAAAGGAACATCAGAATCAGATCCAGTCTCTAACAGTGAAGAAAATGGTCTTAAATCTCAAAGCAAAAAGAGTACTCATATGGGTAAGTTTTTTTAACAGCTCTTCATACTATTCCTTTCAGGTTACTGGATTATTTTGTGGTGGTTTGTTAGGAAATTATTATAAAGTAGATGAGAGACATTAATGGGTTCCTTTCTGATGTTTCAGTTGCACAGCTATATTGTATGTCAGACGGCGAGACAGTGTTTCTTCACTCTTTTCCCACCCCTTTTGCCCTTCCTGTTAGGACATTAAGAATCGAGTTAGTGGTGTTGCCTTTTCTTATGAGGAGGCATTCAAGGTGGGTACCCAAAAACTTTTGCTCCTCTCTGAGTAGAAAGGAGGTTAAGAGATGCGCTTTGAACTGAAGGGGATTGGGTTTTGGGAATTATTTGTGAAGGGGTTTGTAGAATGAAACACTGAAAACTGAAAAGCAAGCTAAATGTAACATTTCTGCCCCTTTTTTTTTCTGTTAGGAAATTCTAGAAGTACACCAATGAGTTCTTTATATGCTCAGTCCAGAGAAAGCCACCTTTTAGCCATCAGGAAATAAAATGGGTTTATGATACTTTTTTGGTTTTGTTTTCCCATTTTGATGCCTTCGTTTATTTTTATGCATTCAGATATCAACATGTATCTTCAGGTTTAATAAGAAAAGGTATTAATGTCCAAATGTTTCATGTATTGATAGGAAAGACTAAAAAGGATGCACTTAGGCAAGACTCTCCAAAACAGAAAAAGAACACATCCTGGAAACCAGAAGCTGAAGAACTGATGTTTTCATGGTCTGGACTGGAAACAGAAGCATCTGATAAAGAACAACATGAAAGAAGGGTGCTGCCAAATGAAGATTTGCCTGTGCCCTCATCTGGACATCACCAAGAGCAGACTGTGTCTTCAAAAAAGTCTCTCAAGTCTTCCAAGAAACTACAGTCTGCTTCAAAAGCTACTCTGCATTCAGTTAAGAAGAAACAAATTGATAAGAAGAAACAAATTGATAAGCAGAAACTTCTAAAAGTAGCTAAGAGAGTGGCAGTAAGTCCAATGAAGAAGCTTAAAAAATCTCTCCAGAAAAGCAGTAATAAAAAGCCTCAGTTAAAAAGAAAGGAGAGTTCTGATGATGAATCTGGTGAAGAAGGGCTTGAAAGAGAGCCTGTAGAATTGGATGATGTGTGTACCACGCCCTTGCATCAGAAAGTAGGGACTCCTGTGATCCAGAAGACTGGGTCTGAAAAGCCTAGAAATGCATTGCATACGTCAGAGTCACCTAGTGGTGCAAAGAACCAAACTGCAGCACTACAGCATCCCGTGGACAGTGTCAAGAGTTCCAAAAAGAAGCAGTTGCTGGCTGAGCGTTCGGGGAAGAGACCCAAAAAGATTCCTCGCAGAACTAACAAAGCTGTTTGCTTGAACCCTGAGGACAATGAATCTCAAACAGATTCTGACAGCTCTCCTATACAGGATGTGGCAAGAAAAAAGCAGAAGTTATCAGATAGGAAAATTAAAAGTAACAAAAGAAAACATAGGAGGCAACATGGACTACAGTAAGCTTTTTATGTGGTTCCTTACAAGTGTGGTGTAGCTTGGTAGGTAATTAAACAGTTCTTGTTAACTTCTAAGCACTGATGGTCCAGTTGAACTGTGCAATAGTTTGAATGTCTGAATACTTAATAGAGAAACCAAGTGGTGTAATAAGCATCGTATTTTCAAAGGTGGGTGCCAAATCTAGTGTCTTTTACATGAGACAGCTTGTGCTGGTTGAAGTGTTCGTGTGAGGCTTGTATAGATCCATTTTAACACCATTCCACCACCCACAGAGTAACTTCACTGTCAGGTTTGTTAATTTTTTAAATTAAATTTAGAAAATACAGCATTTATTTCTTCAGCTGTATATATTTTTGTAGAAGTAACTTTCTAATGATTGACCATCTAAAGGCAAAGTTTAAGGAGTTTAATACCAGTTTATAATAATTGTTCTTTGCATTGCTTTTTCATTTTTTTAGAATCTTTTTGTGGTTTTGTTCAGTGTGTAAAATTATTGATCCACAGATTGCTTTGCATTAAGTAAAATTTACTTAACACTAAATGTACTAAGAATAATTTTTGTCTTCTAGATATTCCTTTGCAGCTGAGAGAGTTGTGAGTTCTGAAAGGTAATTTCTTGAGTTATCTGAAAAAACTTGAATTTAATCTCTCTTCTGCCCCACTGAGACAGAACAGTTTGGTACTACTACTGCATTCTGTGCTCTCCTAGTGAAGCACCTAGTACAAAAGGATTGTGATTCATGCTTAAGGGTTTTAAATACTGGATTAATACAGTTAATAAACTAGTAGAATTTTTCTTCCTGTCATGAATAAAGAGTCATGCCTTTGGGGGATTCTTTTCCTTTGAGGCTTTTTTCCACATTAGTGTGTGATTTTGGAACAAAAATACCAGTGCTTCTAGAACTAATAACAACTGGACTAATAAAGTTACTGTTAAGTGGGTTATAGAACTATGTCTGCAATCCAAACTTTGTTGCATGTAGATTGGCCTGTATCTTCTCCTTCGTGGGATGGGAGCTAAAAGCAAACAGGAGTGACAGTCTGTGAATTTGTTGAATTCTTAAGCAGCCATTCTACTGAAAAATTTGAGGCTTTTAATTATAAGGGAGCCTACTGCAGACTTAGTTGGACAAATTGCTAGTGTAGGTTTGCTAATTTCGGTAATTGAAATGCATCTTCTGGAGTTGAGGTGGAAAACAGCTGAACTTCACTGGCACTGTGAAAGGACAGCCATAGATGGAGGAAGAAGGAAGGTTAAGGGTACTAATGCTAAGGCTGTAAAAAGAAGTCCTGTTACAAGTGATTTGATTGCTAGAGAATCTGGTGGAGTTACACATGTAAATTATTGTCACATTATGGAGGAGATTTCATGACAACACACATTACAAATGCAAACCGATTTAGTATCTTTTCCTTACAATACGCAAAACATGTCTTTAAAGCACTTCTGTAGTCATGGTATATGGAAAATTATTTGAAAGGTAATGCTACAGAAGAAGGTCTCTTTATTTTGGAAGAGAGGAAAAAAGAAAAAGTTTAGGAAACCAGTTTAGAGATGAGATGTGAATGCCATTTTTTTTGGATGATGACTCAGTAGAGGACCAGTTGGTGGATTTCAGACCTGTGATTTCTAACTAGGAGTCATTTGCTTTAGTGTCTGATCAGTGTAGACGGATGTTTAAAAGAAAAATATAACCTAGCCCACATGATCTGAAAAAAACCTTGAATTTGCTAGTTTTGGTAGTGCTGTAGTGTTCCTTTGACTTTTAACATGTTCAAGCAGGTATATTTTTTTTTCCTTTGCAGTGGGCCTGTTCTAGAAAGTCATGATAAATTTGCTTCCAGCTTTAAGTCTTCTGAAGAGAATGATACATATTCAGGTAATGTTTGAAGTTGGTATTTTCTTGTATTTTGTGTATAAGCTTCTTATAAACTGTAACTGATGGTCCAGTGATTTCTGTTGTATTCAGCTTGTCTTCTACAAGAAATGCAGATTTTGTCTGTGGATACATTTCTGTCCAAGTATGTGGTACAGTATGGCAGCTTTATATGGTGTTGGCTTTGGTAGGACAAGCCCTCCATGTTTTGGCACCAAGCCTACAATGGTGAAGTTATCCCTCCAAAATACTTAGAACAAATTTTTCAGGCTCAGTTTGTACCAGACTGATGTGTTGCCCTGTGATGATACAATATTTAATCCCTTCAAGGCCACCCTGGACCAAATTGTACAGCCTGATGGAGTCATGGCCTGTTCACCTAGTAATGTTTTGGTTTAGGATTTTTGTTTGGTTTGAGGTTTTTTGTGTGTGTGAGGGTATGGTTTTTTATTGTTTTGGTTTTAAGTTTCATTACACGAGTGGCACATATTGTCATAATGAACATGAGCCCTGGAGATAAGTTTTTTCATTAGTGTTCTAGAGCCAGATGCAAATATGGGAATGTTTTGAGTTCATGTAATGCTTTCTTCAGAGACCTGATTTTGGTAAGAAGTTTGTTTTAAAGTTAGTTTTGAGTGATATCTATAAAATCTTATGTATAGTTATAATTTGCCAATACTGGTTTCGTCAAGAGGGATAGGCTTGAGGCATATTTACTTGAATTTATAGTTTTCTTGTAACTTTCAAACTTACTCTGTTTAAAAACTGATTGCATTGTATGTTTGTCTACATTGGGTTTCGTGTAGGTTTATAGCAAAGGTGTTAGTGGGAACACTATCCTTGGGACTTCAGTTTGTGTTACCTTTGATTGTTGCTAGTGGGTATACTGATTAAAAGTCAGAAATACTAAATGTCTATTAGGGTGTTTATTTGAATGTGTTTACAGGTTATTCTGAAGACTTGAATTATAACTTAAAAAATCTGTTGTCAGATGACATAGCAAAACATAAAATAGGTAAGATTATTTTAAAATATCGTCATGTAAGTGTGTAAATGCCAATGCTTTTGTACCCTCACAGTCTGTGTGCCCAACAGTCTGAGGTCTTTCATGTGAGTCCTCTTGGCTTCTGCTGTGTCTCTGGATGTTTGATCACCTAGCAGGGTCACAGATCCCTGTGCCCTTTGTTGTGCAAAGGGTCAGCCTCAGTTCACAGCCTCTTGCCTGGGGCTCCTGTAATTTCCCACTGTATTCCTGCCATTTCAAGCTGCAGCTGGCAGTGCAGCTGTACACTGAGCTACCTGCGCTGAATGTATTCTTAAACAATGGAGTCAAGACAAACTTACAGCTCAGTGACAGCAAGAGTTTGAATTCGTTCTGCACAGTGTAACTGGGGGTGCAAATAACCTGCCTTCTGTGGTGGTCTCAGTCTGGATAGGATGGAACAATGGATGTGCAGTTGATTGCGTTCCCATGCTTGTCTGTTTAGGTTTTTTTGATTGCCTTCATTATTTTTTTATGCACAACATTTTAGTTGTGTACCTTCAAAAACTATTTCAGCAAGATATTTGTATTTACCATTTTTAACGTTTAAACATTCTTGACTATTTTGCTCAGCTCTTAAGGGGCTTTTGTTCTTTCTTAAAAACACTGAAGTACCATATCTTACCTTGTTCATATATGGCAGCTTAGACATCTTGAAAGTTGGGACTATGTAGTAAGTACATCTGAAGATAAGTATATGAGAAACCTTGGAAATGTGTGAAGTTTTTGTTGGCAGAAGTGCTGCTCTTGTGGAGCATTCTTGGAACTGAGACTTGCAAATCTGGGAGATGGGAGGCTGCATTTGCAGTCTCTTATACTCTCCCCTTTCTGTAACCAGAGCAGTGACTTTTCACAGTTGCTAATAAAACCCCTCAGATTTAGGCAGGGTCCTGAGCCTTTCTTGAGAGCTTATTCTTCACAGTTGTAAGCATGTTTGCTGTCCTTGTGCTTGAGCTTCTAAGGTACATATATGTCAGTGATTCACTGGTATGTAGGATTAAATCTAGTGTAAAGTCGATGTGGTGATTGTTTAAGAAAAGGGAGAGTGAAGTACTGATATATGCCAAAGAAGGCTTTTGGCAGGACTTAGATCCCATTTTCCTGTCATGATGGCAATGTGATATAAATATCAGCTGGGAAGTGCTGACGCCCTTGTGATGCAGAACAACAGGAAAGGATACTTAATATTTTCCATCTCTGAATTTTGCTTTCTTACTAAATATGATTTATCCTTCAAATTAGTAATGCCTTCTAATACACCTAATGTTCGTCGGACAAAAAGGATACGGCTACGACCCCTGGAATACTGGAGAGGAGAGCGCATCAACTATGCTGTGAACTCTTCAGGTATTAGTTCCAAAATACCTATTGGCTTCCTTCTGGTAGGGCAGCAAACAAAAATCTGTAGGTTGGTCTTGTGCCATGAGATGCTTGCTATTGGGTAATTTTTCTAAAAAAAGATTATTTAGAGTCTCTGTCTAGTCACCTTTTAGTGTAGTCTTTTTCTCTCCTGATACTCCTCTGTCAGCTGACAATGGTATCAGTGGAACACATTAAGTACCTTTGCCTTTGTTGATTAGAGAAGAACAGAACAGTTGCTCTGTAGGTTCATTGCATCAGAAGTTGTCTCTTTTTCCACTGTCATATACAGTCTGCTAGATCATTCATTGAAGCAGTTCTCTTTGTCTGAGGATTGTTTTCCAGAACAGATACTGTATTTTATCCAGTCTCAGTGTTAAATTCCCAAAGTGAAAAAATATATCTTGTTCTCTTGGATTGTTCTTCCTAACAATTCAGCCTAATTTGGTCTCTTCCTAATTAATGATTGTGCTTGAAAAAGAGTTTTTTTGTGTCCCTGAAATTGATAATTTTGTCTTAAAAAATTAATCTCATGCTTTCTGAAATGTCCTATGACTGATCAAATTGTCTTCAAAATATTTCAAGTTGTATTTCACTCCAAGATACTTAATGTTGAAAAGCTTTTGGTTTTTTCTCACTTTCTAAAGCTGTATGAAAAGTTCAGCATCAAGGAAGTATATTTTCAATTGAAATGTTTGTTGGTTGTGTAAGTTTGCATTCTTGTAAAGTTACTGTGAGTTAGTGAACTGTATTTAACTTTTGTTTCAGGAGAGCTTGTGATTAGTGGTGTAGTGCATCCAGAAACAGAATCTCCCAGGAAGAGTAAACAGAGGAAGGATTATCGCAAGCAGAAAAGCAGTGAAACAAGTATGAACAGACTCTTTTCCTTCTGATACTTAAAAAAAAGTAGTTATCTGTAATCAAGCGCTCTATTGTTGTAAGAATTTCCTCCTATAAACACTTGATTCGATTGTTTGAGTTCAGGTCATGATGCTAAAGGGCACAGTTAAGGTATAGAAACTTGTGATCATTTTGCTGGTACCTGTAGTATCACATCTAAAATGGCAGCATATGGTATTAGTAGAGTCTCAAGCTTTTTTAGGTTAAATACAAAACCACAGCACAGTGGGAGAAGAGAAAGCTTTAAGAACAGTGTGTAAAATGGTTCACAGTGGGCAATAAATCTATGTTTAAACAAACAGGAACAGGAGCTTTGTTAGAGCCTCTGTGCCCAGAAGATAAATGAGTAGATAGTGTACAGAAAATGGAATCAAAACCCAAATTCTAAATTATTTTTGTTGTGTTCTCTGGAAGATGTTTCAATGCTAAAGAGTCTTTCTTTATGGGGACTGTCTCGACCTTCTATTTGAAACTGAAACATTTCTCTGAGAAGTTATAGAACTAATAAAACAAATGCTAACAAGCATGGAAAATGCCATATGGTCCTAACAATTCTAAAACAAATCAGAGCTGAAATAATCATCAGAGAAGTAAGGAAGAAAACAGCCTTTTGGGGGATGGAAGGAGTATCTGCTTTCAGCTACTGATGTGAGACAGGATCTTGGTCTGGATCAATCTTTGCTCCAAGTACAGTTTTTCTTGTAATATAGGCCATTTGCAGTCCATGTGAACCCGAGGTGATAGTGACTGTTCATGTTGTATCTTACAAGAACTATTGGTTGCTTTAGGTGCATTTGAACTGTCTTCTGGAAGTGATTGATTTCCTCTCTAACAGGCATTCATCCTCAGAGATATTCTTTCACTCACATCTTTGAATTTCAGTGATGCATATAAGGACTAGCAGCTGAGTAAAATTTGGAGCACAAATTCTTAAATGTCATTGATACCATAAGAATTCTGTTGTTATAGCTGTAGAGCTATACCTGTTGCTCATTCTTTTTATGGAGCGAGGGTTATGTAGGAAGAAAGCTGTTCAAACACAGCAGCTTCGTGTACCCCTGACTGTCTTGGTGTAAGAATATTTAAGCAGCCATGAGTGCCTAGAGAGTGCTACAGTTTGCTTTTAACATACTTCTGGCTGCATTTAAAGAAGTATCCTGTGCACTGTAGAGCTAAAATTGTCTTCAAGAGAGCTTTGAGATATTTATTCTGTTGTGAACATTCACCAATATCTCTTTTCTGCTTGAAAAGCATAGGGTTGTCATCAGTTCTTAGGCTTTTTCCTTCTCTGGAAATATCCTTTTTATTGTATCCTTTTTTTCATAGAAATAGTTCTCAGATTTACAACGTAGAGTGAGATTCCTGCAATGGTATTTCTTGAGAAAAGGAAAATTGGGCCTGTGCTTAGTCTTTTGAATCCTTTATCTCTTAAATCTTGTGATCCTTATCAGCTGTCAGTAAAAGCAAAATAATGGGTTCTTTGTACTTCACTGTGTATTTCATGTCTTCTCAGCACCTGTCACTAGAAAAGCACTTCTCTGAAAATACACATACTTTTGAGTAAATACTTGTTAATAGCATTGGATAAGTAGTTGGCATTCCCCTGGGAAGCTCTTTAGGATTTAGAGAGCCTTCCTGCATAATAGCAGTAATTTCAATGAGAATCACATTTTCAAAGAATTGTTATGATTGGTTTCCATTCATTTGTAGGAAATCCATTCAGTCTGTTTATCACTTATGAAGTACTTAAAGTTATTATAATATGTGACATTAGAATTGTGGTTAAATAATTAAGTTTTTAAAATGTATAGTGATTATTTTTCTGGTTTAGTTTTGACTTCTTTGTTCCCTTAGATAGAAGAGAGATACCTGCAAGTTTGGATCACACTGTAGCTGATACTTCTAAGCCAACCATTGTTGTGGACCCAGTAACAAATGAGGAGGTACTTCTAGGTGAGTTGAAGGGATGTGGCCAAGGGACTTTCTGAATTATATAGGATGTGTTTAGACTGATAAGAAAAAAAAAATGATTCATGCCACGTTGGGCATAAAAAGGTGAGCTGGTGAAATACTTGTTGCTCTTCTGGAGGAAGTTCTGAAAGAGACACAGAAAGTGTCCTGATTTTTCAGCTAAATATTGAGTCTTAGCTTTTTGAGGCATTGCACTGGAAGAATATATAATACACTGAGCAAGTAACAGGACTAATCATATGGTAGCATTAATGTTAATGTCCTGGGCTTTTTTTTGTAGAATGCATTAACACTGAAGGCAATCATGCTTCCTACTTCAAAGATGACACAGTAGAAATATACAAAAATTTGAATACATCTGTTTTCGCAAGTGGTAGATTGATTTTGAAACCATATAAAGAAAAAGGACACCAGTTTGTCCACATGGATACAATAGTAAGTGTGCTTTTTTTCTTATTTTTTATGAATTGGACTATGTAAACAGATCTTAGAGCAGTTGGAAGTAATGCGTGAAGTTGGCAGATTTTTCAGGGTTTTTCCCTCCCATAATGCAACTAAACATTACTGAATTATTTCCTAGAGGTACTTTGCATGCACATTGCCCTGCTTTGCTTCATATTACATCTCTATATCCATGTGCACTTACTGTCTGGATGGTGCAGGCAAGATAGAAGTATCAAATAAATAAGACAACTTCATCCCCATTTTGAGTTACGCATCTTAATTTTCAGCAGTGCGGGTAAAAGGGATTGCAGCTCTGCCAACTTATTTGGGTTTTTATCTTTGTTACAACATGTGTAAAAATGTCTTCTTGGTTAACTTTCTTAAATGTTTGCAAAGGAAGCATTGCTAATCTTAGAACCCTTTGGTTTCCATTAAGGCTTTCCATGTTATCCGTGGCAAAATTATTGCTACATTACATAAGACATCATATTTTCTGACTACAGGGGACTTCTTCTATGTTCCAGCAGGTGAGTACGTGTATTTAAACCAGTTTGTTAGAGATGATTGAGACTGAATTAGCATGCTAGGAATCAAAACCAAACAATGATTGAAAGAGAGAAGATTGACTAGACAGTGGGAAAGTATAGGGTTATGGAGAAGGGAATGTGATGTAGCACTGTAGGTGGGTTGATAATCTAATTGTTGAACACAGTGATTCACATACCTCTTGTTTGTGTGAGCTGGCCTCAGTGTGTTGATGACACTAGTGTCACTTAGTAGTGACACTACCAAATTCTACGAGTAAATTTCTCTGGGTTTTCTCATTCTGTCACTATAATGTTGGGGAAACATCACAGTCAGTTAATGTGGTGGTAGTTAGTACAGTTGGTCATCATCTGCTTGCTGGTTTTTTTCTATGTAAAATTATGAAAATCCATTTGATCAGTTCATTTTATTTTCTGCTTTGTGTCTTGTTGAATGGGTCATAACTTCATATGGGTTGTTGAGAATTTAAGGCCCCAATTTTGTCCTGATATAGAAGTGGCATGAATTCCCTATGGGAAGCGGACCATCAGTGGATTAACACACTAGTCAGGAGATTCTGTAGTAGATCTATGTCAGGCTGTTCATGAAGTTGTAGAAAAAGCTTTTGTGCAGCTTTCTTGTGAAGAGCCTGTCTTAGAAAATGACAGATTAGCCTTTTTTCCCTTAACTTTTCAGCATGATGTCCTGATGGAACAATCATTGTTCAGTTAGTGCTTGATGTTTTGAAGCTTTTTTTGGTGTTTGTGTTAGTCTTAAAAGTTTAGGGGGTTCACAGAGACAATTTTGTCATTTGCTTTTTGGGAAACTGGATTGTATAAAATGCTGAAAGTCTGGTATGACCATAAGGATCTATACTTTATCTCCATGCTTCCCTCCTTCTCAATGGCCAGTACAGCTGGATGGGCAGTGTAGTGTTGGTGGCAGATGATATCTGTAATTCATCATGTGGATGAGTATGAATGTTAGGATGTTGCTCATTTCTGGTGTTCAGAGCCTTTTAGATGATTCTATTTTGTGGTTATGTTACTGAGCAAATCTTAAGCAAAGATCTGCAGGTAAGATTCCATGTGCAGTTTTTATTGATGGTTTTTATAGGAATAAATTAAAGTCAGTTCAGCCACCTTAAAGTTTTATTTTGAGTTTTGTGAGCTTGAGAGCTCAAGCCCGTTACATTCTTTACGGAAAAAAACATTCTAAGCAAAGATGCGCTTTATTCTTCTTCTTGCCACAGGTTAAAATAAATGACACTAGCTGTATTCCTTGTCATCTCTTTGAAGTGCAGTGACCTTCCTGAAAGAGTGGCATCCTAGATTAGGAGCTAATATTCCTTCTGTTAAAATACATGAAATAAAAATACACTTGGCTGAAGATAGGACTTGAAAAATTGCCTGTGTCTCCTAAAGAAAACTTACTCTGTTTTTATTTGTAGGAAATGAATATAACATACGTAACCTCCTGAATGAAGAAAGTGTTCTTCTCTTCACACAGCTCAAAGAAAGGTGAAGAACCTTCTGCAGAGAAATTTGCTGAAACACTTGACAAGCTTTCATATGTTCTGAAGGTCTTTATACATACAAAAAATATCTGAGTATGCCCACCTTAACATTACAATTTAATACAGAGCAGCTGAAATCAACATAGGAAGAGTTAAGAACAAAACCAAAAGAACCTCTAGTTTGCTGTCAAACTGAAATGACTGACTGAAGGTCCACACTCTGCATCAGTTACTGCTCTTGTGCCATCCTGTGACAGAAAGATACAAGGACAAAATGTGTGGGTATATTTGTTGTTCCAATTGGTGTCAATATGCTTAATCTCCCTAAAGATGCTTAGCACTTGAAAAAATGTTGACATCTTCAGCTGGCATCTGAACAACTGCCTGGTACAAACTGCTTAGAATAATCTCTATTTAAATGATGAACCTGCTGTTTGCTTTCCTGTAATTGTTGTCTGGGAGATGGGCTGCTGGGATGTTCGTGTGCTGAGGTCCAGCCACCTTCTGTATGTCAACCACAGGTGTTTTTTCCTTGTCTGGCAGCTGTATGGTCAGTGCCTCCAGTTCGAATACTAAAATAGATGCTCCTAAGTAGGAGCTTATTGGATGTGTCTTGTATGGAAGCTATGGCCTGATTAGCTCTGAACATTGTTGATAGCTTTATTTTGTATAACACCAATAGGTCATTGCCAAATGTATTACTTTAATATCTCCTTTTGATTTGCTTGCTGTGTTCCTGGATAATAATGAGGACCTTTGGGAAAGGTGTAATTACACTGTGTACTCGAGAAGCCACGTCTAGACAGCAGATGGTATACATAGCATTTGTCTCCCAAGCTCTTCAAGGTTCCTTTTAGCTGAAGATAAGGATAAACTACAGCTATTGTGGTAGGGTGCTTTCTCTCTCAGGTCACTGTTGTCCTCGAAGACAAGGAGATAAGGAAAATTGAATCGGAATTGTGAACTTCTAAGGACTTGAGGATTGAGTATTGACCTTGTAAGCAGTCTTGGCCATGATCTTTATGCTAAATCTAGAGTATATATTAAAGTAAGAGCAAGGAATTGGCTTTCGGCTGCCAGCTAACTTTATGTGTCTGTGAAAGGGCTTGGACACTAAGATTACCATGCTTCTGTAAAAGACCCTTTAGATTGTGGAGTTTGAGATAATACTTTTTGTCATTCTTTTTGAAGCAGTAGTTCCTATGACTAATGCATATATAGACTGACAGTGGAAATACTTGGTAGAAGTTATGTCTTTTCATTTATGGCTAGGTCATGTGTAACTCTGAGAAGACAAAATATGCCTTTGGCTTTAAGTTCTGCCTCTGTCTTGATACAAATAGAAGCAATTTAAGAATTAAAATTTAAAAAAAAGAGTCATTTAGTTACTAGATACGAGTTTGATGTTAGCAGCTTTTCTGATTTTTGGGCTTAGGTTGGTCTCTTCAAGGTCAGCAAGACTCAAATATTGTTCTTTCTGTGTTGGAGCCATACCAGCTACCAGATGGGCACACATGCTGTCTCCACAGCTTGAAGGGATCCCACCCAGTTAAACGTTTAGTTTTTAAATCTTTCAACTCCTCAACCTGCAGAAGTCTGGAAATTTGCCACTTGGATAAAGAGTAAAGAGCTAGCATTAGACCAGAGTCTCTGCTTCTAACCGAAGCTTGTCTCCCAGTGGTCAGGCCATGGATGTGATGGTGTCTGATTCCAGCAGCTCATTGGTTCCAGTTGAAAGTCAGAACAAGAAAACTTTTCAAGTTTGTTAAAGTCCAAGATGTTCAGAGTGAAGGTAGTTTGCAAACTTTTTCAAACTGGGTATCAGAAGTATGGATACTTTAATGGTTTAGTGAAAGTGTAAGGACTAGGGAGCTCAAGGCCCTAAGGGAGGACATGGAAGTTTCTGTGACAGGGCTCAGCAGACTGCTGCTTGCCAGTGATGTGTTTTCATTTAGTGGATTCAGATGAGAAGTGATATGTTACCCTTGTCATATCAGGTACTGACGTGTCTTCCCCAACTACACTATAATGCAACTTGGCAGCAAGGTTTTGAGTGGATTTTCTCACTCAAATATGAAATATGTCCTTCAGGACACTTCTTTGAGCAGAAGTAAAATGCAAACCTTTTCCTGACACAGGCTGGAGAGTGCAGATATTCAAATGCAGGTTTGAGGGCAGCATTCCTGTTTGTATTTTCCACATTCTATGGCTATAAGTGGCGAAAGAATAGGGCACAGATTTGGTAAAATACATCACTTTTCAGGCTGGATGGTTTTGTTGCTTTCTGACTAATCAGTTTCTTGGGTGAAATGGCCTGTGTAATTTGCAGAGAACATTTTGCAGTTGGACTACATCTCAAAATGTTTGTGTTACTTCTTTTTTACAAGCAATATCAGTTGTGCCAAGGGATGTTTTCTTGACTATTGCTCTAGTTTAGCAACACTTCTGCTATTTGTCAGTAGATGGGGCTTCAAGCACAGCCATTTGTCCTTTGCTGGCCTATGTGTTCATTAGGGTCTCATTATTGAAAGGGAAGAAGAATAGTGTGTCATAGATGGAGATTAATTCAGTTGAATTCTGTTGCAAGGAGATGTAAATTGCTTGACATTAACAGTAGGACTTGATACTGAACATTGCCAGGTTTATTCTGTTAATATGGATGTTGTACTAGCTGCAGCCACTTGCTCAAAATTGTTATTTATACAGTGCACTGCAGGAGTTGTTGAGTTGATCTAGATTGTTTACCATTGGTCGGGATTACATTTTCAATTTTTTCTTTCAACTTGACACTTGTATGAAATTTGCTTCTGTGTAAATAGCCTGAATAGTGTGTGGAGGAGAATGTTCTGAGTTCGAGGATTCCTATGACTGCTGGGTTGTGCTGCATGTCAGTCAGTAATCAGTCACCAAGTCAGAAGCAGCAGCTGATGTTTCACCTCTGCCTGGTCTTGTTTTGGCTACATTTTTGTGTACATCAGGCCAAACTGGATATCGCAAATAAAACAGCATTTTCTAAAATGTGAGAAGTTAAGAGTTCTTCCTGCATATGTGTGATTCTTTTTACCAATATATTTTTTTACTCTGCGAGTAATCTCACTTCCATGGGCTACTCTGTTTTAGTCAGGTGTTTGTTAACCTAGGCTGATGCTGGTTAGCCAGTGGTACCTGCTGTGGAGTGAAGCCGGGATCATTGTGTAAGAGACCTGTCCTTTTTTGCTGCCTATAAGGTATACTGCTCCTAGAGGTTACATACTGATATCCTGGAGGATATCTCTGTTTCAGTAGACTTAATTCATTGCTTTCTATCAACAGTAATTGAGAGCGCTGGAAACAAAAGCCAAGTCACATATTTCAGCTTCACGTTAGGTATTGTGGTAACATCCAGGGGCTTGTTTTAAGGAGCTTAACTGAGAAGTCCTTCCACAATAAAACCTGAGAGTTCTTAAGGCTTTGACTTCTTTTGAAAAAAATTTCAGATTAGTAGGTTCTTTTGCAAATCTATCTTTTTGTAGTTTCATTTGGTTAGAGAGCCGTTCCTGTTTTACTAAACAAAGCGTTTTTCAGCTTAAAGCAGTAGAAGAGTGATTGCAGAATTGTCTGATGGGCATGCACATCCATATTTGTACAACTCTGTAGACAAAAAGTAGGAGTTGAGTAATTACAGAAAAAAATAAACAGGACCAATAAAACAAACTGTCAAGGCGCATATACAGTTAAACTGGTTATCTGCAGATGATTTTGAAGTAACATTTGGGGAATACAATAAGCCTGAAGAGCTATTTTGTTATTTCATAACAGCTGAAAAGGCATTTTAGTGTGAAGGAATATTTCTTACATTTTTTACTGATGTACAGACTCTGCATGATGTCTTTTTTAATACAGGATTTACTTTACGTAATGATTGATTGCAGATAATACATCTAAGTGAAGAGCATGAACCATGCCTCTTTAATGGTATTGACAGCTGTTGTAACTGAATATCTTCATCTTTCCAAGCTGGTACATTTCCTTTGCAGAATGTTGTGTCACTTCATGGATGTTCACAAATGCAGTCACAAGAGATCTCAAAGCCAAACTTTGCGTGAACAAGCTTCATTTAGGATTTGACAACCAAAGTGGTTCCTCTGGTTCAGTTCTACAGTGATTGATCGTCAGTCAAAACAGTTGGCTGCAAATTATTAGGGAAGGAATACATTAGAAGGTATGCCTGCAGTGCTGCCCTGCGTCATTAGGCCCACCCACAAAGCTCCTGCTCTGATCTGCTTCATTCAAACTTCTGTGCCCAAGTAAAGATTACATGTTGTAAAACCACACGTACTCTGCAGTTGTCTCCCTTTTGGAGCACAAGAGGAACAATGATTAAAACCAGGAGCTGGAAGAAGCAAAGGGTTTACTTTGTTAGTCTTTGTTGAGATACACATTTAAAAGTGTTCACGGGAAAAGATACTAATGTCCAGAATAAGACTTCTTACTTCTTGCAGCTTGATAGCTAAGAATTTAAAAATTTGAAAACTGAAGGATTCCAGTACTCTTGACAACTATTTATGAAGCTTATTAAGTGGTTACAATAGCTTTTAACACACATTGTTTTATTTAGCTTATTAAATTTTTTTCATTGTCCTGATGTTTAAAGTTGCCTTTTCCTGTGTTTTCAGTAACAGTATCTGAAATGAAAATTATTCAAGATGGCAGATGCATGATAACGCTGTGTGGGTGTCTTCTGGAATCAATGTGCTGTAAAGGAGGAGAGGAAAGGGGTTATAAACATAATGAAGAGCTGCATTAGTGTCTAAAGGCGTTGCTCACTGGCTTACCTAGGTTATGCAAAGAAGATGAGTAACTTTGGAAAGAGATTGGTATGGGAAAGGTTTTCTCGTGTTGATGCCATGAGGACACCGCTGTCTGTGCTGGCAACGCTGGAAACTCTTGGTTTGGGATTCTAGTAGTAACATGATCACTTGAGTTTAAGAGCCATCTTATCTAAAACTACAGGATTCAGCTAATGAGCATGATGTATAATCCACTGAAAAAGAGGCTTGAATTTACCAACTGAATTTTATCGTTTCTTTATGTTAGCAACACTTTCGTGTTGTAGTACAGTGGGGTTAATTACAAGACATGTAATTTAATTATGAAAAAGTTTTTTTCAAATGCAATCTGAACTTGAAATTTTATGCTGCAGTAGCCTATATGCTGAAGAAACTGAGTAACTTCTATATGTCAGTTAGTGCCAAGTCAGCTCTGAGGACTAATTAATCAAAACAAATTACAATTAAGCTGAGGAAGACTAATTAAATAGACAGTTAAGAAAAATGATGAAGAAGGGAGCAACCTTAAGGGGAAAGTATGAGACTCCTAGTACTGGCCCATGAAGGACAATTAAGTGATAATTGCAGAGACCTTTCTGCATCCAGCAAATGCTGTCTGCCTTTTATTATGGCTGATTTTCTTATTAGTTAAAGCAGACATTTTCCTGATGAGCAACTGAGCTTTACTGTGCAGTCTTAAGGTAATTCGTAGGTAAAGCAGAGAGGTCGCTGCAAGAATAAATTAGAACACAGCTCCCAGACTTGAACAATATTTTAGATAGTGAAAAAGTCCCACTGTTTTTTAAAGAAAAACTAAATGTTGGCTTTATTTGCCTCTTCATTTTGTGGCATACTGAGTTGGTGTTAGCATCCTGTTAAACCTTTCAAACAAATTACATTGAGTGAACTATCAGAGTTTAGAATGGCTTCATTTTGCTAATTTACTCACCCCACTGAAGTTCACAGAAATCAGTACCTTGTCATGGAATGGTTTTGTTGCTTATGTCCTTATATTGGGTTTGTGTGGTGAGGTTTTGGTAGTCTTGGTGGGGGGCTACTGGGATGGCTTCTGTGAGAAACTGGCAGAAGCTTCCCTTGTCTGACAATGCCAGCTGTCCCCACTATGGACCTACCACTGGCCAAGGCCAAGCCAGTCAGAGATGGTGGTAGCACCTCTGTGATATCATATTTAAGACAGGAAAAAAGTTATTGTGCAGAAGTAATTGCAAACAGAGAAGAGTGACAAATTTTTGAGAGAAACAGCCATCCAGACACCCAAGTCAGTACAGAAGGAGAGGAAGGAAGTGCTCTGGAGCTTGAGAGTCCCCTGCAGCCTGTAACAGTAATGGGTGAGTGATCTCTCCCTGTCCTTACCTCAACGCAGGAGCCTTTTGTTATGTTTTCTTCCCCCTGTCCAATCTGAGGGAGGGGAGCGATAGGTGGGCACCTGACATCCAGCCAGGGTCAACTCATCACAGTCTTGCATCACACTTGTCTTTTTGGATGGAAAAAAAGAGGAGATAATGTAACATAATACTGTTTTGGCTAAGAATAGTTTAGATTCTCTTCTGAAGGACTATTTAAGCTTGCAAAGCTAATCTCCGATGAGATGCTGAGTATTGTAAATGAGGTGCATGCCCCAGACCTCTTGCATCAATTCCATTGAACTGTGATGCTAATGAAGTACAAAACATCTCTTAATTAATTTGACTTGGTGTGGGTTAAAAATTTTCTTAACTATCCACTTTTATTTTTTGTGCACTTCTCTGGAATTTGAATTATTTCAGAAGTTACAATGACAGGGTCTCCTTAACTATTCATAAAAATTTTGATAGTAATTTCCTTTTCTTCATGAAATTCCATGTGTACATGCTGCCACTGTGGTCCACTTGTGTTCTTCTATGCAAGTTGGCAGTTACCTCCTTGAAGAATCTCTCCAAGGTGCACTTTTGTCTCTTTTTCTTTCCCCTTGGAGCAGGCTGTGGAATGAGACATTCACCTGCTGCTGTTTCAGCTCAACTGCTGTATCAAGTTTCAATCTGCTCCTTCATTTTTTGTCCTGCTGCCTAAACTAATTTCTTGCCCTATTTGGATGGATTTCCCTTACCAAAGGTTTCATTTTTGTCTTTTTGCTGCTTCCAAGAATTGAATAATTTTTTTAATTCAGTTCCAGATATTTGAATTATTTCAGAGGTGTTCTTGTGCCTGAAGGTTCCAATTGCTACCTCTCCTGGAAGTTTTGTACAGGGCCTGTCAAAGCTCCCAGTTTTCACTCACAGAGAAGTGATGCAAAGCTTTCTTGGGCTTCCATTCATTGAAAGACTTTTATGTAGTTTTAATCCTAAGAAGGTCATTTTAGAGTGTCACTGGCAAAGTGTTTGCTCTTGTCATAATCTGCCATTTTCCTGGCTGCAGAAGCAGAACTGACACCACTTCAGGCCTGCATGGTTGCCCTTGAACCTCATCCATCCGTTGAGGCTGGATTCTTTCAGCACTCTGTGGTGCTGAAAGCATCCATCCCAGCGCTGTTGAATGTGGCCAGTCTTATCCCAGAGCATTGTAGCATTGTGATTTTGCTCCTCTTGTTGCACTAATTCAGCGTGTTGGTGACTTCCTTTGCCTTGGCACAATCTGGCTGTGGTGGTGCCATTACGTAGGCACCGTGCCATTACTTAGGCGCCATGCCATACCCTGATTTTGTATTGGTAGGCTAGTCCAGGCATTCACTTCCTCTTACATCTTCATTCCTCTCGCCAGTGGGAATGCCATTTGGCACTAGCTGGTTTTGTCACAGAGGTCTAGCACAGCAGCACATGCCCACTTACTGCAGATGTGGATGTGGATATTTGTGCCCTCTCACACCCTGTTGCTGCTTGGCTTTTCTGGTAAATGCCAGGAGAAAATAATCTTCCTGGTTTTTGGTGTTTCTGTGGTGTCTAAGAGGGAGTCTAGACTGAGCTGTAAAGCTCGGGTGGCCCCTCAGGATCAGTTTCATACTTTTCCCTTGGTGATGAAGCTGAGACCTGCCAAACTCATTTGACATATCCTTCCATGTGGAACAGCTTTGTCCACATAGTTCAGAACCTGTCATCTCTCTTCCACCCTACTTTAGTGCTGTGGTATTTGTGTGTATTTGGAAAGCACGTCGGTGTACGCACTTGGCATCCTCATTCTTTTTGCTGTGATTACTGTGCAAAGGTCGAGAGGTACAGAAGAGATCAGGAGATAGAAGCTTGTATGTGGGGAAAGAGAGCTTATCTGAATCCTGTGCAGCTGCCTCTAGATGGTCCTGCTTGAGCAGAAGTGTGGAATAAATGACTTCCAGATGTTTCCTCCAACTTCAACCATCCTGTGCATTCAGAGACTCCCATGCAATGGATGCTGCCCTTCTATAAGTCTAATTCCTGCTTGTGTTGGGAAGAGCCTTACGCTGTACACGTCAGGTGAAGAGCAGCCTTTTCTGTGTCACACAGCAGGCCAGATGCACGGCAACCAGAGTGTGGGGTGTCCCAGAGCACTTGGCTGCTGGCTGCTATCCCTTTCTCCATAGTAAAGGACAAAACATGCAATCTGAGTTGTGTTACAACTCTCAGCTTTGGCTTCCCCTTCTGGTCTTTGCTATGAGAAGTCCACTGCTCATACTTCTCAGAGAGAATTAACTAACCATTTTCTGCACATACACCCCAAAACATTTTACAGTAAGATATTTTGATGGTAGGTTGTTATTTCTCTTACAAGACTTAGCAGCAGTCTTCATTCTGTGTGTGGGTTTTAATCCGGCTTGAAAATTTGGCATCTTGTGCAGTCCAGGCTATCAAGTGGCTGCTTTTCCTGTGTAACTACATGTGGAGTAGCAGTCCTCAGCTGTCACTTCATGTGGTGACTTGCATCAGAGGTTATTCTCTCAGCAACGATTTTAATTCTTGGATATCTTCCCTACTGTCAGCAGCTTTGTGTCAACTTTGGGACCGTGGACCGGAGATTAGGGCCTGTTTGTGTAAACCTGAGTTTAAATGAATTAAAATACACACAAGATTTTTATAAAAATAACGTGAAACTCACATGCAGATTAACTCTTGAGGCCTCTTAGTCCTTCACAGAATACAACATTCTGAATTAGAAATTGCATAAGAAATTCTGTGCAGAGCAAGTGTCAGTGTCACAACCAGGTGTGGCTTTGGCAGCTCCAAATTTTGCACAGATGAACACGTTTGTCAGAGACTGCTCTTAGCTAAATTAAATTAGGCTAATGTGCTCTTTTGAGCATAATTGAAATTATACTAATACTTTTATTGATTTGCCACTGAAGTAGGTGAATGCTCTGATGTCCTTGCTGCTATGAGTACAATTTGCAGTTGTTCCACTTTACTGTCCAGTAACTCCCCAATAGTATGGCACAGATAGGCCTATTTTTAACTGTGTTAATTTGAACTACTTTCTGTTCTTTTTATAATTTAGACCAAAAGCAAGAAGTATGTTGTTGGATACCTCTTCGCCATAACTTTACCTGCAAATTGAAGATCATCTAATGCAAAGGAGTTCTAAACAACACTGAACATTTTCATCTGACACTCCTGTTTTAGGGGCACGTTGTTTCATTGATCTTAAAGATCTTTCTTCTGTGTAAATGATAAATACATAGTTTGTTACAAATTATTTTTTCTTTTGTATCAATAAATATCAAGTAGTGTAAAACAGTTTTCATTTCTTGATTTTAAACAATTTTAGAATAAATTTTTTAGCATTCCATATGGTTTTAAAAATGTAGATATTTGGGTGAGTTTGACTTGTAAATATTTATGAATTAGTTATCTTGAAGTGTCACCAACTGAAATGTTTCAGCTATTTCTTTGGAGTTGTTGAACATTTCAAAAGGAGTTGGAAAATAAAATAGTTTTCATAGCATAGAATTGTTAAGGTAGTAGAAATAGAATTGTTAATGGTCCTAAACATTTTTTCCAACCTTGAGTCCAACCATTGGCTCACCACTATCAAGTCCATCACTAAACCATATCTCTAAGTGCCACATCTACACATCTTTTAAGTACCTCTGGGGATGGTGATTCTACTACTTCCCTGGGCAGTCTGTTCCAATGTCCAACCACCCTCTCAGTGAAGAAATTTTTCCTAATATCCAATCTAAACCTCCCCTGATGTAACTGTTTGCTCTTGTCCTGTCACTTGTTACTTGGAAGAAGAGACAAAGCACCACCTGACTACAACCTCCTTTCTGGTTGTTGAAGAGGGTGAGGTGGTCTCCCCTGAGCACCTGGCCTTGTTGAACCTCAGATGCCAGTACAGATGGGATTTGAAAAAAGAACGTTCCTAGTTGACAGTGGCTTTGGTTGCAGTTTGAATCTCTGAAACTTCTGGTTGGTACAGAATTCTTTTGGTTTTCGAGTAAATCATAAACAGTTACATTCTGCTACAGCACTGCAATCATTCAGTGCTCTTCATTTTTGGCATGTGATGACTTACTCTCTCCTCCACATTTTCTATGAAATTTTCAAGGTGTTTCCATTTAGCTGGAAATGGTGCTCCCTCAGAAGAGGTCTTGCCTAGTCATCAGAGTGACATAAAATAAGAGCACCTCCCATCCCCTCAGGAAAATATGGTCCATTAGTTTTTCATTTGCCAGGAGCATCACTTAATATTTTTCCCTTTCCCTCTGTCTCTTGGGAATACCAATCTGCATAGATCTATTATTAATTCCACAGCAACAAGCTCATTTTCTCAAAAATCTTTACAGTGGGTAGTAAAAGTAGGTTTCCTCAGGAATTACTTAATATCCAAATTAAACTCAGGTATCTTATGCATGGGGCCGGATGAACGGTGGTGTTGTGGTGGTGGTTGATTAGTTGTTGGTATTTTTTTTTTAGAGTATCTTTGCCTCGCCTGCACTTACTGTTTTTTTTATAAGGTAAGTGTAGTGGAGTTGTCCAGCATTTAAAACATTGAAGTCTTGATCAGTATTAAAACAATTCTTGGAGGTGAGAAGGGAGGAAAAAAATCCTCCTCTAAATGACAGCATGTTGTGCTATGAATGATATGTGAATATATGAATATGATAATATATGAGTATGAATGTGTTATGTAAGCATTGCAGGAAACTTAGAGGGGTTTTCCACTCCTGGAAGGTTCTAGGAGCTTTGCTTATAGTATTCATTCCTGTCAGCCGTGCCCAGGAGCACTGGTTAATGTTTTGCTGGTGATAGCCTTGCTGAAGGGCAGCATTGCCACCTGCAGTTCTTGTGGTGCTTGAAGCCCTGTCTCGATTTCAGTAAGTATTTACCATTAATTAAAGCAGCAGAGAATCTGGCTCTACAGCTCAGCCTTCTGTGGCCTCTTCTGCACTGGGTAAGTGCACGCCTTGTGTCCGCATTAGTTGTGTCCTTGGGCTGTGCAAAATGGGAAGGGGAGGGCGGTACTGTCTTCTTCCAGAGAGCTCAGACGTGATGTGCCTTGAGTGCTCTGTTCTGGTCAGTAGCTTCATGGGTTGCTTTGCAGAATCCCTTGAGAGGACAGGATCCGGGGTCTCTGTTTTTTCACCCTGACTTGCTCAGACAGGGTCGTGCTCTCTCGTGCTCGCCGTGTGATATGAGGAATCTGGAATGGTTACTGCTTTTCTTCTTTGCAGTGTTTCATCCAGAACAGTCTGTTACAGTTTCTTGTTAATTGGCTCAAACCAATGAATTGGACAGAAACAGCAATAATTGTATAGACCATGTGTTGTATTTGGATAGTCAGGAAGATTGTTAATACATCTTTTTCTTTTGCCTGCCTTAACCTGTAAGAATCAGAACATTTGCCCTTCCTGTGCCAATTAGACTGAGTCGTAACTTCACAGAAGGATGGCAGTTCCAGTAAAATCCGCACAGTGACCCAGTATTAACTTTTCGGAAGCAAGGAGCTTTTTGTGTTACGTAGATGTACTGTTTGAAGTTTGTCATGCCACTGAAAGGTCTAAAAAGTTTGAGGAACTGTAAGAAGTGATAAACAGTTACGGTGCACAGTTCATAAGGAGCCTAACAGTAGCTGAGGTTGAATTTTTCTTGCATGTACGAGAATTGTACTTAAATCTTTTCATGCTGGAGGATAAAAAGCAAAGTACTGGTCTTAAAAATTATCCCAGTCATCTGGCCCTGGATAGGTCCTGGTTGTTATACTGTAGCCCAGTTGCAGTCATGGCATGTGCTGCAAGCCACAGAGTCACTGCTCGGGGATTACCAAGCGAGTTCTGAGCTCATGAGCCTATTTGTGCCTTGAGATGTGTTGGACACAAAAGCAAGTGCTTGTAACTGGGACTTGAGAACTGCCACAGAGCTGCTTCACATTGTCCAGTGGTGGTAGAAGAGACAATTAAAAGTCATGTTAGTCACATTTATTAGCTGTCTTTGGCAGCTTGATGTTGGTTTTATCCTTTGAGCCTCTTGTGTGTTTTCAGTATCTCAAGTTAAACAGTTCCTCTCCTCCAGGAAGTCACTTGGTCACACTGGTATGTGGTCTGTTGGTGCACAAGTGTGACTGCTTTCTACGCTGGATTCAGCTATTACTGAAGAAGACTTCCATTTCTTTGCAGATTAGCAGGTTTAACTTGTCTGTTAAGGATCATGTGATTTTTACTTTTTCTGCTTTCCTGTTTTGAACTCAGTGTTATCCATAGACATGCTTAACTGAAAGAATGTATATCAAACATTGCCAAATGGTTTGCAGCCTAAGGAATTAAGATGAAAGTGGACGAGGTACAGAAAGCTCTCCCAGCTGCCTCTCTTCACCATGGGGAAAACTTTCCTGTGCCACAGTACCCTTGCTTTGCTTCAGACACTGCCCCAGCCTGGTGAAACTCTGCTATGCACCAGTTCTGCTGCCATCATATCTGCTTTCTCCTGCTCTGAGATCCCAATCTGTGCAAGAGGCAGAGAAGCCAATTTTCAGTTCAGGCTGATTGTATTTAATATTTTTTATTTTTTTCTTTCCTCATGGAAGAAGTAAATCTCATCAATCTGTAGGATTTACAGATGAGAGTTTACCCAGCCCTGAGAATCATGGGCTTAAAGACCTGTGCTTAATTGTTTTACATTTGCGGCATTAAAATCAGTCTGCTTTAGGTCACTCTGCTAAATGTTGCAGAACAAAAAGAATTTCACCAGCACTGAGCTAAGATAGTGGTTGGGCATTAGAATGGGCTGCCCAGAGGTGGTGGAGTCACTGTCCCTGAAGGTATTTAAGAAAAGTCTGGATGTGGCACTTGGTGCCATAGTCAAGTTGATATGGTGGTGTTAGCTCAAATGTTGGACTCTGTGATCTTGGAGTTCTTTTCCAACATAATTGATTCTGTGAAAGAAATGCAAGCAGGAAGTAGCTGGTATTTACTGCCTAGAGTTTCCCTGCTGCTGGTTACGTTTCTCCTTCACACTCAGATACACAGGGTAGGAGGTGTGAACACTTCTGAACTCACAAAAAGTATTAACATGGTGGCTTTTGGATGCTGATATCGTTTCTCTCCTTGAAGGCAATGCAGACAATTTGACCAAAACAAACAAGTTAGAAGACTACACTTGGCTTACAAGGCTGTTTTTATTCAGTTTTGTTTTGTAGCTCTCATCACCTTGCAATGAATGAATGAATGGTGTATTGGTTTTGGCATGGGGTTTATTCACACTTTTGTGCGAAAAAGAAGCTCCAAAGAAGCTTGTAATGGCATGCCTCTGTACTCTTGGCTAGCACAGAAGCTGCTAAAGTGAAAGCAGGAGCAAGTGGACACAAAAACCAGTCAAAATATATTGAAAATATGTTTTGAAGAATTTTTTTTTCTCAGGTTTGAGAATGCCTGTTACTCTTTCCCTTTATCCTGTGTGCCATGGCTCCTGAGGGCCAAGCTTCTGCGGGGGACTGAAGGCACATCCTTTGAGCTGTCTGCAGAACTGTGCCTCTGCTGAAGGCCAGCCAAGAGGCCTGTCACAAGGGTGGTGGCATCATCTGCCTTCCACCATTTCCAGGCCACTCTGACAGATGCTGTTTCCCAGGGAGCAAAACTTGCTGTGTCACACTGGGCTCCAGAAGGCAGATATTGGAGGAGGGAGGAAACCAAGCCAAGCTTGCAGAGTTTTTGAAGGGATACACAGAGACTTGTACTCAGCTGGAGGAGGCCAGCATCTGCCTGCATCCTGCATATCTGTTCTGCTTATGAGGTATCTACTCACAACTGGTGTGCACCATTCTGCTGGGGACACTGTTTGCTTTTTAGCTGTCTCTGATTTGAGGGCTCTGCTCTGCCCAACAGATGTCTTGCTCTTGTCCATTATTCAGTATCTCTGTTCTGAGCCTACTGCCCTCCACTGACTTACCTTCTTAAAGGTCTGTTCCTGTGATCCTGCATAGTGTGTTCTTTTGATTATGGTTTGTATTTTTAATTAATTGAGGAGGAGAGGTGTCGCCTTGTTTATATCCATGGAAACTGGAGCCATGGGTTTTGAATCGCTAAATTTATACCTAGGCAGAAATGCTGTTGCAGTCACTGCCTGCTGCATACAGGCATATGTTTTTATTTTAGGAGCCTGTGTTTACAGAAGATAGCAGCTGAAATCTTTATTTTAGTCTTCTTTTAGCCAGACTGAGTTCTGCAAGGGTTGACTTTCAGCAGAGCACATACAATGGTGCTGAGCTTCTAGCCCAAATGTCAACAAACTTAGTGCCTCTGCTGTTGTTTCTTTTATGGCATACAATTAAGAGGATCACTTGGATGGGAAAGAACTAATATTTAACTCAATTTTTTCTCTGAATAATAGCAAAATCAAGACTCTGTATGTAGCTGATGCAGAAGTGTCGTCCTTTTTTGTCACATTCCTTACATTCCTTCATCAGGTATGTTATTTAAGCTCTATATGGCGAGTGGTATGTTTCCCTGTACTCTGTAAATGAAGTTTTGTGATCACTAGACATAGCTTCTGTTTTCCACTAGAGGCCAATGAAGTGCAGGACAAGGCTGCTGCAAGGCAGCCTTTTTTTTTTCCCCTTCCAGACCTTTTGCTGAAATGATTACTTCTTCTTTTAGAAATGGTTCTCCCTCTAATGAAGTGGAATTCAATTGCTGTCTTCCTTCCAGTGTTTTGTTCTCAAAACCTTCAAGAAGTTAAAGAATTGTCCACTTGATTTGCTGAGATGTATTCTTTCCATGTTTTCAATTCCCAGCTGTTTTACCTATGTAGCAGCCTCCATGGAATGACGGGAACATCAAAAAGGTGATGGAAACAGCAGATAATACTAGTGCTTTAGACTTTTGAGAATTTCAGGAAATGGTACCTCTCTATCTACCACATTTTGCTGGGGAGCTTCCTAAATTTTGTCCTTACCAGTGACCACGCCAATGACATCCCATTCCAATTGTGGGGGATAGGTTCCTGTCCCTACCTTGATATTGTTGTGTCAAGCACCTTTGCTTCCTGACTCCTCAGATCATATCTCAATCCTGGGTAATAGCACTGCTCTATACACAGTTATTGGGAGGGCCAGAAGAGCAAAAGTCCCCAGGAATGAGAATGGTGATGCCAGCTGTGTATCACACACAGGAGAAGCCATCTGGGTTAATGTTTCTTGGTCTGGGAACTACCCCATGTTTTCTGTTTCAAGTCAGTGAAGAATAACGCTGCCTAATGTGTTGGTTAAAGCCAGAAATGTTTACAGCAAGATGAAGTTGGGCTTCTTGTTTTGGAGGATATGCTGCTATGGTAGGAAGCAAAACTAAAGTGGGATTGCAGCTCAGAGGGTTGGCTGAGCCAGCTCTAATCATGTGGTGTCTTGCCTTAATGCAGCCCTTTGAACTATAGTGTACCCGTAAGCCCCCAAATATTTACAGACATCTGGAAGCCTCTGATCCACCCTTCAAGCCAGAAGGTCTCTGCTGCAGCATTTCTTTCGTTAGAGAGGTGATGTCAAGCCCAGGCACATGCTCCATGAGACAGGGTGTAACCTGTGAGGGTGAGTGTCCCCTCCAACTTGATTCATATGCTGTCTGTAAAGGATTTACTAATCTGGCAGGATGGGCTGCTTTGAAGTTTATACCATAGGATATGGTACCTGGCTCTTCTAGAATAAATGGTGTTTCCAGCACTGCACTATTTGCTAGGCAAGGGCCTCTGGAAAACAGCTCTAAGTTGCCAGTGGCTTCAACGAATATTGAACACCTTCCTGTCAATTGAAGAAAGCTGATTTATTATTATTATTCACTCCTCATTAACACTGATGTAACACAGCAGGGGATGGAGAGCAGCAGCAGTTTTCTGGCCATTATCTGATGCTGCTGATGGCTGTGTGTGTGCTGTGCTATGGTATTATGTTCATGTAGGACCTACAATCAGGGAGAGGTAGCAGCTGGCAAAAATGGGGAAAAAAGGAAGCAGAGGGAACCTAGCTTGGCTTTATTTATCCCCTGGTGCGACTAGTGTCAGAAACACTCATACAGTATAAAGCATAAAATGAAAAATAAGTAGGAAGTGAGACTGACACATCAGCTTTCAGTCTAAAAAAGTCTACAGTTATTTTTGCAAAATGAGCAGTTTTGTGTATTACTGGTCTCACATGCTGTTTAATTTCCTTTGCTTTCCTACTGTGCATCTTTCTCTCATACATGGGTATCAAATACAGTGTTGGTGGAAATCAGTGTTAACGTTAAATGCTCAGTATCTGTTTTAGAACAGAATTATAGGATCATCAAGTCTGGAAAAGACCTCTTAAGAGCACTAATGATGCAGATGGGCACCTCATTTGTTAACCTCCAGTCAGCTGGAACCTCCTTGGTTAACCAGAATGGCTGGTAAATGATGGAACTGGATTGGTGAGCCACTTTGTCTGTGTTCTGAGATTAGTCCTGAAAAGATTAGGACCTTGTGGTAAAAAGTGCTGTCCAAACAAAAAGAATCCCTATTCTACAGTGTTCTAATTGACAATGGGAAAAAAATTGTAAGTGTAACTTTTCTGGTGTTTCTACTCTCCTTGAAACAGTGGGGCTGGGACCTCTAGGCACTCATAAACACCAAGTACTGTTAATAATTGTTGATTTTCTAAAGTATGGTGTTACAAGGGTAACTTTCTTGCTGTAACTCGAGCAGAGTCAAACAGGCATGTAGGTAGTCAGAAATGTGAGCCCCCAGTTCCTTGGTGGAGTTTCAAAACAAGCACATCTCTCTGCTGAGGTTTGCCACATTAGAAGTGTTCAAATGAGACAAGGAGCTTGGGCTGTTCTCATAGCTTAAACTCCCTTGGTGAGTGACAGTACCTTTCTGCCCTGCTGTTTCACCCTCATGTGGAATGGACAATTTAGAAACTCTCACTTTAGTACTGGAGGTGAAAGGGCCCTAGGTAAGAGCAGATGCCACAAGCCTGGGAGATGCTGAGCAGAGGCAATGAGTCTCACATCATCTGTGTGTACACAAATGGAGATATTTTTAATGCTTTTTAGTATGTTAAATTAGAAGAATGTTCAGCCCTGTTTTCTTGGGGCAGGTTATTGATTCTAGAGGGTGATTATGTCCAGGGAATAAGTTCCTTCTCCTTACAGCGTGGGCTAAATTTGGGTGGAGCTGGCAGCTCTCTGGGCGTGCTCAGGTTGTGGCACATGGAGGTGGCAGTTCTGTGTTGGGCCAAGGCATCAATCCTCAGCTCCTATTCAACTGTAGCCAACAACTGTGTCAGGGTGCATTTCGAGCTGCTCTGATGGGGGAAAGGACTATTAGATCAGCACAGGTAGTATTTTATATTAGTCCTTTGATGCTGTCCTCAATATTGCAAGTCAGTGGGATGCTTGCAAATGAGCAGGAATGTGTGATATGGGCCTGTAATTTTGTTAACTGTTTCTCTTTATATTAATTTACATTTGAGCGATTCTTTAAGAAACTATAGCAGAATTTAATAATGCTAATATTAAAAAAACAGTATCAGGTCTACGTATTTTGTCTGATTAGTAGTTTTTCTCCTGATTAAATTATGCATTTTTAATGCAAGCCCTTCATTTGTCTGCAATAGCGTGGCACTGTAACCTCCTGTGTAAAGCGACCACAATTCAGTGTCCCCTTTGCTCCTGCTAGTCTTGGATGCAAATTTCCTTGTTTCTCACTATTTTTTTTTTCTGGATCCATCATAGTGCTTGCTATTGCTTGCCTGGAATAAAAGGTCATTGTAAATTCTGATTACTCTTTGAAGTTGCTCACACACTTATTTCCTAGATTCGTCTCTGAGCATATCAGAAATAGATTTAATCAAAAATGAGAACTTGCCTGGGAGGATGTGTTGGCAATTATTTCTCTTTTTGAATTCCTGCCCCCCCCCAAAAGTGGTTTTGACAAATACACACAAAACACCCTGGATTTAAACTGCTTTTTATTTTGGCTTGGAGAGATGAAATGGAATAGTTATGCTTTTTTTAGAACTTTCCTTTGTTGTTTTTTTTCTACGAGGGAGATAAACAAGAATTCACTCTTCACCTAACTGTAGTATTTCAATGATTCTCCAAAGCCAGTCCCAGCAAAGTGTGGTTAAAATGATAACAAGAAAGCTCAGGATCTCATCACAGTCAATAGGAAAAAGGCATGTTGAGTTTGACATCAGGACATCATTGTGCTGGGGTTATTGAGTAAGTACGTCTCATTCCTGATGCCCTCAAGGTTTATTTGGTGTATGTTTTTTTGTGTGAAGTTGATTAGAAGTTTTGACTTTCCCATGTGAAGAGACAAGATAGCACATTCACCCAGTTCACGTCTTTATGCTTTCTCATCATAACATTATATTGGTCTGGAAAGCTGTGAAAAAGGGTCTGATCTCAGCAGGGGTTTGGTCTCTGCTCTTCCACTTGGCCCTTGTGGTGACTGACACTGGCCTGGTATTGGCCCTGGCACTGTTTGCAACAGGAGGATCATGCATCCCCTGCCACATTCACTCAGCTATGCTTTAGGGTTCAAAGTTTGACTGGGTCTGGTTCAATGGGACCTGTCAGTGTTTCAGGGGAGGCTGGTAGATGAGAGGCTGTGGTATCCAGCTCTTCTTTACTGTCCACCAAAAGACTGTTGTAGTAGCTGTGACCCAAACATCTCCTGTATCCTTTGTAAGTAGAAAATTAAAGCAGATGGATTTGCTAAATTCTGGAATAGTTTGGACAAGTATAGTCTGAATAGATTTGGGAGAGGAAAAAAAAGTTCAAAATGTTTCGAGGAGCAAAGGTTAAATATAAAGTTTTGAAGCCCTAGATCTGCTATGGGTCAATATCATGTTTATGTGACTTCAGAGACTAAGATAATGTAGCAAAGTTTATTTTGAACATTTTTCATGAGGAAATAAGTGGAAGATGAAAGAAGTAATTATCTGCCCTCATTCTGAGCACATGCAATTATTCCTCCCGCTTTTTCTTTGAGCAGGACTGATATTTCTGGTATACTTTAAGTAACTCTTCTAAGAAAGTTATTTACATCATGGATACTATCCTACGGCAAACTGAGATGATGGTGAAGGTGGACTGACATTGCTGCCTTAGTGCCTCTCTTCTTTTGGGGAGTCCATACTAGACTTTGCTTTTCTGTGGGCTCTCCTTGCCTGTGATCTAGAAAATCCACACATGCATGCTCTCTGATTAATTAGCTAATGCTAATTACTTTTTTGTCAGAGTTGTGCTTCATCCCCAGCTAAGAGTGACCTCTGCTTTTGTCCTGTGATGGAGCAGCTACCAGGATGAGATGAAGCAGGCTTTTTCCTCCCTAAAATCAATTGGCCTTGCACAGGCCAGAATAGCTGCAATGGACCCACTTGGTGGAGGCTCAGATGAGGAAGGCCAGATCTACAAGAAGACAACGACTTTCATCAGATCCTGACACTCATCATGAGTGTCTCTTCACTGCCTTGAAGGCTTAAGTATTTACATGAGGATGACAAGCACTTCTGAACTCTGCTGCAAGGGTGAGCATGGCTCCCTTTTGCAGCACACCTGCTCTAGGATGCCGTTTGCACAAGCCCCAAATCCACAGGAATGTCCACTGGAGCCAGCATATTTTCATGGGCATCTTTATACTCCTAGAATCTGCTTTCTACCCATGTTGAAAGAAGACTATCACTATGGTGATGTGTGTTATAGGTCTACTTGCTTTTTCCCATAGTAAGTATTCTTTGAGAGACAGCAACAATAACAAAAATCCACATTTCTGAGCCAGGTGCACCTCATTTGGTACAAATGTGGCACTTTGGATTTCCCAGGGGTCAGAGTGGGGTGAGCTCAGACCCATTCATGTAACCTAATCGTTTGTTATGACATTCAGAAAGTCTGAAAGCTTATTGATTTGTTTGATAATCATATTGTACATTTTAAGGGCCAAACAAGTGCCCAATTTAAATGAATGGCTTGATTTTTTTTTTGATTTTTTTTTTTCCCCCATCAAGTGTATTTTAGCAAAGGGTGATAGCACTTAGTAATTGCTATTAAGAGACATGCAATTTACATTTGGGCTTTCAGGTCTTCTAGCCTGATAGAGGCAAATATCAAAGCAAAAGGGGATGATGCCTGAGACCAACCTGACCTGCTTTTTTTCTTATTTTTTAAACAATTTTAATTTTTTTCTTTAATTTTTCTACTTGTTAAAAGGCAACAGTCTACCGTCCTCATCTATTTTGCACTACCTGTGTCTGCATAAGAATAAGCCATGATGCTGAGCATCAGCTACCATTTTTTGTTTCAACAAACTTATAGAATAATATAATACTCTCATAGCATAGTCTGACTACTTATCATGTTCCAAACACCAAGTAAAGAAAGTGCTGAGCCATGAACTTAAACCTAAAATCATTAGGTAGGAAAATGTAATTAAAACAAAAGCATATGCCACCTGCCACAAAAATTGTCACCATAAAGCTCTAGATAGGAACTTGTTTTCTCATAGAATCACAGAATGGTTTGGATTGGAAAGGACATTAAGGACTAACTAGTTCCAGCTCCCCTGCTATGGGCAGGAACACCTTCCACCAGACCAGGTTCCTCAGGGCACTATCCGGCCTGGTGTGGATAGGATGCCAGGGATAGGGCATTCACAACTTCTCTAGGCAACCTGTTCCAGTGTCTTACCACCCTTGCAGTGAGGGATTTCTTCCTAATGTGTAATCTAAACCTACTCTCTTTCAGTTTGCTCCATTGATTAAAATTATTAAAGGGTACCCAGAAAGAAACCCAACTGCTACTTTATTACAAACTTTTGTCTGTACTTTTCCTCCTTTGACATTGCCTAAAAGTGAGAAACAGGGATCTGGTAGCAGCAAGTGTAAGGGGAGCAGCCAGCATCCCAGGGAGAGGACAGTGCTGTCACTCAGCCCTGGAAGATCACTTAAGATACAGGTTGATGCCCTGTCTAAAAGCTTGCCTGTTTCCAGCAAAATGTCATTAAAACCTTTGAGGATATTTGGCTCTATTTGAGACAAATGAACATTCTTCCAGGATAAAAAATTAAAAAAAAGAAGAGTTCCACTGGAAGATTCACAGCTGGCTTTAGTGTTATAGTAATCTGATACCTTTTTACTGTGGATCCGCAATTTGTTTGCTTTTCCAAGCACGACTGTTTTCCCACCTATTTTCAGTTATATTCTGTCACATTCATGTTTATCAGTCACACACAGAAATAAAACTGTTTTATGGTGAATACCCTCATTAATGTGCTTTAAACACTGTTGACTTTAAAATGATCCACTCCAAAGCTCCAAAGGCATTTTCGAGATTAAAAGTATCATTCCCCTTTTAGCACAAACAATGTGAAAACACCAGGTAGGAGGCAGAGATAGGGGAAAGCCATTTCCAAAGCTGAAAGGGATTCAGGAGATTTAGCTATAGCCTATCCGGCTTAAAATAAAGTTACAGCCTTGTCCTTTCCTGTGGCTCACATCTCTGACAGCAAACGTCATTAAAGCCATACAGAGAGGCATTGCTACTTGTTCTGAATTGCCAAGACCGAGAAAATAACGCCAGCTAATGCATCCCTCCAGGGCCCAGTCCTTTAGTGAATTTTTTTTTCCTCGCTTTTATTTGGGCAAGGAATACTGTGAAGGGGAAGCTGTGCAGCAGGAGGAGACGTCTGGGCACTGGATATGCATCTTGAAATAGTGTTGTCAAAATTTAGATCTTGCCCTTGCTCTGAGGATTTGGGTAGTTTTCTGAAGGCACTCTCATTTAAGCTTTCAGATGGTTTAAATCAACTTTTCAATGGTTACCAGAATGATCTCCTTCCTCATTCAGCTGCAATGAGCCTTAAACCCACTTCTGCCTATTTACATACCCAAACTGCCCTTGCTTTCATGTTCAGTTTCCCTCTCAGTAAAAAACCAAAAACACAAATTACTCATTTTGATGTCAGACCATACTAGGTGGCTTCCATACTTGGCCGAGCTTTGCTGACTAGAGGTCTCTCTTCTTTTTGTGCTTGCAGAAGAAGCTGGCTTGTGGTCCTTTCTGCAAGCCAGAGTGCTTCAGGTTCCCAGAAGTTCACCTCTACCTCTCTACTGCTGGTTACCAGGTGCCCATCAAAGTTGTTCTGTCACACCCCTCTACAGCTTGGCAGGGCTTGTGAGTTAAGAACAGGGAGAGATCACTTAGCAATTACCATCACAGGCAAAACACATGTAACTTGGAGAAAAATTTAATCAAATCAGAGTAGGATAATGAAAATAAAACCTAAATCTTAAAAAATCTCCCCTCACTTTCCATCCTTCCTGGGCTTATCTTCACTCAGTTCTCTGCCTTCTACTCCCAGCGCAGGGAGAACGGATTGCAGTCGGTTCATCACACATTGTCTCTGCTGCTCCTTCCTCCTTAGTGTGAGGACTCCTCACACTCTGCCCCTGCTCCAGCATGAGGTCCCTCCTATAGGAGACGGTCTTCCATGAACTTCTCCACAGTGTGTCTTTCCCGTGAGCTAGAATTCTTCATGAGCTGCTCCAACATGGATCCCTTCCATGGGGTACAGTCCTTCAGAAACAGGCTGCTCCAGTGCGGGTTCCCCAAGGGATCACGAGTCCTACTAGCAAGCCTGCCTCCAGCATGGCCTGCCCGTGGGGCCACAGCCTTCTTTGGGCATCCACCTGCTCTGCCATGGAGTCCTCCATGGGCTGCAGATGAGTATTTGCTTCACCATGGACCTGCATGGACTGCAGGGGAGTCTCTGCTGTGATGCCTGGAGCACCTCCTCCTCCTCTTTCTCCACTGACCTCGGTGTCTACAGGGCTGCTTCTCTCATGTATTCTCACTCCTGTCTCTGGCTGCAGTTGCTCTTGAGCAGTAACTTTTCCCGCCTTCCTAAATATGTTATCCCAGGGGCACTACCTTAGGCACCAATGGTCTCAGCAACGGGTCTGTCTTGGAGCTGACTGGCACAGGTTCTGTTGGACACAAGGGAAGCTTCTAGCAGCTTCTCATGGAAGTCACGCCTGTAGCGTACACTCCTAACCCCCAGCCTTACCACACAAATCCAATGCATATAATAATATTTCACATTTTAGGGTTCTTTTAGGATAGCTACTTCTGATGAAGCCCATGCAGGAATTATTCCTGAGGAGTCATTCCTAGGCCACGTATCAAAGCTGTCCATTCCTGCGGCTGCTCCTTGCTCCCGGCCTGCAGTGCCTGCCATGCATCTTCAGAGCAATAACAAAGCTGTCAGTTGCAACCAGCCTTTGCAGATCACCCATATACATTTTGTTCCTGTAAAGCCTCTATTAAGGATACCATTCCATGATACATATTTAAGTCAGCCTCTCAGCACCACGGTTGCCTGCGTGAAAGAAGCTGAGAAACTATTACGGTGAAATTGCCTGCAGCTCTTGAGCCCAGGAGGTAGCAACTGGCTAATAGTTTCTTAGACAGCCCGGGCAGAAGTGTCAGGTTGCTTCACAACTGTGCACCTCATGGGAGAGCAACGCTTCCAAAGCTCCCCTCTCCAAGTGTCCTCTGCTGTAATTAATCCACAACATCACTTCTATGGTGTTAACAGCAACATATGGACGAAGCACTACTTTGCAGGACTCACCACAAAGGACGAAGATGGCAGTTACGTGTCTCATTATTCCCAGGGTAGCCATGTGTTGTTTTATGGAAGGCAAGAGAATCTGAAAGAGGTGGAATTGCCATGTGGCCATGAAAGATGAAACAGCAGACAAAAGTATTTTTTGCCTTGTGTACTGCTACTGTCTTGAATGATGCTGCTTCCAGTCTTGCCTATAATATGAATTAAAAAAGGTAGCTCCAAAACAAAATGTCTGGCACTCAACTTGCCAAATTGTCCACTGCATGGTACCTCTTGAATGAGCAGTTAAAGAAAGGTACAAGGACACAGTACTTTGATGCCAACAAAACAGCCTCCTCTTCCTGAAGCTTATAAAGGACTCCAGGGAGTTCCCGGTCAGAGCTGAGTGCCTGCTTTCCCACAGGTCTATTTAAATCAATAGCAGTCACGGACTTCTACAGATTCAGGTTTAGGTGTTTACACACTCTCTTAATTGTCTTTTAAATCCTACGCTAGAAAGAGAGATACATTTTTTAAAACAGTACAGCCTCTCTAACCCCATATTAAAATAATTTTGTTGGCAAAGCCATATTTACTGATTATCTACTTAATTTATATGTCTATATTATATGCATAATCAGATTACATATAAACTGATTTGTTCAAGGAGACAACAGAAAGATTTAACACAGTGTTTTGCTGGTGATATCAGCATTGCAATAACAAAACTCAATCCAGAACCTTAAAGGAGAGGTTAGTGGGTCCATGTGCTCCCATGAGCAGCCCCAAACCACCCTCTTTGGCAGGGAGACACTGTGCTTTGGTGCACTGGGCAAGCAAGGCATGTCAGCTGCCTCCAAGCTTCCAAATATATCCTACCAAAAAAGCTACAAATGAGAACACTGTTCCCTCCCTTTCTCGCTCCCCTCCTCCCTCTTTCATGTTTACCAGGAACAATTTTGTCCTCACTTCAATATAGAGGAAAAGAGTTTATACTTAAGAAATAATATCAACAGCTTGTATTTGATTTTGCCTTACAAAAATGGTTGAAATAAAGCTGTTATGATCTCTGTGACAGTCACTACTACTAATGCCTACCATAAAAGCCAGTAAGGAGGCAGATATGTTGATTTATCATGCATTGCAGCTCCCATATATCTGCTTTCTAGTAAAAACTTGTGGAATTATTGCTTACACTGAGCTTTCTGTGCCCAAATTTGTATTGCCAGCCTCTCCTGGAAGGTTTCAAAGCTTTATTTATGGGAGGCTTTTATCTACCCCTAGGAAAAGTGTTCACAACAGGAGTATGCCTGCCCTCAAGACTCAAACCCATTAGGAGTACAGATTTATACCACCCAGATTCCCCAGTGGAAAACATGCTCTTTATCCAAACTCTCAATTAAAGCGTGGCTCTAATTCATGCTTGCTAGTGCTGAGGATACTGGTGACCAAGGACTTTTGTATGAGCCCTGGGTAAGTCATCCAGGACTATCTCTTGAGGTAGGACCACATGTATCATCTCAGATCAAGCCTTCCTTCCAAAGACCTTAAGGGTTGTTTCTAGCTGTATTTTCTTCCTCCCACATGAATTTCTTACCTGCTTTTTAACACTACCATAGGACTTTTTTCAGATTTTAGAAATTAAATTTTTTGTTTGTTTTTGGGCTTACTACCTACATACAGCATGTGCTGAGAGGAGCAATCTGTTATTTTTAGACAAACTGTCTTAACTATAATCTTAGGGACAAAGTGTCTCCCTATCTTTTCTCTACATCATCTCTACTATGATGAATTTTGCCAGATTTAAGAACAAAAGAAATATACCAAGTGCCAAGCTGAATTCTACAAGGTTGTAAGATGAAAAAGGTTGATGTTTCGAAGAACACCTGTTTAAGGATGGAAGTGAATAGAGTGAGAAAGAAATTTCTTTTCCAGCAGCACTTTAGAGCTGTGTCCATCCTACCATGCCCCTCTGAGCCCCTGTATACACACAGAGAGTGTGTCACCTATGACCACCTGTGTCCAACTAGAATATTGTCACAGCTCTGACTTTGATCACGGAGAAAGGTCAGCATACAGTGTTGAGCCAAAATGACTTCTTTTTGGACAAACATCCCCAAACACAGCTGACATTTCATAAATTTCTCTGCACTGGGATTTGGGACAACATATCCTGTCCATGTTTTTGCAAAATCTCAGCAAGCAATTATACAATATGTGATCCCATGGGCACAGTGCTGAAAGGGACATGCAAAGAACATCATGCTCGGTACATGGCGTTACTTAAGGAACATATTTGTATAGTACCCAGCAAGAATTATCTTCCAAAAGCTAACTACTGCATTCATTTTTTTGTGGGCCTGTTACTGAAGTGATAGGTAGCCCATTTCATAGCTTCAAGAAACCATAGGAAAAAAATATTTGGTAGGGATCTCCAAAAAAATCCCAGGCACTTCCCTGTTTTCCATCCTGCTTTAGACTGAAGATTTCAAACCAGTTTTGTCTCAGCATTGAAGCCTCCCTACTCTTTCTTCCCCACTACATACTTATCCATTTCTAAGGTTATTCCGGCTTTCTAAAGATATGACCTTCAGCATTAACAGGAACTTAGCAGAGTGGTCAATGAGAAGAGAAGGCTTGATGCTCCAAGTAACATGAGTGTGAGCCAGCTAAATATTTGTATGGGAAGGAACAAACCCCTCCCTATTATGTGTTACCTGTGCTAGTGTGAGGGTTATGTTTGCTATAAATGTGCAGTTTGAGCTGATGTTCTATTTCAAAGTGAGTCCTGAGATTTGGAAGCAGTTTTGGATGAAAGAAAGAACAGATATTTTCAAGAAGTGTATGGAAACATGGTGAAAATTGAGAAATAAAGAAGAAATACTCTGGTTTTTAATTCTGGGAGCAATTGCTTTCAGCAATATGAAAAGCCTGTCCTCAAATATGGAATGAAAAGTTTCATTTTTGAGGCAAACAAATTGTTATGGTTAATGTGAAGCATGCCAGATAGTGCTGCTCACATCTTATCATATACATCATGAGTCCTTAATAACATGGAATAATTTAGAGAATTAGTCTACAAATGGAATAGATTTGGGAAAATATTTACTACCATATGTGGCTTCCCTTGTATGGGAGCATGCAAATAAGGAAATACATCCTGAGGAGCTTTATGCAATTTTTACCTATCATTTTCCTTGAAGAAAACAGTCCTACAGTCCTTCACTATTCAATCATAAACATCAAAATATTCAATCAAGTGAATAGTTCTGATAAAGTTGGGGTATTTGGACACCTAACTTCTGGTTGAGGGTGCGAGTGAGAGATCACAGGTGCTCACCAAGGCACTTCTCAAAGCCTGCTTAAGTACAATAATCCAGGGGCCATAAGTTTGTGGTCTGCACCATTTCTTCTCTGTGCCACAGAGTGCCTGGTATACAGCAGGATCTGTAACATGAATACTTTCGTATTGATGCTTGGTAAGTTGATGCCCCTTGGATCCGATTGTAAGATGATTCTTTTTCATATTTTGTGCTGTCACTGACTTTCCTGGTACATTGGCTCAGGTGGACTAAAGCGCTTTTTGCTCATCTTCTGCGTTGGCTTCCCTGTGCAACAAAGAGCTAAGCAGCTGTGGCTGCGTCAGCACTAAGCCCAGCAGATTTTCTCTGCAAATACTTGCATGGTGATGTTTGTGCAACCAACCCTGCAGGCTGTTGGTTCCTTGGACATGCCTGGAAGAAAAGACTTAGATGAATGGGAGGTGCAGGAAAAAAATAATTAAGAAACTTCACTACAAGTACTCCATGGGAAGCAGTGTGGGTGTCCTGGGGTGCTGGTGAGAGATTGATGGGGAAAGCTCATTTTACTTGCCAATCCCTGGACTCTGGAAGGCGGAGCTGCAGCTGAATTGCAGACAGGTAGTGCTTCCCATGCCTGAGGTGATGGTTAATTTAAAGGAAACAGTCTTTCAAAATGAATGCATCCCTCCACTTGGACCAGTGTTTGGTCGTGGTGTCAGATGCTGCTTAGGAGGTGCAGATGTAAAAGCCATCTGTAGTCACAGATATATGACCCAGTGGTTAAGTAATGGACTAACATGCCAACACAACCGGCTGCTCCCTAAGTGTGTATCCAGAAAAGGTTTGATTCCATTTTTGAATTGCTTTGCGGGTGCTAAGTGGAACTATTGCATTACCAGCAATTAAGGCACTTTCCCCTGAGGCTGCTCGGGTGCTACTTGGCCTCAATGCGTAAAGGGATGCAGGCTCATGTAGCGGGTGGGCTGACCTGTCACAGAGGATGAGAATAATGGAAAGGGTTTTTTTATCCCGCTGAAAAATGATCCTTTTTGGAGCACATCGTGAAAGGTCTCTGCACCCTCAGGGGGCTGCACCCTCTGCCGGAAGCTTTATATGTAGTATGGGAAAAATCATAGGTTCATAGAAATGTAGAGTATTTTGAGTTGAAAGGGACATTTGCAGGCCATTTAGTCCAACCTCCCTGCAATGAGCTGAAACATCTTCAAATAGATCAGGTTGCTCAAAAGCCCATCCGATCTGACCTTGAATGTTCCCAGGATTGGGGCACCTACCACCTCTCTGGGCAACCTGTGGCACTGTTTTATCACCCTCCCTGTAAAAAATTTCTTCCTTATTTCTAGTATAAACCTACTCTCGTTCAGTTTAAAGGAATTCCCCCTTGTCCTATCACAATAAGCCCTGCTAAAAGCTTCCCACCCAGGCCAGTTAGTCCACCTTAGGCCCCGTTCTCTCCAAAATCTCCATAAATGACTTGGATGCAAGACTGGGAGGGATACTAAGCAAGTTTGCAGATTACACATTGACTCTCTTGAAGGCAGGGAGGCCCTGCAGAGAGACCTCAACAATTTAGAAGACTGGACAATCATCCACCATAAGAAGCCCAGCAAGGGAAAGTGTTGGATTCTGCACCTGAGATGGGAAAACCCCAGTTGTGTGTACAGATTGGGGAATGAGACACTGGAGAGCAGTGCTGCAGAAAGGGACCTGGGAGTCCTGGTTGACAGAAAGTTGAATATGAGTCAGCGGTGCCCTGGCAGCCAGGAAGGTCAGCTGTGTCCTGAGGGGCATCAGGCAAAGCATTGTCAGCCAGTTGAGGGAGGGGATTGTCCTGCTCTGCTCTGCACTGGTGCTGCCTCAGCTTGAGCTCTGTGTGCTGTTTTGGGCACCACAATATAAGAAAGATATTAAGCTGTTAGGGAGTGTCCAATGGAAGGCAATGAAGATGGTGAAGGGCCTTTGAGGGGAATCTGTATGAGGAGCAGCTGAGGGCACTTGGTCTGTTCAGCCTGGAAAAGAGGAGACTGAGAGGAGATTTCATTGCATTCCACAGCTTCCTCTTGAGGGGAAGAGAAGGGGCAAACACTGATCTCTGTGGTGACCAGTGACAGAATCCAAGGGAATGGCCCGAAGTTTTGTCAGAGGAAGTTTAGACTACATATTAGAAGGTGGTTGGGTACTGGAAGAGGCTCCCCAGGGAAGTGGCACAACACCAAAGCTGATAGAATTCAAGGAGGCTTTGGACAATACTCTTGGGGACATGGTGTGACTTTTGGGGATGGTCCTGTGCAGAGCCAGGAGTTGGGCTCAATGATTCTTGTGAGTCCCTTCCAACTTGGCATATTCTGTGATTCTGTGATCCCCCAGCTTCAGTTACAGACAGACTTTCTTCAGTCAGTTCATAGCATCTGCAATTCTCATTGTAACCATTTTTATTCTGCCCTTTTTAAGGCACCCCCTTTTCTCCAGCAGAAGATGGGAGAAATAATGGGTACCCCAGGCTTAAATGTAACGAACACAGTATTTCATACATGCCTCAGAGAGTTAAAAAAAGAGGGCTGAGTTGAGTAACCTGTATGTAAGTGGCTTTTAATAAGGCATATTCCTGTGCTGAAGCAAATCATTCCAGTCCATTGAATAAATATGTATTAAAGTAATTTTCAAAATACTTTTCTGCAGCCAATGAGCTGGAAAGGGTCAGTCCAACCATGCATTATTTTCCAATGCATACACTTATTTATGGAATAGAAGGAGGAACACAAAATTTTTCTGGTTACCTGCCTTGCCAAAGGCATCTTTAGTTTCTTTCAACACAGCTACACTATTTGGAAGGAGGATCAGTGATGCTCTTGCCTGGTTTTGGGTTTACTCATTGAGTTCCAGATCCACCACAAGAGAACAAAGACTCTAGCCGCATCTTCCTTTCTCTCAACAACAGCTTGCATTGCTTTTGGATACAGGAGACCTCAGAGCAAGCCCAAGGAAAATGGGTGACATATTCCTTGTTTTGTGGCTGTTGATTAGGATTGTATGTGAGCAGAAATCCAGAGTCTTGGTCTCTATTTTTCCAGCATGCAGAGCAGGACTGGAGCACCTGGAAACTTTTTGGCAATCTAGCATGGTGCCTGTATGTAGGCAACAGCTGTACAATTTTTTCTCAGGATGATGGTTCAACTTTGGTCGTTTAAATTCCAAATGAATTTAGTCAGCTAGATTTGGTTTTGGATGGGGACAAAACACTATTTTTGAAGGTGTGCAGCAGGGAAGTTGGAGTCAGTAGCAGAAATGTGATTAACCTTGGATCCATTCACAAGTTTTTAGATCAATTTTCATTTTGCAACAGTAAATCATAAAACATCTGGTACGTGCAGGCAGCAATTAGTCCTAGCCTAGGGATAAGGGGGCAGGGATGGAGTTTTTGACAAGGTCCAAATATTTGTGTATTGCCTTATTTTTATTGTACATGTGTGGGCTTAGCACTTAGGAATGCAGGCAGAACAGCAGAAATGCCCATTTTCCACTTCAAGCACCTAAACAACAGAAGCAATTAGGCATTTCCCTCCTCTAGAGAAAAAAAATGTATAAAAAATATATCCCAGGCAGGAATATGCATGTGTGCTGAGTTCCATTATTAACATATCTCCATCTACAGTACTTTATAAATACACACAGATGGTTCTTACTGCTGGTTAAGATTTACAAATTCAGTGGTTCATATTTTTAAATAAAACCTCAAGTTCTAAATAAAATGTCACAATTCTTTAACAATTGAAGAAAAAAATTAGTTCAAAGGCACAGCTGCAGGACATCATGGGAGTAGAATAAAACAGGAGGCCTTTCCCTGGAGGACCTGGATATCATGTATTTAAACTATTGTTTTTATGCTTATAAAGAGAAGTTTCTGGATTTGATGTCACCTCATGAAGCTCTTTTGCCCCCTTAGATGACTGAAGGGGCTGGGGGCTACAGGTTGCTTTCCATCTGTTCACTCCCCTGAGTGCTGGAGGTTATAAGGGCAGCCAGTAGCTCCAAGAGAGTTGGGACTGTGGTAACGCAGTTGCAGAGCAAAGAGAAATGCTCTGTCCTGAAGAATTTGTTGTCTGGGGGTGGTTATATCCAGATTTGTGTCCGTGTATACATATATGTATATTAGAAAATATAAACAGTATTCCCACTGTGTACTTGGGTGATGACAAAGGTTGTTAATTGTGAGAATAATTATATATCATATACTTTTACTTTTTATCATTTACTATCCATTTTTTTACCCACTATTTTAGTGAAATGACCATCAAACAGTTCCAGTCTGTGCCTTCCTTCATACCCACAGGTAGGAGAGAACCCTTCATTTTAGTTATTTCTTGAAGGAAAATACTAGTGAGTGGGTTAAGATTAAGGTTAAAACCCCCAAACAACCAGACACTAAATGAAGTAGTGCTTTAAAGCCAGTGGAATTCTCTGTGTTGTGTATTTGAAAATTTTTTATTGTTTGGTCTCTTCTTCCCACTGCTGTTACCTATTTGTCTACCAGTGCAAAAGGAGGGAAACAATGTGGATATTCTGAGCACACCCAGACCAAGCTCTTGCTTGCCCTGTCACTGAAAGGCACTTTGACATCCTTCACTAACTTTTGCTTTTCTCAGCCCCTATAAAAACAGGGCTAACCAACCCATGACTATAGAAACCTGCAGCAAGGCGTGCACCTGGGGATCAACTTTTTACTTGTGGGTGTTTTTTTAAGTGGTTGATATGCTGGCTTTCTTTCTCCACACTGATATGCTGTCCTTTCATTTTTGCTGGTTTTGATAATTTTTCTTCTTTTTATGTATGAGAATGGATGGAGGAACAACCAGGTAAGGTTTTTTGGTCTATGTTAGTCTCCTTCTGATTAGTGTGCAAGCTGCCCTGAATGCTGCAAGATGCGGAGCTGTGAAATAGCTGGCATCTTGTCCCAATACGGGCGAATGCTCAGCTTCTTGCTTCTAGTGTGATTATTTGTCCTCAAAAAGATATTGCTCTGTAAATATGATGGTCTTTTAAAAAAGGTAGAGCCAAGAGGCTTAAGGTCTGTATTGACCCCCTATGAAGCTGCTTCTAGAAAAACATCTTGCATTTTCTGTGATGGCCCTTCAAAACAAAAGATGTGGGAGCTCCCCAGAAGCTTTGCCTGTTCAGTTTGACAAAGAGCAAATCATAAAGTGGTTTGATAAAAGCCTGAATATAGCTATGTTTTCTTTAGCTAAAGAGCTCTTCAGTAGAGCACACGCGGGTGTGATGAGATCCGAAGGCTGAAAGCTGAAGGCTACGAAACAAAAGGCAGAATTTAATAATGAATAAATTAACTATTGAAGCATCTTACCAAGATGTGGTGTTGCCTTAAGTCTTCATAGCAAAGCTATTTGTTCTCTGAAACATGTGTTAAGATTCAGACTAAAAGTTTCCAGCCCAGCTGCAGGCATAGCTGGGTAAGACATTCCCTGCTCCCTGTTTGTGGCTTTCAGACCCTTAAATTCCTTCCTGACTGACCTTTAGTTTGAGGTCTGTGTGAAATAAAAATACAAAATCTCCTTTCAGCCTAACACTGTAAAATAGATTTAGAAAACATTTGCAATCTACTATTTATTTCCTCAGTCCCTGATGGTTTCTCCTCATGATTTGAGCTGTGCTGAACTGAGTGAGGACCAGGAAAGCCAAACTACGCTGAACTTGGCAACTCCTCTTTTCTCTCCGGATTTTCTCTCCTTTACACTTCTTAATGTAACAGCAGGTAGTCTTTTAAACAGCTGTCAGAAAATGCTTTATTCACTTCCATAAATTAACCCTCTATTTTTCTTTAACCATGCTCATCAGACATATTTCACATCCAAAGTGAAGTTCATTTTTGGTAATGATGATGCTGAACAACTAATTTTCATGGCACTTAGTCTTGCTTAGTCATCAGGAATAGTCTTTTAATTGTTTCCGATCTCTCAGAAATGACAATTTAATGATGATTAATTTAAACAAATTACATCTTCAGGAAATACCCCTCAGCTCAGGCATGGGGCTTCTCCACAGGCTACAGGGGGATTACCTCCTCCCCTTCCTCCTTTTGCTTTCCCCTCAGTGNGTTCCAGCTTTTTGCCCTTTCTCGAATGCGTTTTTCCCTGAGGCACTGCCAAGGGGATGTGCAGTGCCCGGCTGCGGATCTGCCACGGAGCCATTGGAACTTCACGGGCAGCTCCGCTTCTCAGGCAGGCCCCCGCCATCGCCACCGAGCCGCGTCCGTGCTGGTGTGAGGGCAGTGCAAACGTGCTGCTTTTCCAGATAGCTTTGGCCAAAGATGTCCTCTAACAGCCGAGCTTCTCCTTCAAGCCACTTTGTTTCAGGTTGCTTATCTCTTTGACCCACGTGTGGTTGTTGTGTGGAGGCTGGGCCTGAGGCCTCAGCTTGGCTTCAAAGGAGGGAAGCATTTGCTGAGACAGATTTGGTCTTAACACCATGAATTATAATTGATTTTTTTTTTCCTCAAAAGGGCTGAGTTATTTCTTGGCGTGTTTTTTACTAGGCTTTTCTTCATGTGGTCAAATTGGTGACTTAATAAAAAGCAAGAGGAGAATGTGGGCAGCACCAGCTACTCAAGGACAGCCTGGGGTTTGCTCAAGGCCTGCAGTTCTGTGGGTAGCTCTGCTATCTCTTCCATGTTTTTCCTAGTTTTCTAACTGCAATTCAAGCATCTTCTGCAAACAGTATCACTACAAAGTATGTGCAGTCAGGTTTTATTTCATTGTTATTTCTCCGATGTCTAGTCTGGCCCTCTTAGCAGCTTGGCATTTCTAGATCTTAATCTTCTCAGTTTGCTAGCAGGAAAGGAAGAAATGTACAAATACTGGAAAAAGGCACATGGGAACAGAACTTTTCCCTGTGGTAGGAAGAGCAGCATTACTTCGCATTCTCGGTAGTGAAGGACTCTTGTTCACCTCTGGACACTCTCCTCCAAGCTTTACTTTATGTTTTCCTTTCTATGTGCCTGCGTTTTGCCCATATTTCTATAAGGAATAGGAGAAAGTTTTTTTTTAGTCAAAGGGTAATGATTCTACCCTACAAAATTGTTTTCCAGTTTAGAGGCTTTCAACAGTACACAGAAGAAGTAAAACAGGGATACTGCTGTGAATGGCAGAGGGAAGGAAATTTGCCTTGACAGCACATTCAACAGGCTATGGGAACTGAGGCATGCACAGAGACCACAGAATAACCATCCAAATAATCTCCAAGTTAATTATCTTGTCCTGTCTCCCTTTATCCTTTATGAGTGAAACAAATATTCAACAGAAATGCCGTGGGTAAATTTGTCATTTTTCTGATCCAGGAGCTCAGAGTTTTGATGCAAGCAGAGTATTTCAAATGAACACAAGCAAGTTAGAGAGAAAACTAGGCAGTTGAAACTGCATTTACCTTTGCAAGGTTATGTTCACCCCATGCTTTGTCATCTGATGGTGTGGTTTGGGTACGTGAAGGAGCCATATGGGATCCATCCAGCTCTTACAGGCCTAGTGTTTATCATGGTTCATGAGTACGTGTCAAAACCCTTCTTCAGGTGCATCTGGTTTTTATAGCTGTAATATGACTTGATTTCTCACAGGAATTCCTCATCTCTGTTTTGTCTATGCATCCTCATTCCATAGTATGTATTTGCACTGTGGCTTTACAGTAAGTCTCTGTGTCTGTGTAGCATCCAGTACAACAAGGCTACATGAAAGTCATCTGTTTAAAATCATGGTTCAGAGTTTTGTGGTCTTTGGTTGAGATTTTCAGCACTGAGAAGCTGTAGAAGTTACTTTCATTTTCAGATAAAATTCTTTTTGAAATTTGTGGAGAAAATAGGGACAGTTATTTAGGTGTTTTGAGTACAAAGTCAGCTTTAAACACTGAGCAGTGTTGTCTGTCATAGTGCACTGAGATGCACCCAGCAATAATTGCATAATAAATCAGTGCAAATTGCATGGTGTTGTGGTGCTCTGGAGTGACCTTTGCAAACCTGCAGCCTCTGCTCACCAAGCAGATGCTGCCCCGTGTGAACTCACTGTCCTGCTGCTCCTGAATGCATCAGCTAAAATCAGGTACCAGCAGAGAGAAAAAAGTGTGTGCTGGTGGATTGATGAACCAAGGATCCCTGGGGTTTAATCCTCTTAATTTCAATAGCAGCAAAGCTTTTTAATTGCTTAGATGGTCTTCCCTAAGGAAAAAGCTAGTCTTCCTGCATTGTCAAGTTGGCTGTCTCCCTTGGCATAGATGGAGTGATGGAGCTCATGGGAACTGAGGTAAAGACTGGACTGGAGCTTGAGTAAAATTGTCCAGTATGTCACACTGACATGTCTGTCTCTTGCTTCTTACTGTCATGGACAATCCTCTAGCAAAGGATGAAGCTCATTCATGCAAGAGGCAGCTGTGGCTCCCTGAGCACTAAAGGCTTCAGGGCAATGTGTGCTCACTTCCTCCCATACCAAGAGCTGTTGTTGGGATGGGGATGATGATGTGCTGCAACACACTTACAATTAGGTTTCATTTGCAAATAATTTAGCCAGACTGTTCAGGTTTTATTTGTTTTTGAAAGGCAGATCTCCCCAGCTGGGCTGTCAATTGTTAGGCACCTAGGGGTGTTTCCATGCTTTCATGGTGATCAGAGGAAAAAAGAAGCGGGATTGCAGCAGTGGTTCCGTGTCAGTCCTTGGGGATACAGTCCTTGGTGTGAAATGTGTAAAGACCTTTTTATATGATAAATCACTGCAGGGACAGGCACATCTGTCACAGACAGATTCCTATTCCACAAGATGCTGAACAAATAGGGAGCAAAAACCAGGCTATTGTCCTGTCTAGGTCCCAGGGACAATATGTATATAACCTGAAGTCTGTGTGCAATGGTGCCAAACACAGAAGGGTCTCTCACTCCATGTAGATTTTCTGAGTTTCAGAGAAATTCCCAAGTAGAGGCAAATTCTATCTTGAGGCTGCAAAGTCAGCAGGAAAGTTTTATGCAGCTTTTGAATTTTAATTATTAAATTAAAATTAAATAGTTTTTTGATAAATTTAAAATTTTACATTGTGCTTTGTACATTTTTAACAATACTTTTTTATTGGAAAGTTTCAAAACATGAAATTCAAAAATAGGAGATTTCAAGAAGCTTAAAATATCCTACTCCCTGCTTCCTGATTTCTTTTTTTTTGCAATCAGGAATTCATCACAAATGACCCTTTTATAAAAATGGCTTTTATTTTGACAAAGTGTTTGCTTTTTGATGACAAACTGTTTTGGTAGAAAATCTCCAGAATCAGTATCAAGGACTCTTAACCTTCTCTAGCTTAAATATTTTTAGCGTGTCAGGGTCTTGAAGTTAACTCAAGGGTTCAGAATTTTTGGGTGTTCAGAATTATGGAAGTCCAAAGCTGTAAAATCAGTTTTATCTGCACATAGCTCTGTTCTTTTTGTTTGTTCCTTATGAAAGTGAGTATTTGTGCTTGTGTGTTTTGTTTAGAGTTTTATATAGGAACAGGAAAAAATATTTTAGAGGGCGACTGGTAAAGAAGCATGTTGGGGAAATAATGTTTCTTCATGAGTTCCAGACTGAAGCACAGTCTGATTTATTAGAGTTTTTCCTTATTTGTAACAAATGTTTTTCTATTGCCCCTATCAGTTTGTGACACCATTTCTGTGGTAAATGAACTGACATGTGAAGGTAATGGTGACAAGGGACTGATAATGAATGGTGAGTGGGAAGCGGGGGTTCAGTGCAACGACATGCCCTACTGAGGTTGATCCAAGGACACCTATCAATCAAAATGGTGACAGCAGTCAGGGAAATTTAATTGGAGATTCATTGAACCCTTAATGATGTGACAAAGAAAAATAAGGAGGCTAAAAAAGGCTTCTGGGCTTTTCTTCCCCTTCATCCTGCCAGTTCTCAGAAGGAGAAAGGGGCTGCGGGATTGCCAAAGGCGCCTCTTGTCATTGCGCCTGTAAGAGGCAATCATCAAACTTTGAAAGGGAGCAACGTGTTTGGAGCCATGTGTATGTATATATATTTCGTTGCTTCTGTTCAGAAAGGCAGTTGTCAAAGGCTTTTTCTTTAACCCACGTGGCAGGCCTACCTGCCTCTTGATTGTAATTGGAAGTATTAAAAGAAATGCTAACGAGCTACATGTGCCTTGCATGAACATGGGAAAAGCCATGTAGTGACGTGGGCAGTGTTCTCCACAGAAAGCTTTGTTCGAACCCCACTTTCTCCTAATCTTGTTTTATCATCACAAACATGACGAGTTGTGTTCGAGAGTGTGCACATGTTGGAACTCAAGAGCTTGTAAATTAAAGGGTAGATAAAAGGCTACCATTTTTTCTGAGCTGCCTTTTAAAACTAGCGTGGGTGCTTAGCGCATATGGATACCTTCTCTTGTTTGGCTTTTGCATACATTTCCATAAATAATACATTAATATTATTTTAATGGAATGCCCACTATGTGGAGAGGACTCTCAGCAGATGAGGAGAATCCACCAATTTTTTTCCACCCAGCAATTCTCCTTCTATGTGAATATGGTGTGTAAGAGGTTGATCTTTTTGTTGGGAGGACTCTGCTGGGAAAATACTTCATGCATATGAGATCTAAATAATTTTGTTTGTTGATTGGAAAACCCATCCCTTTCTCTGTTTTGATTCAGCTTGGATAGTTCAGTGGGTAAAATAACAGTGAATGTCATGTTTTATCACCAAATGATCACTTTTATCTACATCCTTAAGTTCTCTTTAGTCTGATCTGGTCCTACCAAATGAGACTAATCCATGAATTTGTAACATGACCTGTCTCAGTGAAAGTCTGGAAGCATAGCAACAGTTCCCGCAATCATCTAAATATCTGGGTTTCTGAAGAGTTAATTACCTCAATATTTGGATATCTAAAGAGCTAAGTATCTAAATATTGTGGCCACAAGCCAAGTCACTGGGCAGATGTAACCATTAATGAGATGATCAGAATTTATTCTGGTCAAATTTGTAAAGATGTGGGCAAAATCAAAATATAAATGGAAAACCTTCTTTATTCCCCCTCCCTTCCCTCAGTGAGCTGAGAAAAGCTGATAGGAACCGATCAGGATGTAGAGTGTACGATAACACACAGTGTAAGATGGGATTCAATAATCCTCACCTTATCTCTTCTTATTTCTGAAGCTGGTGATGTGCATCGATAATTAAAGTGAATGGCAAGCTGCAGTGCCACCCTGACCTCTGGGGTACCAGTTGCCATTAATAATAATGCAACCACACAATAAGGTTTTAGCACCACATTAATACAGACAGAATGAGAAAAGGGGGATAAAGCCGAAGGGATAAGCCAAACCCCTTGGTGTCATCTGGGTATCCTTTCATACTGATCTCTCCCTTCATGCTCTTTGATTCCAATTATTCTCTTCTCTTTACAGGCATAATTTGTTTAATTATGCTATGGAACGGGAGGGGGAAGGAAGTACAGATTTGGACCTAGCTACCCTTTTTGGCTCTACTGTAGTTGTATTTGCTTCGCAGGAATCCCTACTTGCCTTGGCAGAGACTGCATTTGGAGTCTTGGAGTGCCCAACTGGACCTGCGGATTGACACCATTTGTCTTTAGTTGCAAGCTCAAGGGCCCATGCTGGAAAATTCAGGCATGATTCCTCTCTCACCAGGTGAGATTGCAGCTCACAGCACCTCTGAGCTTAAATGAAAGCTTCCAGAAAAGTTCGCTCCTCTGGTATACTGCTGTCTGCATACCTGTGTAGCTGAAAAATTAGCTGAGGTTTACCACTGTGCAGAGCTTTCCCCATGAAAAGTGGGTGCATCTGCATTCACCAGCCTCCATGTGCCTGCCCTAAAGCCCACAGACACCTATGGGATGTAATACCAGAAGAGTCTATTTTAGAGACTGCATATTATTCCTAGACATAAAATTAATGCGTAGTGTGGTTTCTAAAGGCCTTCAACTCAGCTCAGATGTTTCTCAAGACAGGTGAAGTTTTGTCACTGATTTTGGTGACTGCTAGGCTTAGAACCCAAAGTCAGCCCTGTGCTACTGTCCTCTGCTGCACGCCTGTGTTCCACAGTTCAACAAAATACCTTGAAGCTTTCATAATTCAGGGTAGAAATGGAAATTCTGTGTCAGATAATGTATATATATCAAAAATTAGTGATATTGGAACTGGTGCTGGTGATTTCTTTGTCCTGCCTGAGAAGGGGTTTCACAGCAGTGTCCCCCGTGAGCAAAGTCCATTTGAAGAGGCCTCCTTTCATCTTTCTCTTTGACTTTGCTAATACTCCCTGTGCACAACCAGTGGGACCGCACAAGCTGTCGTCAGTTAGCTACCCAAAGAGTCTTACCACTCATGCATAATCCAGCCAGCCTCTGGATAATGTATTCCCAGTCATTTTTGTGTTGTTAGGGATTGGCCCTTCTCCCCTTCTCCACACTTTCATGAATGCAGAGCAGTTTCTTTTCCATTTGACTTACAGCCTTTCTGTGCTCCTCTTGAAATTGTTTCCCTCCTCTCACTGCATTCCCAGTTTGGTGGTGCTTCCTACTGCCAGCACATGTCCTATGTTTCACAGCTGCCCTTGAAATGAGATTAAGCTTTTATATGCATCTGGCACCGGACAGCTTTGTGAGAGGAGATTTAGGGTATTACAGGGTGTTTAGGGCCACACAGGATGTGCCATGTATGGGAGCCTGTTAGCAAGCAACTGATGTTAATCCGTGCTGCAAGTTGTATGTACTTCCTCTGTTTTTACCGCTCTGATTAGTTCTCAGAAACTCAGGTTGGCACCAATCTTGAAACTGGGTTTTTTTAAAGGGCATTTTCCCTGGCTCCTTCAGTGTCCCCGTATCTTTGCCCTTTGGGACAGCACTGTTAATGCAGCATTTTTGCTTGTGGTTGTTCTTCTGGCCATAACCTAGATGTGACTACTGGCACTGCAGCTGGCCTTCTGTGTCATTTCTCCCCCTATATTTGTACTTTAGGAAAAATGTGCACAAAGGAGTGATTTGGGGAAATCATCTGACTGGGAAAGGTATCCCCAAATGCATTTATTTCAGAAATGGCTTTGCCCTAGAGCTCCATGTCAGAGTCCTGCAAACTTGGGAGGAACAAGGATCCTCCTCCCTTTGCCATTTCACCCAATCTCCAGTTAATTTGAGCTCTATCTGAGACCACCAGGGAGAGAACATCTATTAAACAATAAAATAGACCGATTGTGATGTATTTTCAACCGCTTTGGGGGAATTCTACAAAATTAAGTATCAGAATTGTTTTTCTTATTGGCAACTATTGATCTCTGGCTGTGCCAGTTTCTCTCATTAACACTTTTATTACCTTGTCAATCACAGCACAACCTGCTCTAACCAGAGGCTAAAAGGATTTACTGTTATTAACAAAACTGTCTGGTGCCTCAGAGCAATAAAAACAGCTGAAACCATTGGGGGAGGGAGAAGTCTGCAGAGATTTTGGTACCATTTTAGTGTGGAGACTGTGATTCAGAGGGAAAAAAAAAATCCATAAAATAGGAGCCAGTTTCTCAGCTGTTGCAAATGATCAAAACCTGTAAGAGGCATCAGAGCCATGGGGCCATTTGTTTGCAAGTAAAGGTCCAGCCAGAAATTCAGGGTAATATCTAAAAATAGAGCAATAATAAAACTGCAGTTTGTGAGCCAGAAGCCTGGTACAGGAGGCAGTCTGCAAACACTGAATGAGGCAATGCCTCCCAAGCAGACATGTGGTTCAGGAGCTGTGACTGGTTTCCACAGCCTGAGAGTCCAGTTTAGGGAACTCAGAAACTTCGTAAGCCAGTCCCGGTGTCCCTTTACATGTCTGGTTACAGTTTGGAAAAGGGTGTTTTAGGCTTTTGAGAAGCACAAAAATGCCTTGCTGTGAGTAACCATGGGAATGACTGTTGGCAGGGGCTGGGTGTGCACTTGTAATGAAGTTGGGGGCATCTGATGTGCACATGATAACATGGTGTCAGCAAACAAGATAGTGAGCTTGCTGCTGGCACCTTTTAATAATAATAATAATAATAAACCCCCAATTTTTTCTTAAAAGCATTCAGAAGTTGGTTGTTTGAAGGACTTCCTTGGTGTGATCAGAAGCAAAATTCTGTTTCTTCAGGGCAGGGTGTCCCAGCACTCTGAAAACTGACCCTAAACTGCAATAAGACATGGTTATCAGGCTTCTGATGATGCAAGCCTCTCATGATAACCTCTGAAGTAGGGTACTTGATATCTGCTCCTGGCAAGAAAGGATGTGTTGCTTTTAGTACCTAAGTCTTCTCTCAGGCTTAAGCACTTTTGAAGGCACTGTGGTTAAAAATCTCTTCTTGTAGTGGTGTTACAACATTTATAAATAGAAGACTTCGTCTTTACTTCTCAGTTTTCAGGTGACAAAATAGAAGCCTCAAGGTCTGGTGTGGCTTGCAGACCTGCCCCTCAAGTTCGATGTGAGAGCTCGCTTTTTCTCACTGACTGTGGGAGAGATGCATGTCATGGAAATGTAAAGGTGGTGGAAATGAATAGTGTCACTCTGAGTATTTAGCGTCTGTCAATACCTGAGCACTCAGCTTGCTTGCTTTCTTAGGGTAACGTTTCCAGCAGCATTTGTTTTAGGAGTGCAAACTACTGGTGTGCTTGCAACAAGCTCAAGGCAGACACCTCACAGCCCCACTGTGAATATGGATGGAGTAACAGAGCCCCTGTCTATGCATCAGGCCATGGGACAGGTTACGTTGGTTGTGCTGGACAACAGGATATATATGCAACCCTTTCTTCTCCCTCTGCTCTCCCAGGCTGTGTGATGGAGTCACATCTGGATCCTAACATCATTCCTGAACTCTGCAATGTGGCAATGAGCATCTCATTTCTCCCTTCCCCTTGCTATTGCTCCTGAATGGGCAATGCTCCAACGTCTGCTTTTTTTTATTTTTCTTTCTTTATTTTTTTTTTCTCTTTCCCAAGGAGAGGGCTTTATTTTGCCAGTGTCTTTGGAAAATGGTGGTGTTTTTTCATTACTACTGTGGTAATATAGTCTGGATTTTTGTCTTTTTTCCTAACTTCCAAGGTCACCCAGACAGTTCAGAGATGCAAGGCTGCTCACTGAAGTAAGAAACCAGTTGACAAAAGGCACAAGATGGGTGAAGACAGCCATTAAAATCCTGCTCTGGCTCTAAATATAGCAACCTTGCCATGCCAGTCTCCTGTAATTTGCATGTTGAATTAGCATCTCATTAATATCTTATTAAGGACACTGGAAACCTAATGACAAAAACAAACGCAGCATGTGCAAAGAAGAATAATGGAAGGAATGAATCGAAAAGAAGATCTTTTTTTCCCCCTTGTGAATATTCAAATGAAGACTTAGCTGCACTCTGTCAGCCCGGCTGTGGTTTCTGACTGCAGCATTACAAGGCTGGAGGTGTCACCATCACACACACTTGGCCAAAGGCTAAAGTCCCAAAGGATATCAGCAGACCTTCAGTGGCTGGTGCACCCTGGCAGTGCCTTGCACTGATTTACATGCAAGTTCATTTTAGTGGAGACTCCTCAAACCATCCCGGCTCCAGAATTTTGAAAAGTTTGTTTGCATCAGAGCAGCTTTTAAAACCAAACCATCTTGAAAGATGAAGAGGAAGACAGAAAATTATTTGGACTTTTCTGTGATCCACGCAGAATTCAGCTTAGTTCAGGAATTTATCTTTCTTAGCTCACCTCTATCTAATTTTTCTCAGAATTCACAGCAATGAGCTCAGCCGCCACAGCTTGTATGACCCAAATGAACAAGCACTTCAGCGTGCATGTTCCTGCCACTGATTTTGCTGTTAAAGTGCTCCAGTAATAAGGTACCAATTGTGTTACGTCAATGTTCTAAGAACATTGCAGCCACAAAATGGATATTCTATCATTAGCACCCTTTCCTTCTGTCATCCCAGGGGATGGAAACACCAGGCAATGCCAGTAGCTCAGTGCCAGCAGCTCCTCATGGTTTTGGCAGAGAAGAGATGAGGTTTAATGGATGCTGTCCATGCTTTCTGAAAACTGCAGTAGGGGAATGTAAAGCACCTTTCAAGAGCCTTGAAGTAAAAGACCATATCTGTTAGAGAAAAAGGACTATGGAAAATGAGAAACTCAAAAGCTGTAGCTGGGAAATTTAAGGAGATACATGTTAGGAAAACTGTGTGCATCGAAGGGTACAGCATAGGGTTCTACAAACCGTAGGTGGGCTTTGCTATAAGGAAGGGCAGGATCAGGTGAGGGAAGGGATATGGGTCCCCCTCGGTCTGTAACCAGCAGGCTGAAACATGGATAGGATAAATTGCAATTACAAATCCAGCACATGAAAGTGAAATCAAACAGTTGTAAATCAGGGAACACATGAAAACAATCCTCTGGGAACTCTAGTCAGCTGTTTCCTCATCAGATTTAGCAATAATGTATTGGATTACATTATTAAAAAACCCACACCGGTAATGCAAACCATGCAAGGCATGGAAATGCTCTTCAGTTCCTCTTTGTAAGCTTGTTACCAGAAATAATTTGCATCTGTATTTATGTGGACTGTTGAGTTCCTGGACGCTGGCATTGTACCGTGTAAACAAGTTAGTCTAAACCTGTTTTTCAGCCTTATGCTGAAAGAAGCAAAAGAAATTATGTCCTGTCCAGATCTCCCTGACACACTGCAGGGAGCCTCACATGGTGAATGAGCTTTCCTTGAGTTCCCCAAGCCATCACGTGCCAACCCTGGCTGTCATCCCAGAAAGTCCTCTACATGTTGTTCTACAGAGAAGAGGTGGCAAAAAAAGAGAAGGTGTTTGGTAGAGTGTGCAAGGTTGTGTGATATTTTGGGGCTTCTTCAGTGCTTATGGTGGTTAGCATCATCATTTGGTCTTGCCTAGTGCCTCCACTAGGATTGAGACAGATGATAATTTGGTAATGCCCACATTCTGTGGATGGGTTTTTGCCTTTTCTGTCCACTGCCATTGCAGAGCACCCTAGAGTGCCTCTGTGTCAGGGGATACTTAGAGTTCTCTGTGCTCTGAGCCACTGCCTAAGTAAGTTCCTCTCTCTGCAGAGGCTGTTCTTCTGCAGAGAAAAGGTTCCTCCATAGCACCAAAGGCTCACCCCATGTACATGCCTAAGTACAGGAAACCTGATTGCTTCAAACTGTGACCTTCATCTAGTAGGACAACTATGCAGTGGAGGTTGCTACTGGGCCTTTTCCATTTTCTGAATAGGCAAGTAGATTATTTCAGTCAATCAGTAATCCAGCCATAACTTTTAATCTTTCCTGTCTGGAATTTTAAAACAACATGACCTAAGCCCTGAAGAATCTCTGCTGTCACTCACTGCCTTACTTTCTCCATGCTGACAAACTCCAAAATGCATCAGCACATTGGATGTTGGCATCTGTCTTTCCACAGCTCTTCTTTACAAAGGCAAAAGTGATCAATCTTTAAGCAGGGGTTCATTAATCATATTTATTTATTCAGGCACTGGCTTGCTGCAACTTACGAAAGAGCAGAGCTGTGTTTCTGAATGTGTATTTCAAAGCTCTTTAACAAATTAAGAGCAGAAGTCTGCAGAAGAGAGAGAAACACAGAGGAGAGAGGAGGCAGTGATTTTTTTTTGTTCATATATGGCATCATATGAGGCCAAGGCAAGATGGATGAACTCCATGTGCTATCTTGGTGCAGTGAATATGCAGAGAGGTGGCATACTAGACATTTGGTCCTGGTCCAAAGTGATATCGATATGCTGCGTTGACATGCAATTGGTTAAATGTCCTCAACAAGAAGCATGGCTAAGGTTTTCAAGTGTGAAAAGCACTTGTTGAAGAGGTAAAAAGTCCAGACCAATGCACAACATTTCTGCTGCACTGGAATTTCCCATGAGGTCAGCATTCCTTATAGGAAGAAGGACAAGCTTTGGATACTCTCTAAATTCCTTGAAACATTAAGACAGCTTGTCTGCCATTTATGGTCCATAGGGTTCCTCTCATTTTGGAGTAGTGTCTCTACCACCAACCCCACCTTGATCCTCAGTGCTGCAAGAGCTGGTTGTAGTGTTCCTCTCTCTACAATAGTTGCTTTTCCTGATTGCAATGTAGAGGTGCTCTGCATAAAAAGGAGACTTGGTCCTGAAGCATTAGATGTTCATCTCTGCCTTGCTCAAAATTATTTGGGCTCTTTTTTGGTATCACCTGACCTTGGATGTCGACTAGCGTTTAGTCTTTGAGACTGTTGCTTCCTGCATGATAAGATAATCATAACAGAGCCAGAGCTGACAAGTGCTGTTTTGATGTAAGCAATGAGCAAACAGACAGATCAATAAGTGCTGAGCAAGGCACGCTTCACCTCATATCGTATTGACTTACTGCAAAAATAATGGGGCAACAAAATGAAAATGTGTTGTGTTCTGAGTTATGGTCTGTGGTTATATATAATATAACACAATATATTAACTCAGATGGGACTTGCTGTTGAAAAAAATACAAATGGACAGGCATAAAATGTACTGTCTCTCAATGTACATGGCAACACATCGAGATTAATTACACAGAATATGTTAGGAAATGCAAGCAACAATAAATTTCTATTATTATAACCATAGAAAGAACACAAGAAAGATTTATGGCACTAAGAGCAAAATTTCGGTGTCCTCTTAGTCTGACTGTCTAATACATGAGAGATTTATGAGGCCAGTGAGTAATGATTGAAAGTATTTTTAAAAGTTTACCATTTGTGAGCTTTTATTTTTGCTCTCATTGATGATGTTTATGAGCAGTGGAATGATGACAGGAGGCTGACTGGCTTTTGGTGGGAGTTGTGATACAGATTCGTTATAAACATTTTGATTTCATCAGCTCTGATTTCCGGAAGACAGATGGCAGCCAAGGTAGAGAGAAGAACAAAAATACACTGAAGGAAATCTGGTGTGTTTAGAGACCTTCGGCTCCTGGAGGTGCAAGTGTAGGTGTGCTGAAGCAGGGAAGCACTCTCTTGTGCTAAGGGCTAAGGTTGCTTTTTATACACAGGAGACTCTTTTCCTTGCCATCTCTTGCCTCTGCTGATTGATCCTGATAGGCATCTCTGCAGGAATACATTCGTACGCTGGTGCATGATTTCTCCAAGTGCAGACAGGCACTTCCGTATCTCCTACTGCATGCCTACACTTGGAGAAATGACGGGCAAGTGGATAAACGAGGCTGCTGCTGGGAGGAAGCATCCGGTGATAATCAGGTTGCAGGAAGAGAAAGGTTATGGCAAAGAGCAGAATAGCACACTGCTGGGCATTTTATTGCCTTTGAAATGGATTATGTGTAGCTAGAAAATAGGATGTTTGTCACAGCTATGTGGACATCTATCTTATCTCTCAACAGCAGATAGCAAACTGCCCATTCAGGAGCTTAGCAAAATATATGATGATTATGGCTCCTTGGCTAATTGTGATATGACATGACAGAGAATATAATTTACCTTGATGATAATTATCATTGACCCAGGTAATTTTGCAAAGCTTGGGCAGAATGTAGAGGGTTGCTTGAATGGATCAGCTCTGTACAGAAAGAGTCTTTAGCAACTCTGTAGATTCACAGGCACTCTCTGTGTGTGCTGAAGTATTTTTCATATGCTTAATGTAATCCACACATAAAAAAGGAAAAAAACCCAAGGTAATACTCTCAAACAAACCCTGGAAAATAAGTATGTAAATCTGGAGTGCATTTGCAGTGGGTTTTGAGGGCAGAAAATGCCATAGATATTCACAGAATAGAATAGCCATTGGGGTCACAATATTGAATCCAATTGTTCTGTTCTTCAGGACTTGCCAGGGTTGTTGTCCTCTCATTTCTTTTTTCTTGTGAAGTGGGAAAAATCTGAAGTTTTGTCTTTGCTGCAATCGTAGTTCAGGGATGTAATAAGACATCTAAGCACAGACTGGAGAGGGGAAGTCTTTTAAAGTAAGCTTTAGCATTTCAAATAGTTAAGTAGTTTGTTGCCCTAGTTTGTTGGGAAATCATAAGCTTTTGAGTAATTTTTTGTTGGTTTTGTTTGGTTTTGTTTTGTGTTTTTTGTTTTTTTTTGCTGATATCCTCATTCAAATGATTATCAAAATATTTTTTGTCATCAAAATGCTTTTGTCACAAAAAAGAATTATCAAAATATTTTTTTGCAGACAAAGACCCAACACTATACACATGGTTTGCAAGAAAATCCAAGGCCATTTGAAATATAAAAAATAGGGCTATATTTTGGATATTTAAATGTTAAAGAAAAATCCTCTTTCTGAAAAAAGAATTGCTGAAAAGTACTTGAATATCTATTATTCAGAAAGATCAGTCAGACAACCCTGAACTTACCCAGATAAAAGAGGTGACTTCATTATTTCAAGTAACCCGTCGTAGAAATGACAGCAGATTTTGGCATATTGAATAGATTCTTAGAATAAAAATTAGTATATTTGGGCAATTCATCATGATGCCTGATTTTACAAAGTTATGCAGAGCTCCCAGCAGTGACTAGTGCTGTTGAAAGAAAGGCCAGTTATCTAGAAGTGAAACTTCATTTGAGGGTTCTGTGCCTGACAGCTTTTGTCTTTAAAACTATTATGGGCTTCAGGGACTTCCATTTTTTAACTTTTCCATTCCTTTTTGTGAATTTTGGAAAGAACTTTGTTTCAGAGGCAGTAGAGATGGTGTGAGTATTTGCAAAAGGCCTTAGCTCATGGGAATTGTGTTACACTCATGGGCTTCATCCAGGCACAGCAGTTTTTAAGATCTGTGTCTGTGAGGGTGCTGTGCTGCTTTATTCCTCCTGCAGATTCACCTCTGTTGTTTCTCCAACATGACCCTGACATATCAGAGCAGGGCACCATTAGCTGGCAGAACTCTTGTTGCTTACACGCAACAAAGTGACTTCTTACTGAGAGCAAGTTGGGTTTTCTGTTCATGTCTGTACTGATGGCAGTGGTCTGACTTTTTTGCTGCATGCCACCTTTGCTCAAGCAGAGAGCTCTCTCTCCTTCTCTTTCATCTCCACACCTTTCATCTTGTGCCTCATTTTTGTACGGTGAAGAACGTATGTGGCAGGAAGAGGTTGAGAGGATCAAAGGTACCCGAGGGACTTTGAAGTCTGGGAATGCTGACTAATGCAAGGGGACAAAAGGGTGACAAAAGGTACAGTAGGGGGTCACTGCCAAAAGAGAGAAAGGGACAAGGTTTTGACATTAAGTGGAGGAGCTGAGTTGGAGGGATGTACTTTTCATGGAGTTCAAGGATGATAGGTCATTGACTGACATCTTTTCTGCATGTCAAATGCTTTCGCTGCCCTAAATAAGCTGGAAACAAGGAAAAAAAAAAAGAACAGTGAATGGGAGCATTTTAAAATATAGAATATGTGCATGTTTGTTATTAGAAGAAATATAAAACAAATCCTTAAAAAGTCCAGATGGTCCCCAGAGAGATGTCGCTCAGCAGGTGATGGGCTAGGCAGGCAACTACATGCAGAGATTTTTTTTTCCTGCTTTCTCATCAGTCCTCGTAGGCTGGAGTCTCAGCCCACAGTTGTCTGAACCTTGGCCAAAACCTCACCAATATTTACTCTCTATCAGGTTGTGGCTGGGGAGGAAAAGAAGCTCCAAAAAAACCCAAGAGGGAAATTTAGTGGAGAGTGGAAGGAGGAAAAAAGCATTTGATTAAATATCTTTTTAGCACTTGCTAGGAGTAGAATACGCCCAACATCTGGTGTTACCTTCACAGCGCTCTGATAGAAATTTAACCCCTTTGGGGAACAGGGCTGAGAGGTTCATGATTTATCTCCCACAATGGCTTACAACCCTGTTATATAATGTTGTTTATCTGGCTATCAAGTTCTGTCTTAAAACTCATGGGCAGCTCACCTGTGTCACTGTGCAAACCTTAGAGTCACTGAACTTTGCCAGCACAATTTGCAAACATCCTGGCACATGCTGTAGCATGAGTGAGCTCTCTCATAAGTTAGCATAAAAATGTCAGAAAAAATAGTTTTGTCCCCATTGTATCAAATCCAGGCTTGATTAGACCAGGAATTTTCTAGAGGAATTTTGCCTCATGGATGGTATCCAGCAATTTGCAAGTCACACAGCTGTATCTGGAGCTCAGCAGCAAGATAACAGCCTTTGTAAGAGACTGATATGTTAACCATTGGCTTAGTGACACATCACATTAATAGAAAACTCAGATTCACCACAGCCAAATCATGAGTCTGTCCCAGCTGTAGTATTTTAGCTGGAAGATAGAAAAGGATATGTGCAAATTGCTAGGACAGCGCCTTTTTAATTTCATATGAAAGCCATCTGAGATAAGGAATCTTACACACACAGAATTACACACAAAGAATTAACAAGGTTGGAATAGACGGTAGAGATCATCAAGTCCAATCTTTACCTAAATTAACAACCTATCCAACACTAATCCATCATCTAAATCATCTAAACCATCTAAACATCTTGATTTCTTCTACAGCATTAAAAAACAGGGAAGACTTTTTTTTCTTCCCAATAAGCACCTTTTCCAGGTTTCTTTGCCAGTCTGACAAAAAGTCCATAATGTCAAAGATCCTTTGTAGGTGTGTGTTCTTCTACGTGGCAGTCTGCATCAGCCATTTGAATCAAGATCAACTTGTCTTGGGGTAAGAGTGTGCATGATAACTCCCAAAGTTCCATCTAGCCCCTTTTCTTGTGGTTTTGTAATCTCAGTGAGGCTTTAAAAAACTAGACACACCGCTTGAGACATCTGATTGTGTGTTGTGGTTGCTTAAAACCATATTTGCTATTTTGGATGTGGAAAACAGCTGTTTGGAAAAATATGTTTTATTATGTTGACTTTTGAAGGAAAACAACTTCCAAAAACCAAACTAGTAACCTCTACAGAAAAACAATGGGAAAGATACAGATGAGAAAAAAAATCTGGTACTATAGTTAATCAGTATAGGAAAGAGAAGGATGCACTCTGTGAATATCTGTAAGCAGGACTGTGCTCCTTTCCTTCAGCCGAACACATTTCATGACCCTGGTGAGAGTTTGAATGCTTTGTACTAGAGCTGCCCTGCGAAGCTGGGTGTTCAAGTGTTGTGCATGGGAGTCTGTGAGCTCCTTCAAACCTATAACATTCACAAAAATGACAGAAATTTTGGGGTCTGCCTTTCTCTCTGTGTTGTGGAAGTGGCTTCTGCTGAATTACTGTTCTCGGGGGCACGAGGACTGGCTGGCTCTGTTAATAGTAATATTAAACAAATCTGACCTTTGCTGCATCAAAGTGACATTCTTCCAAAAATATATACCACATGCAAGCTGAAACAGCTTAGTATTGTGAGGCTCTGAAAGGTGCCCAGCACAATTTGGAAGAAAGCTCACTGTGGTAGCCAATGCTGAGGTACATCCCCAGTGCCTGCAGAGCTCCCATGCAACAAGAAGAGGGCAAATGACTGACTCTTTTCTGCCCAGAAATGCAGTGATAACCAGAAAAACTGCACAGGGCAGGGCAGAGGCATCTGGCAGTGGCCCAGAGCCCTGCTTCAGTCTGTGAGACAGCACAGTATGAAGCTTTCCCCAAAGTCTTCCAGCTATCCAAGGGCTATACCGTCCTCCCAGCCTCCTGTGGAGAACCACTGCAGCACGCTTTGCATGCAAATTGTTAATGCATTGTGCATGAGGGCCCTAATTAATACTCTGCTGCAGATAACGATTTTACATTATAGCTATTAACCCTGGCATATTTCAAACTAAATGTCGGTGTGTTGGGGAGGATTTTGTGTACATTGAGTTGTGAAATAATGAATTATGTTTTTGCATATTTTATATACTGGTTTTCTTTAGTGAGACTAATGCTGGGGAAAGGGGGCATGCATTATTGGCTACTCCAACAGTTAAGGCATTAGCCAGGCATGTTGGAACTTTAGGTTCAGTTTCTTGTTCTGCATTTGCTTCCTGCAGATCTATTAACCTTGCATGTCCAATGAAGACAAGATCCATCAAAATAATGGATTTCTAATCCTAAAAGAGAATAGCACTCCTTTTCTCAGGAATAGCCCTCCTATGCCCAACATACTTTTCCCCCACATTTTGCAAAAAAAGCTCCTTGATTCCCTACTCATTTGGGTGTCCATCTGCAGTGATCTGATTTCTGGATCAAGATTATGAACCATATGTCATCATACTGGATGGTATGGAATTTTTAAGTGAGATTTTTTAAAGATTTCTCTTTAGGATTTAATTAATGTGTCCCAAATATTAGACCAGAATTGATGACATGGAGTAATAATGTTGAAAGCCTGGTCTGGTGGAGTTTGTTTGAGGGACACAAGTCTGAGGAGAACATTTGGTTTGACTGAGGATAAAGAGACTTGGAGTCTAAGTGCCACTACTATCTGATGGACACTGGTGCTATGGTGGTTTAAGGTGTTTGCACCTGCAGTTCTCTGCCCTGTTGTCTTCCTGGGGAAGTTAGAAGAGAGCATCTCCCATTTCCTCTCCTGCAAAAAAAAAAAATAAAAATTATACTTGTCTTCAAAGTGCCCTGCAAACCAGTTTTGTTTGCCACGGCAAGTGCAATACCTGGAGAAGATCTACAATGTGCATTTACTGTGAGGAGGAGAACGTCCAAGGACTTTTCAGTCCTTTCCATCTCACTCTTCTTCCTATACTTGGTCCTTGAGGGCTGATTAAATGCGGAATATCCCAAAGTGCCAAATTCTGAGGGAACCTGGACTCCATTTACCCTGCAGTTGCCATGATGTGTAATGAAAAAAGGATGCTTATAAGGCCACTTTCCTTCAGAAGAATTTTGTTTCTGATCCAGCTGGCAATAACTATAACTCTGTGTAAACTATTTTATGGATCTGTATAGTCAACAGATCAATTTTATTATACTTGGCCACTGCAGAAAAACTGTAAACTCCTGCTGTTAGCCGAAGTCTGGGAAATATGCTTACAACTTTATTCTTTTCCTTTGGTGGTATCAATGTATTTACTTTTTTATTTAGTAAAAGGTGTGCTGTGCTCTCTCTCATGCTATTTTATCATCCAGAACTTTTCCACATGGCCAGCTCTAGCAAAACATATTGCACTAATGAGAAAACAATTCTAAATAAGGTCAGGTCTCTGGTTTCCTGGGCTAGTAGAAGTTCAATTCTTCTTTGTCTTTTGAATATTAGGTTTTACTGATTTTAAAAGTATTTTATGTAGTGTGCTTGCAAATATCAGTTTCCAGCGAAGCCCTCAAAGTGACTGAGAAAGCAAGATTTTGTTTCAAAATGAGCTAACCCCTTTTAAAATTATGTAGAAAGTATTAAAACATGTAGAAATGAGTTGCTTGTGTTTGCAGCCAGGGTAGCTGGCTTCCTTAGGTGGCTGTGCTGTGCCCTGGACAGTTAGGGCTGATAGCTGCCCTTAGCACAGCTCTCCTTCTATTTAATTGGTTTATCCAGGAAATTGGACTGAGACAACGAACTACCTAGGGAACCCTATGTTGCTTGACTGAGAAACAGGGCTTATCTGTGGGACAAACTGTTACCTTTCTGCAAGCTGGCATTGCCTCTCTGCAAGCTGGCATTGCCTCTCTGGTAGGGTATATTAGAAAGGAGTGTTGGATCAGTAACTTTAAAAAGCCTTTTAAAAATAATCAAATTTTGGAACATGTTTTCATGTGATCTAAGCTTCATCTAACCCAGTATCCCAACTGCGATAAGCACCGGTGCCAGATGTTTCTAAATAAGATTTGAAACTCCCACAGCAATAGATATGGGATTATTTTCCTTAAACAAAGGTCTCACCCTGACCTTGCATAGTTACAGATCAATCCTGTAGCAGGTGTTTAACTATGAATACTTGGTGGACAGGGAAAGCTCATGATACACTCATTATATACTGAATTATACTAAATAAAAATATTCAGCTTCCTGACCACTCTCAGCTGTGCCATCTTTTGATGCTGCTATTTACTCTGCCCTTTTGAAATTGTCATTTACCTTTTCAAAATAACTGATTGCAGGGTCAAAGGATAAGCAAAGTGGAAAAGGAACTTTCAAGTGAGCTTCAGAGATGGGCTGCCTTTGAATTAGCAACATGGAAAACAAATTACAGATCTTTTTTTTTTAAGTGGGAAATAGTGAAAAGCCCTCTGATGAGGCTTGCATTTGCAAAATCACTTTTCGGAGTGAGTCACACCTCAGCTATTTCTATGATATCTTGGTAACTCTATTATTTCATGTTTTCTCTTAGTTCCTATGCAATTTGCACATTCAGGGTCAAGCCTTTGCTAATGACAGCTCCTTGCGTTTCAAGGTGGCCGAATCAGCAGGATGCATGGCACATATCCACAGAGCTTTAAAAATATCTCTACATGACATATGCTGTTTGTCCCTGAACACCGGATAGGTTAATTGTTAAAGAAACATTAATAACATTAACTGTTGGTATGGCTTCCCACTGCCTCTGCCCTGGCAATCTCACACTGGCAAATGGATTAATAATACTATCGGAAATGAATGTCGTTGCTATGCAAGTAACTCAAAACTAGATAATTTAAGAATAGTTTGGATGATTACTAATTAGATCCCCTGACACAGGGGAATTTGAATTATTCATGACTGGCTGAAAACAGCGGGTAATTCATTTGTTCACTTCTCTGCAACTAATGTGGAAGTTTACACACACACACACACACACACTCACAGATGATCTGCTAAAAATGATCCCTTGTTTCGGACTGATTGTTTCTTTGTGAAAGAATGCCAGGGCTGCAAGGTTGGAATAAAACCTATTGGAAAGTTAATTGAGAAACACGTAGACAAGCTACACTTTCAGACAAGCATTGGTTGGATTCGGCCGGATATTTGTTGATTAGCAAGAGTTGGAATTTGTGCTCTTACAGGTGTTTTCCAACCTCAATGATTTTATGATTCTAAGGTTCTGACATAAGTTTTATTCTTTCTTTGTGGAGTTTCAGATGGCCAAGGCAATGCTTGAACTTGAAAAAATATCAAAATGAAGATGTTTGTGCCCTCCCAAGGTAGGTGAGGACATGGCACATCTCCACTTGGACAATTTTTAAGTGCTGTGGTGCACAGGATTGGCTGGGAAAACAAGAAAGCACGTTTTGCCATCACCCCTGCCCCCTCAGTTCTCCCCGGACTCATCCAGCACCACCCTGTCTCCCTGCAGCACAAGGATCAGGCTCTCCCCAGAGTTCCCCTCTCACTTGGGGGAGCATTTCGAGGATCTTCCTTCTCTGAGGACCTTGTGCTTGTGGAAATGCACATGACCTTCAAATCTGACACTCCCAAATTGGCCTCCTTAGCAGTTCTGCACACGTGTACTGCTGGATATGGAATTTGCTAAGGTAAGCTGGATAATTCAAGTTGAGGAAATGTAGGAGATAGTGAAAGATGTTCTCCAGCTGTGCTCTGTTTATCCTTAATGGTATGCAAGCAACTTCAAAATAATGTGCAAAAACTTTCTGGACAGTCTTACAGTTCCTTCTGCCCTGGCACTGAGTTGAGAGCCCAGGAAGCAAACTAGTTTCAGGACTCCTCCTTTTTACCTTTTTCCATCCTGGAAATGGCTCTGATTAGTTTAAATAAGTGGGGGGGAATTACTCAAGTGGATAGATAACCCCACACATGAATGTTCAATACCAGGCTGTGCAGATCTTAATGCCTTTATTAATTTATGAATTTTATTATCTTGATTTTTTCATTAGCATACAATAAGTTGGTCTAACTCATAAAATAGATAAAGTGCAGCCCAATAGTTCATTTACCATTGATTATTGATTCGTATTTGTAACTCACAGAAGGAGACAGCTACAGCCATCATATGCAGAGTCACACCCAATTCAGAAGCGCTACACAACAATGAATAGTTGAAGCACCTCATATTTCCTCCCTGGCTCACCAGTGCACATTCTCTTATTCTGACCATATTCCAGCAGAGCAGCACTAGATAATGTTGATTTCTTTACTATGCAAAAGAAGATGCATAAAGTAAGTCATGTGGCAGTGAAAGTATTTTAAACTGGAAAGGCTTGTGTCTTTTTTTGTTTGTTTTGTGAAATACCAAGTCCAGGCCTTCCTTCTATCTTAAACCAGCTAACACTTTAGCACAGGAGATCTGTGTTTCTCTGCATGTGTGAATGCGTGTGCATACACCACATATATCCATTACTGCATGAAAGTGAGAAAAATCCCAAGGGCTCAAGTGTGTTTTCACACTAATTCACATATATGTGAACTTCTTAGAATTTTCCCTCACAAAGATGCGTTAGGAAGCAGAGATATCCAATAGCGTAAAGCCCCTAGTGAAGCAATGTTAATTGTGTGGCAAAGTCATATCTGAAATGCTGCTGATTTTATAGCTGTTATTGTGGTCATGTGCCCCTCAGCAGTCTCCAGCAGGCAGGTGGCTCTGCATCCCACTCCCAGCTTCATCCATGTTGAGTCACAGCTCAACCTGGCAGCCACCTGCTCATCTGGGTCTTCCTCAATATGAGCAGTGCTGGCACTGTGGGACCACAGATAGAACGAAAACACAAAAAAAAAGTCGCTATGTTGCTTTTGCTTAATGTGTATTTCTATTTCCTCCTCCTGGCAAGCAGGGGAAACTTAATTGGCTATTTCATACTGCCGTCCCTTTCTCCTTGACCCCAGGCATTGGTTGCTGACATCTCCAGCATCCCTCCATAAATGACAGTAAAAACAACTGATGTGGCAAGTGGGTGCTTTATGAAGAATGATATGCCATCAATCATAATTAACCCGTGTGTCCCTGTCACGGTCTGGGGCAGGCCCCATCACTTCTGGTTTCCTGTTTGAAAATACCTTGGTTTATGTAGGTTTCACTGAAAACAACCAGGAGACTGATCTCTAGGCCATAGAAGCTGGTAGAAGATGAATTATCTGTCACTCAGAAAGATGCCCTGGCTGTGGCAACCATCAAGCACATTCGTAAGGTTTCATTAGTCCTGCTTCCCACCTCCCTGTGCTCGGCATTGTGTGCTTTTCGGATTGGTTAGCAGCCCAGCATCTGCTCTCTGAGCATTTTGGAAAACACTTCCAGGATGTGAGCCACCTGAGTCCTGCAACAGCATGATTTTAGAGCCATTCATAAGAGCAGGGTCATTTCTCTTGCTTCTTGAATTAAATGCCACACCATGAGCATTTCAGACCTGGCATCTGTTTATGCACAAATAAATGTTAGCCCAGCAAGCGCAAAGTGCATTGGTGCTCTGCATTAGCACAGAGCTGCTGTGGGTTTTCTATCACTGGGCTGTAAAGCACTGGAGACTTTTGGTGCTGATTTTTCATTATGAAGGCAGAAAGCTGCTTGCAGATCCACTGGGTAAGTGGAATTGAGAATGTCCTTCCTACTGTCTGGTCAGTGCTGGGTTCTTTCAGTTTCCTTTGCTCCTGCTTGTGCAGCAGTGTAGCAGCAACTCCTTTTCTTTCATTGAGCATTAAATCAGCCCCTCCACAATCTAATCTTCAGCTACAGCCTGTTTAATTCCCTTATTGCATCCTTCCCTTCCCTTCCCTTCCCTTCCCTTCCCTTCCCTTTCTCCTCCCTTCTGTACATTAGCCTCTTATCCTTAACTATGTGTAGGTTTCTAAACTGGAATGATGGTTTCTAATCTAGTGTCTCCCTTTGAACTATCAAGACAATTGCATTGTCTTAACGTGCCTTACTGGCTCAACCCTATTGGAGTTATCAGAGTTGTTAATGCAGTTTTAAAAAATTCCTTTGCACTTCAAATACGTGCTCTCCTTCCATTCCTTCCAAATAGTGCTTTGACTGTGTTGAGAGTTAAACTAGTCAGTCTCTTGGACTTGACAGGGTAATGAATCTAATAATGTCCAGCTAACACAGCTAAATACCTCATCTGAGGAAAAATGAAGCAACATTTCTCCTGGAGCTGTAAAATATATTGAGTGCTTTCATTTCCTTTGTATGGAACATGATGGCTTGGCATAATCCTCACTCACTCCAAGACAGCATAATAGTTGTGTCCTGTGTGGCATCTGCATTAGCCTCACTGCCAGGTACTTGCTGCACACTCTGTGCTGCCTGGCGTCCTTCTAGTAGCAGTATGTGTGGTTTTCCTTCTTGATAAAGAGAAAAGAAACCAGGATTGTTCAGGGATTTGGTTGCAGACTGTAAAATTGAAATTAGCAGCCCAGACACAGCCATCATTACCTACAAAAAGCCACTGCTGCACTACTGATGCTTCACTTTCAGGAATGTCCCTCAGCCTGTCCAAGTCCAAACGTGAGACACATCTGCACAAGTCCTAAATTTAAGGTTGAATGAAATTTGAATGGGGACAATGAGATGCCAAAAGATCAGATTTTAAAAAATCTAAATGGCTTTCCTTATGACTGTATCTGGGAGTCTTTATTTTCTATATGGATAGCTTTCAGTGGGGAAGTATGGGGAGGAAAGATATTTGGGAAGATTCTTAGTCTTTTCTTTACTGTTGTGGCTCAAGTCCCATAAAATAGAATTTTTTCTTTCAGGAGCTGAAGGGGAAGGATACAAGAGGAATGCTGTAGGCCTCAAATATTTTTGTCACCTCTGCTCTTTAATTTCTAAAAACAGAGCAGGTAATATTCTTTTAGGATTCAGCTGCATAGATTACCCTAAGGAAATTTGGGTTGCATTTCTGCTCTGTGCATCTCCATAAATACACAGATATAGAATATAGAATGTAATATTATATATTAGAATAGACAGAAAATGCATACCCAGATTGTTTCACTCTGTAAATGATTTGCAGACTTTTGAGTCTTACATAAAACCTTTATCTGTTGGATATTTTGCAGTCTTAAATGAGTACCTATTTATGTTTTCTGGTCCTTTTCATCTAATTTCCGCAAAATCTGTTCCAGTTTAATGGACTGGACTACATTCTTTTATTTCCATTGAAGAAAACTATTGCAAATAAATACAAACATAAATGTATTCAGCTTCCCACATCTGTGTATATGCAGGTACATGTCACGGCTCTCCTAATCTGTCTTTTTCAGTTTATCCTTCATGCTCTAACTACAACTAAATCTTTGCATCAAACAACTTTTTCTTCCTGGATGTAATTTCCTTGGTCGTTTCCTATATACCACGAGCTTCTTTTTCCTATCACCAAGACGAAATCAAATAGCTCTTTGTGTATCTCTATGTCTTTTACATTGGTTATATACGAATCACTTCTATTTGTTTGATGTGGAGAGACCTAAAGCGATGGTGTTTTAAGCACTGCTTGGCTTTAGCACTAAGAACCTGTTACATGTCGGTGAGCAGGTCAGCTGAAAGATGTTGCACTAGGGGCCATAAAAGACTGCATTTGTCGTTGCATTACTGCATGGATTGCGTATATTGCACTTGTCCTTGGCAAAGCTGTGGTGGAGCAGCAGGAAGGAAAGCTTCCGATTTGTGTTGATTATAGCAATTGAAAATAAGTTGATTCTAATTATGGATGCAATCATTTCCCACCTGTAATGGTAGAAGGTGTTTAGATACTTGGAAAAAATACTAGAAGAAAGTGGAAGAGCTGTTTGAATTGGCTGTTCATGTCTTACTGCCTGAAGCAAAGAGAACTGGAAGGTGCCAGCTAGGGGACAGGTATGTTGTGAGTATTTTGCACTCTTAACTCAAATGTCTATGGAAACACACATCCCTTTAAAATACATATTGTTTTAAATGTCAATAATAACCACCTCACCTGATATTTTAACCTTTGAAACAGCCATTGTTACTTATAAGAAATGTAAATGTTAATATAATTATTCCAAGTGCTCTGAATGCATCATTTTTAACAGAGATTAAAGTAGAGAAACATATATTGAAATTTTAGAGTTTGTATGAAGCTAAACTCCATAACAGCCTTCCAACTTTCTACTTCCCCTGATGATTCTCTTTAGAGAACAAGTCATATCATGTCCCATCATGGACTCTGTGTCTTCTCTTCCCCACCTACATGCTTGCCTTGCATACCCAGCTCAGAGCTGAAAAATAAGGATTAATTGCTGGGCCTATTACAGCTTCTTAGCGCTGTGGTGGTTCCATGTGCAGATGGAGAAGGCAACACTGAATTCAAGGTGATTGCTTTTCCCTGTGACATGATTTAAAATTTTGAGCTGGCCTGGGCTATAAGGTGTGTGTAATAACAGACAGTAGGAGGGACTGATTTGCTTTAAGGTGTTGATGTAGCTCCCTGTTCCACTTATTTGAGCCTCCCACCCTGCCAAACTGACAGGTACTAGTTTTACAGAGGTGAGAAACCCCTAATCTATAAAACATTCAGAGGTCCCTTAGTTCCTGCTTGAAGTCATTTGGAAGTTAGTTCAGATCAAGGTGAAAGTGATTTTCCCCCAAAATGTGTGGCAACCTGGGGAACCATAAAATCCCTTATTTCCACTAAATGGGTCTATGACTTTGCATGAATATCACTGCTTGCTCATCCGTTGTGGATCTGTGGATCTAAAGAGCTGTAATGCTACATAGTTAACGCAGAGAATGAGCTCTGCTGAAGGAAATGTGTTCCAATGTACACTGATTTCACTTATTTACAGGAAAGTCCCAAGGTTTTTCCCCCAAAATGTGGAAGTGAGAAAGCACAGAAAAGGCCAACAACTGCCAACCCCCAAACTTCTGGGGTTTTAAAATATGTCTCCCTATTCTAAACTCTCAGGTGTTTTTCATTTAACAGTTTCAAATACTACTTTCCCATAAAGAGAACAAGCACCTTAAAAGCAAACAGACTCTCTGCTGAAAGTTAGTATTTTTCTACAGTTCTATAACTCTGAGGGAAGAGTTTAGGGCTTGTCTCACAGCCCTGCACAATCCTTTTCCCCTTGTATCCCCTCCAAAGCTCTGCTGAACTATGTGTGCCGAAGACCTGACATCCATGATGTTAGCTGCATTCATTAGAAACCACAGTGCTGATAAGTATTACCATTTATGCTGCTTTCTGGGCAGATCAATAAACTTTGAGCCCATTGATTTTAACCAGAAGGGTACAGGGCACCACCTGCATTCGCGTATTAAACCATCTTGGCCACTTCCCACTGCCACAGGTTGCAATGACATCTTTTCCTCTCTTAAGGCTTTTGGTTTTGTTGACAGGCTGTAATTTAGGCTGGCATGCAATAATTCTGCAACTGAGTCCTTTGATGAAATAAATTTATTTTTAAAAGTAGTAAGAATCTTTACAAAACAACACAAAGAAGGGATTTATTACCATTTCACTGCTGTGTTCTCAAACTTTTGCCCCTTCTCAACCATTCTGTTAAATTTGTTTGGACTTTGGCTTCTTGAGCAAGTGATGAACTTGGAATGTACTGGTTTTCTCTATAATTGTGTTCTCATCCTGCCAATCTCAAGTGCTCAAAAATGGGCTGAAAAACATAGCTTTGGCATAGCAATCTTAGTTTATTTTTCAAAATAATTGTTCTCTGCCTTTGGACACTCTATTGAATTTATCTTTTTATTTTTAATCGTGTTTGATTTTTGATGATGTCTTTTTGTATTTTTCTTTTCCAGAACCCTAAGAGTTTTCTTTTTTTTTTTTTTTTAAACAAAAGTCGAAATTCTGATGTTTGTAGTTGGGCCATTGAAGAAACCCTCTAAAGTTTACTTGTAGCAAAATCAAAGATTGGCAGCTTGTCCTCTTCACTGATATTGCTGTGGCTTATAGTCGTATTTTAACTAACCTCTTCTTTAATGATTGATACATTGCTTTAAATTATTTATATTGCAGACTTCATTCCGCAACACTTGTTATTTCACTTTGAAGTAGAGCCTAGTGAAAGGTCTGGAGGGCCCTTCTGAAAAATCAATACCTTTGTGATCCAAACTACCATAATTAAACAAGGGCAATTAAATGATCAAGTGGTCAACTCAGTTCATCTTTATGAAGCGCCCTTTTGTCTTGTAAAGGTGAGTTAGTTAATGCACACAGTGATTAAAAAGTTACAGCAAGGTGGATCTTACTGGAAAGTGTCCTTTCCAGCTGCAGGATGTCATGATAGCTACAGAGATCTCCATGCAACATGTGGTCTCGCTTAATCTGGACTTAGGCCATTTGGCTCGTGTATGCTCTTCACTTGCTGAGCTGCTGCAAATTTGTCTGATTTAAATTAAAATTATTTTTGATGTATTCACAGTTGCATATAACCACTTACCGTAAACAGACTCTGGAGTGCATAAGTCATTGACCTTTTTCTATAGTCTCCTTTTCCTCCATGTGACACTAAGGTCACATCCTTCCCACCTGCCACTGCGATGTGGGGCACATTGCTTGGCAAATCAGCACACATGGGCAGGCAGCTTTGTGGGGGGATACATTGCCAGGAGGTACAGTAATGGTATAGGAAAGTGTGTTTGGAGGTTTGGTGTAGGATCCAACCCTTGTTGAGAGGCTTGTCACAGGCCTTGACTGCTCTTTCTAATTGGGATCATACTGATCGCTTGCTGAAATGATGCTCCCCATAGGCCAGAATGATTTTTCCTAAGAAAAGCCTGAATCACGTCTCTCAGCATGGTAGTCTGGCTGATGTGAAATAAAAGGTATGTTTGTCAGTTTAGTGTCACGCTTCCTCCCTTACCTCCTGCTGGGGAGCAAGGCTGATATGATTAGAAGCAGCTCAGACATGCCTTTTGGATTGCCTGCAGCAATAGTAGAAGGGACTTTGTTTTTTGGTTCCCATTTTTAAAGTTGGGCTTAGTTCCTTCCAGTTCTGCATTTCTGTTGCTTTTTTGAAGATTGCTCAGCTCACTGAATACATATAACTATTAAAACATTACTCAAAATAGCCTCAGATTTCTGGCTTAGGTCATAAACCAGGGAGTGAAAATATTTAGTCAGATGTACCTTGTGTGTTTAAGCAGCAGATAACAATGTTTGCAAATAATCCTGAAAAATAACTAGGGATCTCTCTGGAAAGTCAGAGGGTTTCTGCACTGGCTGGGAGCCTGCAGAAGTTGATTAATAGTTGTGATTGCACTGACAGTCAGCAAGAGTGTAAGTTGGATGAGTAAAATCCACAGCAACGTTTGCAATTGTGATGCAGAACTTTGTGTCAGCACACATCATTTATGCTGTGCACACCTTCCCTTTCAAGCATGTGCTAGGGAAAAATGATTCAATACTTTCCATATAGATGATGTTGTGGTCTATGCGAAACATAAAAATGTAAAATACTAAGGCAGGCAAAGCCTAAATATTTCAGTCTCAAAGCACCCCCTCAGGGCCTGTGGAAGTAGTACTCAAGAGCTCTGCTTTTCTGGTTTCCTGTTGGGAACTTGTTTTCCATGAATTGATATTTACTTCTCCATTTGCTGAGTTTGTAAGATGAGACACTGTTTTTTACTAGCAAACAGACCTTTTGGTGTGATTCTGTGATGAGCTAAAAGTCCAGTTTTTCTCAAGTAACTAAATTTTCAACCACCTTTCTGCAGCCTCGTTTGGGAAACTGAAGACCTCAGCTCTAAGATTTTTCTGAGAGCAAGCACTGGTGTTATCATTTATAAAAGTTTGGGCTAGAAAGAGCATTCCAGATCTGACTCACTCTGAGCATGTGTGGTCAACAGTCCTATTATATGTACTGGATTTTATTCCGAGTACTTTGCTAGGTGGAACAACTCTCTTTGCAGTACTATCGCCTTTTGCCACTGGAGCTGCACCCCTTCTTACACTGTATTTTTTAAGAGTCATCTGAATTTATAACGTCTTTGTGCAGACTGCACTGGAAATCCCTGTAGTATCTGGACCTCCATTAGCTTTCTTTAGCAAGGTCCATGGCACAGAGGGAAATTTTGGTTTCCCTACTTCACTTCAGAAGAGCTCTATTCTTGTCAGCAAAATCTGTCTGGACAGTGTGCTAGTTCTCTTTGGCCTGCAAAAAACTGCTGCCAGATCATGGTGCAGTGGGCATATAGTTTAATGGTACTGGTATTAGGATAAATGTTGTGTGATGCTAAATTAGGTCTGCCAAGGATTGATAGGAGTTTTATCCCATTTTTTAAATACATATAATAGTGTCTGTGCTGTAGCGCTCCCTCCTTTGGCAGATTTATGGGTGCATTTGGGAATAATGGTGCCGTACGATGATTATAAAACTATATAAAGCATTCTTTATTGTTCATTACCGTTGCTCTATATTAACTCACGATTATCTCCTGATGCATTGCAGCTGCAAGACCCGGGCCCCTCCATTTGGGAATCTGAACAATCTGATCTCATTTGGACATTAGAAAGTTTGCGGGAGGAATATACTCTCACTTGTTTTAGTGCCTATCTTCCTCAAGCAGGTTGCAGAGATTCCCACAAACACTAGAAATGAGTGGTCAGAAGTTTTCCTATGAGCTATGGGTAACTCATTTCCATGAGTATGGTGCATGATATCCATGTTGCAGATACTCTGATATGCCCAGGCAGTCAGCGGGACTGGGGGATTTCTGGTTAACTCCGAACACACTCAGTGGCTTGAACAGATGCCAAAGCTGAAGAAAATGCCCTTCCTGCAAGATAGGAATAATGGTGGCACTTCTAAACCTAACAGGCTTCAACAACAAACAGTTGCCAAATCTTCAGCAGTTCTTAGTATGTTGTATACCGATAAACAGGCATTTAAAAAATCTGTCAAAATTACATCGGGGGAGCTGAACTCTTTTGGATACCTGGCCTAACTGTTGTGAATTAAACAGCAAAAAATCCAGCCTTCAGCACCTCAAAACCTTTGCTTTTTGACATGAGGCAAATCTCAGAGATGTGCCTGAAAATAACTTTCAATGCCTTCAGAAGGTTTGTGATAATGCCGTTAGCACCCCAGCTGCTCTTCCTCCTGTCGGTGAACACATAAATGTGGGAATTGCCCGCTGATTTTTTGAACATCAAACTTGCATCAATTAAATATCACAGTGTACTGGGATTGCTCCTTCACTGCTTGTGACTTCTGTTTGTGTGTAAGACATCTGGCTCTGTGTATGCAGCATCAGTTTGATTTTTTAGTCACTTCTTTCTCTGTGAAACAAAGCCCACCTTGAATGCCTACCCCCAAAAGCAGGAGTGCACTTCTATGTTTCATTGCCATGTATGCAATGGCACTCTGATTGCATTTCATGTGGCCGCTTGTTGATAACATTTTATTGAATTTGTGGATAGATTAAATCCCCTCAGCCATGACAATTAAATACATAAAAATATGTATGCCATTTACAGGGATAATATTTAATCAGAAATAGATGTGAACATGAGTCATCAGCTCAGAAAGAAACACGGTCTTTATATAAATTCAATTGTTCTTGTTCCAGCTGTTTGCAGTCAAAAAAAAGTAGTATTTTTCACAGATATGACAGCTTCAAGTGAGCCTAGTTGAATTTGACCAAAAGCAGAAACTTCAGGGCATTTTAGGGACCCCACATCACCATTTATTTATGGCAGCTGTGGAAAATAAGTAAGCAGTGGCAAAGGCCAGGTCATTGGCTGAGCTCTGAAGGTGCTGAGCAATGTGAGGGTCAAGAATAAGGCACATAAAAGTTGCATCTCACTATGAATTCAGTTTGCAGGCATGCATAGAAGACAGTAATAGCTACTGTGCTCTGGTCCTGTCATCCTGGCTACAGCCCCCTGCCTACCCTATGGAGCTGAGTCTCTATGAGGGACTGATGCTTTAGGTAGGGATAAAGCTAGAGCTGATCAAAACAAACTTGTTTTCATACAGCCTGTTCCCATTAAGGACAGCAAAGAGAGCACCGGGCACTCGCCTGCATTTTTGACAGTCAATTGGTAATAATCAAATCAAAGACATAGAGATAAATTATTAAGAATAGTCAGAAATGGAGGAAGGGAAGTCTGCTGAGACAGCAGCAGTCTGGAGATGTTCCAGTTCTTCGCAAGTTTACCATAGCCTCTTTGGCAGAGAAAACAAGCTGGATGTTTCAAGCTGACATGTTTAGCTGCACAAGATGTCACTCCAGCCTGTCTGGAGAGAAAAGCAGGAGGAAGTTTCTCATTGAAACTTTGCTCCTGCTTCCAGTGTATCTAAGAATTCAAGTGAGTATATGCAAGGACCTTCCCAGCAGCATCTCCCAGTCTGCTGGAGATTTCCCCAAATAAACAAGACTCATCATTTAATTCCTTTTGAATCCATTCAATCTACTCATTTGCTTCCCAGCTGACTAAAGTGCCTTGTGATACCAAGTACAAAAGTCTGAGCAGGATGCTATCTTTGTGGCAGCAACCTTAGCACTTTTCCAAAATTAGTGTTATGTTAACTTGACAGAGTTTTTTGCCTTCATAAACTCATGTTAAGAGAGGTTAATTATCTTACCTGTTTATTCTTCACCAGCCCATTTCCTCTCACCTGCTCAAACTGATTTTGACTGACAGGCCTGTATACAGTATTCCCTTTAACAGTTTTTAGGCCTGGGTCCTGTATTTATTTTATTCTGGCCTTTTGAGACCTGGATGTGTTCCAAAAAGTGCTGAAAAATCAATGCTGATTTTGCTGAGTGCCCCTTGGCCACCTCTCTCTAAAATTCTTGGCTGTGAAGTAAGTGGACTACTGCTCTTATTATGTCTGACTTGAGTAAATGAACTGATTCAGCCTAGATGAGAACAAGAAACATTAGTTTCACCTTCCTAGACATTTACTTCAATGACTGGCTCAAGGAAGTTTCAGTGCAGATCAGCTAATGACACTGAAATCAGCCACTCTGCTTAAAAGACAGGAAAATGAATTTGTGTCCTCAAGGAGACCTTGTGCATCCTTGTATGCCTCAGTAAAGAAGATATACACACATTTACTCAGAGGAAATGCTCAATCACTGTGTTTTACAAGCAAGAGCATGAATGACAACATACAAACAAGTGACACATGTGGATGTATTGAATACAGCAGCGCTTTTCCTGGAGTGGTGGCAACGTGCTCTTACCAATCCCTTTCAGTCTTCTGCTGAGCAGAGATGTATTTTCAAAAAGTGCAAGAGGTAAAATTCAGGGCAATCTAATGTGGTGTTGAATCAAAAATGGGGGGGCGGGGGGAGAAAAACCGCCAAGCACTCTTCTAGGAGAAAACTAAAAATTCAGTGTGTAACAAGAGGAGAGGGACATCAGATGATTTTCTCTCTGAGGGTCTATCTGCAAAGCAATGTGGGAATGCAATTTGGGTAGATGTGCCCGAGATCCCACTGCATGTACAGTTCAGGAGCTTGTGGTCACAGAGCTGCAATAAGCAGTGCTAAGTAGCCTGTTAAACAGTAGTATTTAAGACCATGAGATTTCTAAGTGTTGCTGCAAATGTTATATATTGGAAGAGTAAAACCTGAAATTTTGATTTTTTTTTAATACTTCACATGTGTAACAAAATAGAAATGGTCCCTCTTTGGCTTCAGCTATTTGCATGCCAGCTAAACTTGTCTCGTGACCTTGAAACCCAATAAAAATATGCATCTGCTGTCATCAATCATTCTTCTGCAAATGAACAGGCTCTCCTGAGTTCTAGGACAGCAGCAGGAGAGGCAATATTCTCCAGTCCGTAAGAGTGACTTGCCTTGCTTTGGCAAGCTGGCATGCTTAGTATGTGAGGGAGAAATTGCAGGTAGATTAACAGCTGAATGATGCCTACAGTAATCGGTATAAAATAGGTAAGTCCTTTAATAGCTCTGACTCTGTAAGGAGGGAGATACAAAGTCCCCTTGTAACCTGCTGCACTGCAGTGAGCTGCCAGTGCTGCTCTTGTGGGGACGAGAGGCTCATTAAGGAGGCGGCTGTGTCTCTCCCATAACCACAGACTCCCTGTTGGTTTTTTTTTAAGTGATGAGATTTGCTCAGTGTCACCTTGCTTTCTCTGCATTCTCACTACTGAGGTTTCCTTGGACCACCAAGTGTCATACTGACAACAGGCTGGAATGAAGTAACACAAAGGGGAAAGCAAGTTACACTCATATTTTTTTTGGCCAACAAAGCCATTAAGATGTGTCTTTTCTTAATTACTTGATGACTGTCACACTTTGTTTTTACCCAATAGTCAGTGGAGTCTCAGTTTAAAGCTGGGGAAAAACTGTGGCGAATCAGATCTCATTTACAGAATACGTTCTACCTTCAGTCATAGCCTAGCTACAGCTTTCTGCAAGTACTCAAAATATTACAGATGTAGTTGTAAAAGAATGTCTCTGACATCAGGCCTTGACTGAGGGTGAATGACACCTTATTTTCTTCTATGATACTAGTAGTATGTTTCAGAGTGGAACTGCCCTCTCAAGAAAAAGAGACAAAGCAAAGTAGCAGACAGAGCAATGTAGGTTCCCGTCTGAGGGCAAATAGGTCGTGTTTAAGACGTCAAAGGTGACTTGGAAGATTTATGTTCAAGCCTCTCTGTAAGCAACTTTTTGTGTATCCAGGAGCGGGTCCCTTAACCTCGCAGTGTTGCAGTGACCTGTTTGCAAACCGCAGACATTTTTTGCTTAATTTGGGCTTGATGATGCTAGTGGATTTTTCTCTTGTGACCTCAGCAACTGTTGCTCATCTCCTCAGGCTGTGTGGTCTTCAGGAAGGATTAGAAATATAATTGACTTATGAATATCCTATATGTGTTTTTACAGCATCTTGCAGAGTGTGATCCTGATGCTACCATGTGGGGCTTTACAGTGCCGATAATACATCATGGTCAGTAAAATGTGATGCTATCATCTTTTCTGTTGCCTTCTACCTCAGTTTTATTTTTCCTGGAAACCAAAGTATAAATTGGTAAGTAGCATGTCTCTCTGTACACGTATGAATGTACATGTAGTGCTGTGGTTAGTTAAATAGGAAGCTGTTAGTTTTGTAGAAAGTTAGAAACTAGGAAACTGTTAGTGGGACCACCGTCATGAAACAGAAATATTTGTGTTGGAAGTACCTAAGCATTTCCTAATAGACTGTGTTAAATTCCCAGGCAGGGGAATGAAAATGTGTACTTACTTTGGTAAGACCATGCATGCCTATGCAATGAACTGCTGGAGTAGTATTTTACCCCCATCTAGAAGACAAAAGCTTTGCTCTTGTTGTTGGAGACCTAGTTGAAAATGATGCAGGAGGTTTTCCTCTTTTCCTGACTCTCTGTGTATGTATATGTGTGTGTGTTTATGTAGGAGAGAGAGTTGCTATGGTGAACAAAGGGTAGGAAGAACTCTTGGTTTTTCCCCACAAAACTGTAATCTTGTTTCTCCTGATACTGCCTCTTTTCTGAAAAATATATACATGTGTATATATATTTATGTGAAATATATATATGCGTGCAGTCACTCACATGCATGCACACAAAGCTACTTTGGAAAGAGGGATATGTGACTTGTCACTGTGTAAAGTGACAGGCTTCTAAAGCCACAGAGTAATAATTTTGTGAATAGCTCAGCTGGTGACATTACTTGGCTATGTTTCCAATTTAAGCAAAGCAATCTTGGGAGGCTGGATGAATCAGAAAAAGACTTCCAGATTATTAGCATTTTAATAGCAAAATGAGAGTGATAGTCCCCCTCCCCCTGCAATGTTAACGTGGAGGTGCAGCAGAAATGTGTATGAAAGACTGGAAGCTATTGTATTAAAACCATCCTCTTTAGCCACTGCACACAGGAAAATGAACTGGGACAGCTTTTTTATTTAATAACCTACTTTTTTGTTTGTTTATTCTTTTGTTATAATAGATACAGTGAGAAGAGTTTGATCTCACTACAGGAGATTTTAATAAGGACAGAGCAGGTTTCAGTCTTGTGTTAATTTTTGCCAAAGCCAAATGTCTTCTAGGACTTAAGCAAGCATGTGGACTGCAGCACATTCCTACCTGTGCAGTGAGCTTGGGGAAATGTTTTATCCCAGCTTCATATCAGGGCTGGAAAATGCTCCTCAAACTAAACTTATAAATGAAGCTGCTGAGAAGTTTATGCAACTGCATATTGTTTTCTATGGGGGACTGACAGTAAGCTAAAAGGAGAAGGGTAGCATTTCAATGGCATTTCAAAATTTAATTTCAAGATACAGGTGACTTCAGAATATACTGGTGTTAGTTTTTTAGGCTGTAATGTTTCAATGTACTGCTTCAAAATGACTTTTTATTTCAATCTGTGTCTCTCAAAGAGTATCACTTGACTATATTGTCAGAACTGACATAACTTCACTTTCATAGAATGAACTTTTGCCATATAGACCAGCTAAATCAGATTTAAAATAGAGAATCTCTGCTTGCTTCTCTCTCTACTGCCTGGGTTATTCCCTTTCCTTCTAGGATATACATCCAGTTTCTTTTCTCACACAATGTCTAAACATATAAGAAAAGATTGTAGTGCCTCACCCCTTTTGACTCATATATTCGAATATGGATACATGTAGACCAGAATATAGTAGATGCTTGCTAAAAAGCATCTTCCAACACCTTCAGACAAAGGTAACACAAATCCATGCGGAGAGCTGATTGGAAAATCTCTTCATCCATATTGTCATTGTATATCTCATTCATGAACTATAACGGGGGAAGTGCTCTTAATGGTCATTAAACATTATTGCTATAATCTTTGTTCTCTGGTTTTGTGACTTTATTATTTTACAAAGGTCAACATTAATTCAGTAATTTTCTTGCCTTTTCTCCAGTGAATACCTTACCATATCTGTTTGTTCCTTACAGTTTATTATTCCTAGTCTGGTGTCTGCTTAATGGAAATCCTGAGAAATATGACTTCCCACCTGCCTGTGTGGGTTTAGTAAGTACAGCAGTTTTGAGTCATTTCTTTACCTGCTCTGTCTGTAATCTAGCTGTATCTAAATGTAATGTGTAGTCAAGCTAAAGTCAAAGGAGCTCTGCTGATACCCTGCTACCTTTTGACTTTTAAAATTAAGGACAACTGGAGTATGAGTCTTTCTTTCGCAAACATTTCAAACATTTTCTCAAAATATATTTTGTTAGCTGTCTCATGGGTGGGACTGGGGGCCTTTAGACAAAATTTATTAAAGAAGTCCTGCTGCTGAGTCACAAGGTGCAGAAAGAACCCTTGTTTTCCAGAGTCCTTCTCAGGGAACTGCCTAGGTGTAGTAGGATCCACTCTTAGTCTCAGATCTTGTCAAGAGTTTAAATTCAGGGAATTATACAGGTGGGATTGAATTGTTTCGTCCCGAAGGTTTTAATGATGGCAAACTGAGAATATTTATAATTTATTGTTACAAATAATCAGACAAAAGATGTTAATCAGAATTATTTACTACACAGTATAAATGCTAAAACTACTTGTAGTATAGTATAGTAGTATAGTATCCCATAGATAGTACAGTGCACTATATTGAAGCAATGACATTAAAGCTAGCAAAAAGAAATAATTATTAATCAGAGATCAATGTAACTCACCCATACCAATGTGGGGAAGTCTCTTTCTCTCAACCTCGAGAAAGATCCTTGAGGGGCATCTCCACCTAAGAGAGAAATCTTCACTCATACATCCAAGAAGGATTATGTTAAAAGAACCTGATTGTGTGAAAGTGGACTGGACTTTGATAGTATAAGTGACTGACTGAGTCACCTGACTCTGGTTAACATCAGGATGTTAATTCAGGGATGAAGCTAGACTGTTTTCAACATTGCCTGGCACCCCTCTCAGCCCACCACTGATACATTTGCAAATAGGACATTGACTTGATCACATTCCAAGGGGAGATGTCCTGCCACAAACTGCAAATAACTCTGAGCCCAGTCATAGCCTGAGCATCCTTGAGCAAATCAGTGATGCCAGGTCTCCACCTGGTGAGGACACAATCCTTTTTTAGGGGTTGACAGTGGGATAAGTGCCACACATTGAAAACTGTGGTGACAGAATCCAGTAGAAGTGCCAAGGCATCTGTCTCTTTCTTTGTCATGCCAGGTTCACCCTGCTTTGCCACTCTGAATCTTAGCAGGGCTTTCCAAATTAGCTTTGACCTTTTAGGTGGCTTGCTCCCATCTAACGAGCATGGCAGCTTCTTTAATGAACATGAGAGCCGTGTGCCGACTCAGCTAATTTGATTGCATTTTTTGCATTAATCAAAACCCTCATAGTAATCTGACCTTGACTAGGTCATAATGATGTTGAATGCTGGTCTGCACTTCTCTTTCAATGATATGGTGGAGTGTTGCAATGAAGAAGGTCCTCTGGGCCACAGTCCAACATGCTCTCTGACCCTTTCTGTGATGTATATTCCCTGGGAATGTTTGCCCTCTGCTTTATTCACAACGGCACAGTGGCTTTCTTCTTCACCTACAAGTATCAGGCCCTAATAGTTTATTTTCTATCCCATCTTTTAGGTCATTCTCTTGTGAAACTTAAGAGAAAAAACCTGTGGAAAACAAAGTTCTCTTGAAAACTGCAAGAATGCATTTATTCAAAGGGAGGCTTTCTTCCTCATTTGTGAAATTAAAAATGGGGAAAATTGCTTACAGACTTCTAGCAAGGCAGCTACATAACTTTCATAACATAAACTACAGAAAATACTTTGGAAGCTGATCACAGACAGTAATTAATGTAACAATTAATAAGGTATCAATTTATGATGTGTTAAAATTTTTTGTCGCCATTGAACCAACGAATAATTTAACTTGATGAAGTAATGTTGGTTCAGCATTCCCATTAAGTATACAGGCTCTGCTCAATCTATCAGTCAACCAATCTTGGACCTCAATCATCTCCCACCTGACAAAAAGTGCTCAAGTACCTTCCTTTATCTTTTCCACATCCTTACAGGGCTTCAATGGCTTAATTACAACAGTCAACTTGGAACAGAGGTGGAAAGCACAGCACTTTTTTACACAACCCCATCAAAGGCAGAGACTGCCAGAAGTGTAAGGATGCCCTGTGGACTGCTATGCATTATCCTCATAAATTAATATATCATAAAAAATGTTATTGGGGTGCAGTCACATATCCATGTCCATATCCTCACATTGGTTTATCAAATACTTCTCTAATGCTGTTATTTATTCTCAGATGATCTTGCCTTATTCTACTTGCCCTAATAGTTCAGATGAATTACATGCTAAAAGCAGCTGGTTTTGCTTTCTTGACTATGAAAGAAGCTTACCTTTATCCATCCGTGGCTATTGGTATTGCGAATGCCTGAAGTTAGTTGCAATTCCGTCCATGTCAGTCCATCTATCTTATGTGTTTCTACTCATGATAGTCAACAGTGGATTTAGGCCTCTCAACGTTCCTGTAATCTTTTTTTGTAGTATAATTTCTAACCATGAGGGCAAAGATATGGATGAGTTAAGTGACCTGTCTGAAACTGCATAGTGGTTTAAACTTGAACCTTTCCATTCTGAATCAGTAACTAAAGGGTGGGCCCAAAAAAGACTGAGATCTCAGCGGACTTAGGAAAAACTTTGTCCTTGGGGAAAACTTTCCCTTGGGGAAAACTTTGATCTTGGGTAGCTTTGTTTGGAGTCCTGAAAGATCCCTATCCGAGCTAGGAACTTCAGCTTTAATCCCAGGTTTGTCTTGAAGCTGACAAATCGTTTTGTGTAAGTGTGATGGTTTAGGACCACTTTTATCATCTAGGGGGCAGCTTCAATAAAGGTGATGGAAAACTGAATAGAGTTGCAGCAGGTGAACAGTTTATTACAGGGGGTTTAAATTAGGGAAGTTGGGATAACCCACAGGGACCCCAGAATTACACAGAGGAACACCCAACACGCAGGGTTAAATAAAAACACAAAAAGGGAAAAAACAAAAAAAAGAAAGGGAACCGTTCCTTTCAGCTAAATGACTAGCTGAAAAAAAGCAGTGGGGAAGGGTAGGAAACACTGTCTCTCTCCCGTCCCTCTCTCCTTGGAAGCACTTTGGCCCCTTCCAGCTCTCTGAAAAACACAAAAAGAAATGAAAACAATTCCCTCCCACCACCTCCCCGAGAAGGGTTACTTGCAAGCTGGAAACGGCTCTTGTGCTGAGAGAAATGGGTGGAACTCGCGCCGTGAGGCCTGCAAGTGAGGACGAGAGCAGCTGAGGTCTTTTCGCAGCAGCAGCCGAAGAAGAACCCGGGGCGGGCCCTTGCCTCGACCTTTAAGCCTTCTCCCGCTCGCGTGGATCTCGTCGCCTTCTTCCTGGCCAAGCCATCTTTCCATTGGTTAGTGGGCCTGAGCCCCGCCTTGCTCCCGGTGTTTTCCCGTTGAAGAACCACGCTTTCAGGTCGTCAAGCGCCATCTTTGTTTTCATGGCTGCAGCACCTCGGGGAACGCCCCGGCGCCGCTGCTGCCTCCATCGCCAGCATGGCACCAGCGCTGGCTCCCCGTCGCTGTCCAAAAGTGACAGCCGTGCCCAGGTTCCCAGCTGGGGCTGGCCTGGGGCTGCGCCTGCGCCCTCGCAGCATCCCTTTGTCTGCAAGACAACAGCTGCTGGGACTGCACCCACCGCACCAGCCCGCCACCGCCCCGGGGCCGTGCGTGCCGCTGGCCCACACTCCTCCAGGGGGGAGGTTAAGGAGCCGTGTGGGGAGGGACAGTCCCGGCCGTGTACTTCGCAGGGAAGGGGGGACAGCAGGCAGGATCAGAGGCCGTCTGGGCTCTGGGACCGAGGGACCACGCACTGCACAAGACGGCCCCGGGGCCATGTGTGCCGACGGCTGGTGCTCCCAGCAGCCACCACCGCCCCGGCCTTGGGGGGGACCGGGACTGGTGAAGGGGGAAACAAGAAACCGCTGCTGCCAGCCCTGTTCCCATCCCAATCTCAGCTTCCCCCCCCTCCCCCAGCTTCTAAGGAAAATGGAATTTTAGCTCAGGCAGGTAGATGAGCTCTTCTTACCCCCTTTTTTCCCAAAAAGTCCAAGGAACAACCCCAAGCCCCTTTTGACCACCCGCAATCCCAGCCCCCCCCAGCCAGTACAGTAAGTAATTTCATTTCCCTTTCCTCAATCTGTCTTTCTTGTCTGACTAGAAAGGAACAGCTCTCTTTCTCTCTCACAGTATGGGGCCTACAGTATCTGTTGAAGCTGCTAGTTCCTACTGAAATGTAAATATTGATTATGTAGAGAATACATTAAAAAGCTATCAGAGCTGCAGACGGGACAGCCTGAAGGACAAACAGTTCAGCTTTGGAACATCTCTGGGATGGAGAAAAAACTTCTGAATGCCTTTGAAAAAAGTCATTGTGTCAAAATGATCATTTTTCTTTTAAACAAAACAGAAGTTTTCTGTATGAATTTCCTTCAATTTTTGCTTTTATTTCTGGTGAAAAAATAATCAAAAAGAAATTATGCTTTTTATACTTCTTTATATTGAAAATTTCAGATGCATTTGCAACTTTAACACGCTTTCTAATGTAGTATATTGGGTAAGTTATTTTGTTCAAAGGAAAGTGAGTCCCCCAATGTGAAAATTGTAAAAGCAAGCTCAGCTCACAGATCCCTCCTTCGGACAGCCCTGTATGTCATATGTCATGTATCCCAGATCACATGGCATATTCAGGCTATTGCAGTCTACCTTACTGTAGCCATCCCACAAGCTCATCTGTGATTTCTGTCTATCCCGGCTTCTGCCAAAGAATCCAGCCACCCCGAATGCTTCTCTCCCTTCTTCCCTTATCTGACCTTCCCTATGCCCCACATATCCCACGTGTTTAGGGCTTATAGTTGCCTTGCCTAGAACACAATATTGTAGTGTCATGTTGCCTGTGCATAGGTACAGACAAAGTCCTTTTAATTTGCCCCGGCCTTTGGTCTTACACACATTTAATTTTCATCCTGCAGGCAGAAGCCTTTGCTCCTGTCTCACTGCTGAGGAGTGCTAGCAACTCCAAAACTACAGATGCAAAGAAGAATAAGGGCAGCAGTTATTCCATAGGCTGAAATGGAATGACAGACAGAGGCAAACTATTGATCTTGGAGCGCTCACTGCCACAGAGATTGTCAGCCCCTCTGCAATTAGCTGCTGATCAGGGCGAGCAAAGATTGGCAGAATGAAATCCGTGATTTCTGTTTTTTCACTGCCACAATCTCCAGCAAGTATGATTTTCTGCAGCCTTTGAAGATCTGCATGTTTTTCAGTAAGTTTTTTCTTTCCGGTTCCTGGTTGGCACTCTGCAGTTGAGCAGTATTCTCAGGGGAAAAATTTTAAGAGTCTGTGAAAGCAGAAATAGAGATGTCTGAAAACTGACAGTATTCTGGCACACATGAAATTAAAATATTTCCTTTCCATGGTAGTTTTCTTGTCAATGTAAGACTGACAGCCAAGCATAACCTGGAAATTGGAACCTCATTACCACCTGTCTGAACTGGTGTGTTGGTATATATATCTGTTTTGAGCATAGGCACATGCTTATTGGGGTGACTGTAGGGAGTTTCAGTCACTGACTGGTTCATCTAGGGGTCCATCTCTCTATTTATATACAGGACCGCAAATACTGTTGTACTGCCATTTTTTTCCCCTCTTTTACACTTTACTGCTTGAATCCTATCTCAAAATTTATTTGTATTTTGGCCCTGACCCTCTTCAAGAAAGACGTGAGATTTCTGCACTGTAATGAGAGAAAAAGACTTCAACTTGTTTGGCAGGGGATAAAGTTTTAAAAATGCTTCTTTGCACAATTTGGATTTTTTTCCCTACAATTCTTTTTTTTTCTCTAGCTTAAATAAAAGGAAAAAAATGCTTCACATGCGTGAGATTTTCTTAAAACATCTGCAGCTAGGCTAGCACAGGAAACTGCAGGATTGGAAAGAGAGAGCAGTTGGTGGTCCTCAGAGTTCTAAGGAAAAATAACATGAATATTGAACAGTCAAAGAGTAGAAAATGAACTTGTATGAGAAGAAAAGCGTTGTCAGGCTGAGTGAGTCATACAAGCAACGTAAGAGACAAGATGCTTATTGTAGCTTGTACTTTGCAGGTAGTTTGTGCCTTTCTCCTGTGGACTCATTAGCTTACTTCTATCTTGAGCTTCCTCCACCCTTGGCCATCTCGTGGCTCTGTTGAGCATAAACTGGTTCCATCATGTGTCCTTCAGTAAAAGGTGGCTCCTGCCCTCAGGGATTTACCATCCTAAATGGGCAAAAGCTTAGAGGAGAAAAAGCACAAGGATGCACTGTTGTGTCAGGCAGCAGGTCAGCAATGCAGCTGGGCGCATAGTTCAGGTCTCATCTTCCCCCCCCTTGTGCTGCCTTCACAGGGCAAGAGGGTCACTGATAAAACCAATTTAGAAAATTAAGTTGTTAAATATAAATGTGATTTGGCTTTAATGGCAGTGGAAAGCTGGGAACAGGTCGTGTTCAAGAGGGCTGTGTGCAGCTACATTTGAAAACAGATCTCCAGAGTGGAAATTATAAGAGATTGCAAATACTGGGGAAAAATCCACCAAAACTACCAAAAATATGACAGCAAAATTCTGTACAAGCACATACAAAATCTGCTGGTTTGTCTTTTCATGCAGACTGTGTTTTATGCAAATAAAGCTGGGGAGGGGAGAAATAAAAAAGCAAATCACCTCAGAGAAATTTAGCAACTAATGCACATTGAATACAAAAATCCATATGAGTTATTTTCCTCTTTGGAAGTTAGCGAAGGTCATCGAAACCTTTGAAGATTAATTCTCTTTTTAAAAATCCCAGTTCACCCAGATGTGATCAAATTACTTCTTGCAATACCACAGATATAATCTCAGAGCCAAATGCTGTATTGTGCATTTGTCAGAGCTGCAAAAATCACTAGCATGATTGGCCTAGTCCTGTATTTCCAAAGTATGGATGCAACCTTGTGGCATGTTCTTGTTTGTTGTCTGCGCTCACTGCTTTTGTTTAATGGTGTTGGCACCTTCCCTGTTTGTTTGCCAAGAATAATTTTGAGGGAATAGCACAGCTCGACTGTCGAGCCTCAACTCAATTTCTGAGTCAAATATATTGTTTTCAAGTCTGTGTGGAAACTGGAGTATAATTTTTGTTCCCCTGTCCATATAAACCAGTGTAAGCCCTGCTCCTCTTCCTCCCTATCTCATTTCGGTGCAGGTTTCTTCATATTGCAGATGGAGTCCTTTTCTGTGTAAAGCAAAGTGATGGTCTATAGATGCCTGGTAGCAATGCAGATGTCCCTCTGTTTCCCTTTCCTGGCTAGCCAAATTTACCCTCTCTATTGCATGGGACTTGGCTGAATGGTGATTGCAAGAGAGAGCATGTCTGTGGCTTCTCTTTCTGCTGACTTTTGTTTCCTTTGAGAGTGCTGATTTTGCAAGCCTTTCTGCATGGCCCAGAGTGCTGATTGCATTTGAGATTCCTGTGTGATCACGTGAGTCCAGGAGCTGGTGTTCTAAGAAAGACAAATGTGTGAGTTGTGAGGGATAGGGCATGGCTGTGTCTTAACTTTCATCCCAGTCAAATTGATATAAATCTGCATATGGACACAGATAAAGTACTGCTAAGCTCTTTGTAGGATGTACAAGATACTGGACTATGCACCTAGTTTCATCCAACATTGTCCTTTACAGAGTACGTAAATTCTGGTCATGGTCTGGCCTTGATAATGTTAGGTTTCTACAGTTAGTCCTTGCCTCATTCAATGACAAGAAAAAATTCCTGTGGAGCAAAATCAAAGTCTGTAAGAATGGAAAGGTCTATATGTCAAAATACCCACTGTTCACTCAAAAGCCATTGAAGCTACTATCTCCATCAGCAGGTGTTCTCCAAGGGAGAGCCACCTCTCTGTTAAATGCTGCATCTCTTATGTTATCCTGAATATACCCAATTTCACCTATCTCAACTTCAATTTGGGACACTGTATAAATAGGCTTGGCCTATTTATTAGTCCCTCAAGTTCAGCCCACAAAGATGAAAAGACCTAAACATGCCAGTCACTTTGAAACCAGGTCAATTTATATAGTCAGAAACTTAACAATAAAAGAGAGAGTGTTTGCTCACTTTTCTTGATGAATTTTATTTCTACTTGATTGTGTCTTCTAAAAATAATTACACCACCTCTGTAAATTTTATTAATTCTATATCCTTAACTGAGTTATCTAATTTTTTCTCACTCTGAGATGTCAGGCTGATGATGTGACCTACATATTTGACATAACATCAATGAAGAAATAATGAATTGAGACCTTCTTTAGTGATACAGCCCATTTTTTAGGATTGACAATTGGAATCTGTCGGCTCTGGTTGCTACATCAGGTGATAGCAGGTGCTTTGTCATCTCTAACTTTTATTTTCAGTAACATTCTCTTCTACCTTATGAGATCATTTGTCTTCTGTTGGTAAATTCCCATCTGCACTCAAAATGAATTTTCAGTGCTGTATCAATGGATGGATACAGTCAGCCCATTTAGTCTTCAACTATGTAGGTTCCCGTGGTTTTTTTGTATCACAAAGTACAGAAGGATTCTGTTTACAAAAACACCTCTGTTGTCATTTTTACACATGTCGATTTATCAATATTCTTTGCTTCCAGAGTGATGTTACGTTTGCAGAAAAACATTTTCATCAGAATAAAGAAGATATTCATAAGTAATCTCAGGATTTCTAGAGTTGTGACACCAAGTTGATCATATCAGTCTATTCAGCTCGTCTGAAAGACTTCAAGAAATAAAATATTAGTAAGAAAATTTTGATGCAAAATCAGTTGGATTTCACTAAAAGTCAGAAGTCTGTATTTTAAAGGTTTTTTATAAAATGATGTAGCATTTTTGGGTCTGATTCTTCAGGTATGAAAGCAATTCAAATATTCATGGGTACTTTTGTTCCTTCAATCCAAATCCATATAGCTCCCTATGTAGCTTTTCATGATGCTGAGCTGCTGTGAGAAGACTGAATTGGTGATTAACTTTTCATTTCTTTTCAGGAAGGAAGAACCCATAGGAGTATTTAGCAGAAAACAGTCCTTGTGCACTCAAATAACTGCACAAGGATGCAAGTCCCAGGATTGCTCATGATTACACAGCTGTCCATCACAGAGACTGAGTGATCCCTGCTTAATGGTGGGGTTGTTCCAGTTCCACTAAATTTTACTTATGTGACCTCTTCCAAAATAGCTTTCACATTAAAGCTATGCATGGCCAGACTGAAATGTAAGGGGGCAATACAGCAAAAGAAAAATACACAATTCCTGCTGGTAAGGCACAGTAGTTTCACTTTTATTCTAAAGCACATGCCACAAGCAAATGCCATTTCTGTGTGTCACAGGCAGATTTCCCTTTACCTCAGTTTTATCTCTTGGAAAGGTTTGCTTTCCTTTAGCCTTTTAAATGCCATATTTTAACAGCATCACTGTAGACAACACTACTAGTTGCAGAACTTTCAGGGCCATGATCCCTCTTATCCCTGTGCTACAACTCCAGACCCTAGATCCACAGGCTAATTTCAGCCACTGTCAGGACTAATTCCCAAAAAAGTTTTCAAGTGCTCTGTTTTAACTGAAGTAAGTATCCTCCATGAACTCTGACCCCCTAACACCATTCGTTTCCATTCTACTCTTGTTTGCAAGGGTCTAATCCCTGCTACCATTCCTATTTACCAAACTCTGTACATACAAAACTTCTGAATTATTTTTTCCTAATCATTTGATAGTAAACTATAGAAAGAGTAATTTCTTCCCTCTGGTATCTGGTTACTAGCTCTCTAGTAACTACTAAGTGCTGTGATATTAAGTGATCGTTCTTTAGGATGTTTAATTATCCCTCAAAAGGCCACAAAGTGCTACTAATGGATCCTCTGGCTCATGACACATATTGCATATTATTAGCCTCTTTTCCTTCTGATTCCTATTCCAGTAATACCAGAAAATGGCATACGTCCTGCAAAGAGAAGATTTTTTTGCATCATGATCTCAGCTTGCTTCTGTTCCCAAACCAGAAGATATTTGTAGCTCAGTGATCTCGAGTCATTCTAAATGGGTCTCTTTTGAGGCTTTGCAATGCAATCAAACTACGGGTGCCTTCCATTCTGGGAAATTGGGTTATTGTTTCAAAGCCATTCCCCTGTGGCTGTTTTAGATAGCTTGGCTATTCATCCCAGTCCTTACACACATTGCTACCCCGCTTCTTTGCAGGAAGGAAACAAATCCCTGACAGTGGCAGGCGACTGATGAAGACTTCTCTCCTTGGAGTAGTCCAGTCTCTTGGACAGGTGTGTCCTTTGGCCTGATAGCAAAATACAGTGAAAAGTCTGAATTGAATGTCGGCAGAGCAGTGTCGGGAAAAGCCAGTCAGGAACACCAAGTACCTTTTCTGGACAACCTTGGCAAAGATGATCAGTACTCTCAAAACTGTTTTTTATTTCATTTTTACATCTGTATGGATTTTAATTGCTGTAGCTTGAAATATGTCTAGTCTGGTGACATGGTGTGTCTGGTGAAAAATGAGGATGATAACTTCCTAGGAAACAGCTAGTGTTTCAGACCAACTGCTCTGTTAAACGTCTTGGCTGCCAGATGTATTTCAGAGCTGCACTGCTGCTTTTTATAAGCCATGGAATACAGTTTGTAAGAGCAATCATCTTCCCAAATTGGTCATTACCAAAGTTAATGACCTGTTTATTAGAACATCAACCTTGGCTTTGCCTCGTGCTGTTAATTAACAAATCTGTCATTAACTGCTGGTAGCCATGACTTTGTGCATGCGTTTTTTGGGGGATGGAGAGACTAAGGATCCTTCATTAGGCATATTTAAGATGGTGGTATGACCCAATCCTATATAGTTCTCGCAGACTGCACCATTGACGTGTTGTCCATGAGTTTGTCTAATCCCTTTGGGGACCTGCTTTGTTTACTGTTTTAATCACATTCCGTATCAGCTTGCGCAGGTGCTCCCTAGTTCTCGTATATGATATATTCTCAATGAATGGCAGCTTTGCACTGACTTTACCTGCCAAACCCTGCCATAGCTGTGATTTGTGATCACTGTGCAGTGGGAAGTACACCCAGAAGGGCCAAGGGCTAACCTCAGAGCAAAGAAATTGTTATCAAGCTTTCTCCCTGCAATAAAATTGTTTGTTATGCAAAACTAATAACTAATTAGCTATTTGTTATTTTCAAGAAAAATGCATACTACAATAGTGAGGTCTGGCATAACATCTGTCTCCTTAGGGAGGGTTTTGAAAACCATAATTCAGGTGAGAATTACAGGTTTTACCTGCCTTTGTTGAGATATTTTGCCACTCCTCTTAGCCTCTAGTGCTAATTACAGTGTTATAAAATGCCCTGGATTAATGAAGTTTCAAAGCACATACATCCGTTTTGGGCCTTCCTTGGTTCTGCCATGAGCTCTTACTCCTCTCTACAAGCAAGTCCTGTTTGTATGACTGTGCAGGTGGAGACCCCAGTTGAGCGCGACTTATCAGGAGGTCCTTTGGGTAATTCCCAGTGTGACAGATTCAAGAAAAGAGCCCATCAAGGGGATTTGAAGTCTAGGGTCAACCTTCTGTGAGATGACTGAGTTAGTCTTATGACCATTTTTCCAGCAGGAAGGTCTTTCTACCTCATCTTCCATCCATGCATTTCTCTACCAGTCTTGGCATCCATCTCACACGGCACTGATCCAGTTCATCTCACTAACTCACTATGAAAACACCTGTATTTTCCACTGTTAGTATTAATAAGCATCACTGACTAGAGGAGGGTTTAGCAAACACCCACTCTGGGTGGGGATGTTGGAGCAAGTATGGGTGAGCACATGGCATGGGAAGGACAAATGGAGGTGAAGGGAACTTGGTGATGGTGATGCAACAGGGTAGCTTAATCCAGCCTGTTTCAAAGCTCCCTACAACAATGAACTTTGAGACAAAATAACAGACTCATTAAAAATAGGTCCTTGGACAGATAATTTTACATCTGATGGGAATTTAACAGAGTTGGTTACCTGCATGTGCCAAGGCAATTTGGTATCCAAATCCCTTTCAAATCACCTGAAAATTAAGTCCCCTGAGCATAATTAAAAATTTCCACCTTAAAGCTGTACTGGCTGAAGATGCAGATAATGTTTTCAACATCACAGAGAAAGGCAGGAGCTAAACCTTCCCTGGTGCTGCTCTGAGCAGGGCATCCCACCACCCTGGCATAGATGAAGGGAGATGACACTGAGGTTATCACACAGGTTTCCTTGGTTTTCAGACTCTATAAGGATTGTTAGCACCCAGAACATAATGTTTTCTACAGAGAATCACTGAGCAGTCCTTTTCCTTCATTAGGTGGTTTTACCCGGTGCACTGGATTAGCCAGGAGTTAAACCATTTGCAAACAGCACCTCCCTCATACCAGTCCTCTCCCTGTGAAATGCAGACGCCCCTTTTCTTCTTTTTTTTTCCCCCGAGGACTTTGCTGTTTTAAAATAATCTGTCTGTGTTTCATCAGTGGGCAAAGAAGAGAGAAGAGGAATGGACTGATGAGACGTGGGTGTTTCATACAACATGGGCAGATACAAGACAAAATAAAATGTACATTTTAAGAGTCATTCACGTGAAACCTTGATCCCCGAGCTCACTCAGCTGGCAAAAGACAAACCTTTTGCTTTCCATCAACTCAGGTCCAGTCTTAGTTCACACCTGGAAAAACAAAATAAATGGAGTATTTCAGAACAGGTACTTCAAAGCTATTTTTATGTTTGAAATGTACCCCTGAAAGCAACATCTTCTAAGTAAAATAATATAAAAAAGAACTAAATAAAAAACACCCTATTCACAAAGTCATCAAGAAAGGAATGTAATGAAAGACTCAAATCTTGCAAGAAGTCATGGTTTAATCTCAGATAGTAACTTACTACCATGCAGCTGGTTCACTTCCTCACCAACAGTGTTGGGGAAAGAATTGGAAGCGTAAAAGCGAGAAAACTTTTGGGTTGAGATAAAGATAATCTAATAGACGAAGTAAAAGTCACACACATAGGCAAAGCAAAACAAGGAATTATTTCACTGCTTCCCATGGTCAGGCAGATATTCAGCCATCTTCAGGAAAGCAGGGCCCCTTCATGCCTAGTGGTTACTTGGGAAGATGAACACCCTAACTTTGAACACCTCCTGCTTCTTCCTTCTTCCTCACTCTTTATCTACTGAGCATGATGTCTTATGATATGGAATATCCCTTGGGTCAGTTGGGGACAGCTGTCCCAGCTGAGTCTCCTCCCAATTTCCCATGCATCCTCACCAGCATGGCCATACAAGAAGCGGAAAAGGCCTTGACACTGTGCAAATGCTGCTCAGCAATAGCATAAACATCTCTATATTATCAACACTATTTTTGGCACAAATCCAAATAATTGCCCCATACTAGCCACTGTGAAGAAAATTAACTCTGTCCCAGTCGAAACCAGAAAAGAAGCCAAGTCCAGTTTTAAGGTAAAAAAATTTAAATAATATTTTTCTGTGACTTTGGTTGGCAGGTGTCTTAGCAAGTCTGAATGCAGAGGTACTTTTTAGGCTCCACTGCTCTTCCACAAAATCAGAGTCCTGGTCTCTTTGGAGGTCTAGTGTGACACTTTGTATAAATAGCTAAATCAGAGAGAAATCAAAACAACCTGCAGCTTTGACTGGACACTGGAGCCTTCATATAAATGGCAAATAAGTAAACGATTCTTCCATTTGTGGCAAAAATCTTAGTCTTCACATTTAACTTTTGATGCGCTGATTATAATCAGGCTGCTTGCTGAATGTGCTTAGAGCAAGAAGATGGACAGAATGGAGCTGGAAGCATCGTATTTCAGTAAATAATTTCTTTAGAACAGCAGTTTCTTTACCAGCTAAAGACCTTCTCATCATAAGTGCATCTGGCATTGCCAACAATTCACTTGCTTTATTATGGAGTTTAAAGAAGTGGTTATTTCCCTGATAAATGAGATATCATATACATTTATCTATTACATGTCTGCTGTAGATAATTAATCACTGCCATCAGCTTATTACAGCTTTTAAGGGTACGTGTGAATACTCTAAGTTAACAGAACAAAAACTCTAGGTGGAAGGTTAATAGTACTTTTAAAACCAAAGTAACATTGCTGAATAGGTCAGCCACTGCCTTTTAGATTTGTTACTTGCACCACAGGATTTCTTATGAGACACAGTGCCTAGTAATGACAGGCCAAGGTTGCACACTCTGGGAAGTGAAGTTGTTCTGAAACCTGGGGAACTATCTTCACTGGAGATGCAAAGCTCCGTGGATACTGCCAGTTGAGAAATCACCCTGCCTTGTTGTTGCAAAGTGTGACACAAGGCTAAAAACATAGCACAAAATGTGTCACACACACACGATATCCCACAGGCAAACTGCCTTTGGACCTTGGCAGGCAACAGCATGAGTGATCATTTTATGCCTCCCTTCACTCTTCTTTGCAGTGGGTAAGAGTGGACCTGTTCAACAGTAATGATAAATGTTCACTTCTGGAGAGGTGATTGTCACTTTACTAGTTTGCTACTCCAAGTGCAGGTGTCTGCATTGTTTTCTTTCAAAGAGCTGTCTTTGAAAGCAGCAGCATAAGATCAACTCTGTCTTGCTGAGCTATTGGGAAAGATTATAAGGAAATTTTTTACTTCTGCCAGCAGTGGCCATATCATATAGGCTGAAATCTTTCACCTGCATGTGCACAGCTCCCTGGGAAGTCACAGACCTCACACCTTGCTAACTGATGCTGTTCATCTTGATATATTACCTCCTACTGAATCTATCTCTGCTTCAAAGCCTTTGAGGAAAAGTGCAGATAAACAGCAAAAGATTTCTTTTCTTTACCCACGCAGTTCACTCAATGGTTTGTACAAATGCCTGCAGGATGACTTGAGTCAGGTTAGGCTCTGTTCACTCACAAAACAGTCTTGGAGGGACCCGAAGAAATGATCAAACATGCTTCCTTAACAGATTTTTTTTCCGTAATCAGCTTAGAGGTTTTCACTTACAGGGTCTGTTCAAAATGTGGTAATAATAACTGCAACAGAAAAAGCAGTTTCAACATGAGTCAGGAGACCATTCTAAGGTAATAATTTTCAAAAGGAAAGACATATTTTGCATGCTTCTCTGGATTTTTGGGTGGGATTAGCACTGTGTGTGTGGATAGCAAGGTTTTCTGGAGGGTAACAGTTTTGTAGGGAACATGTATTTTTAGCAATGTATTTCCGAGTTGTAACAAATTTGAAAAACTTCTTATTCTGAAATTAGAGTGTTCAAGTTTTTGATTTAGAATTGTTGCAGCAGAAGATCTCAGTCTGGGGAAAAAGAAACAAAGGTTGTTGAAATATATGAGTTTAGGCAGAGGCAAAGTAAGTGGTTGAAGAGGCAGAAGGTTATGGAAACAAGATTGTGACAGTGGGACAAGTGGGATATTTGAGATAAGTTCTTCTTTAAATTACCAAAGATATTTTCTTACGCTTTTCTCTGTCAACTGTAGTAATCCTTCCACTAAGTGAAATAGGGAAGAGCTCTGCCAGGGATATCAGCTTGTAGGTCCTTCTCAGGAGAGCTCAGTACAGGCAATTCAGGCAGTAGAGGCAATTCAGGCCTTGATCAAGTGAAGGATCTCAGCTCATCTTTAAATTGATATTAATGAGTAATCACATCTTTGAACAAGAGCAGTTTGCTCAAGTCTGCCTTGCAGGATGGTTTTAAAGTGCCAAATGCCCTTTCTTTAACCTTGCTAAAAAATTCAGACTCATATGTTTTCATAGGAGCCCACTCACAGACTAGAGAGGGCACCTGGAAACCATGAAAGAACAAAGAAAATTTTGGTTTCACTTCAGTTGAAGCCAGAGAAGCAATGTACAGAACTACAAGGAAGAAGAGACAATGCAGGCAGCTCTGCCAGCTCATGATGTGCTGAAAGCCCCAAAGACTTGGATTTGTTTGAAGGCTTTTAAGGGATATGATCCCATACACTTAAAAGGAGCTGCCTTTTGAACAGAAAACAAAAACAAGCCAGCCCTGTGAAGGGAAGGAATAAAAGCAGCTTGATGTATTCTGACAGCGAAATTAGAAAGCAGACACATATAAAAGCCAATGAGCAAACTGTGCAAGTCAAGAAATATGATGCGCCCTGTATTCTTTTAATAGTTTATTACTTAGCAGATTACATGATATTTGACACTGATGCTTGAAAAGCCTCCTGCTGTTTAACAGTACTCTGCAATAAAATGTTGTAATCTGTTAATGCACCACACTGCCACTATAACCCAGAGTTTGTATGGGAATATTTCGCTGCCCTTCAGTTTGTCTGTCATTCTGCTAAAAGAATGAGAAGAAAGTGTGACTTCTCTCCACCCTCTTTTCCTTGATTACATGCCCCCAGCCCTGATTGCTGCTCCCTGAGAGCTCCCTTCTGCCCGAGTTTTCCTTGCAGTTATCTTTTCCCAGTGTTGCTCAGAGACTGCAGAGGGAATAGCAAGAATACACAGAAAATTGAAGCAGAGGCAGTAAGGCAGCAGTGTGTGGAGGGAAATTTGCCATTTCCCACATTCAGGGAAAGAGGCTGTGCCACAGCAGAGAGTGGAGGGCCCTCAGGCAGGAGGAAAGGCTCTTCTGCACAGGGCTCCAGGTGAAGGGTGCTGAGGGGGAATGATGTTGCTTCAAACAACAGGTCGGAAAGGTGAATCCCTTGGCAGCGTATGGAGTTGGCAGAAGGGATAGAGAATAAGTCCAGCAAAAGATGAACTCACCAGAGAGAGAGAGACCAGATCTTCGAAATGTAGCCTAGTAAATGTCCAAGATACGGATGTGGCTTTGGCTGGAGAGAAGGCCACATTCAAAAACAAGAATGAACTGAAGATAAAGAGTTTAGTGTTTTTTGCTAAATACCTGGATAGAAAACTTATGGGACAGATGGAATGGAGTTCTTATTTTTCCACAGTAATATAACAGTGCTGTAAGCAATCCATGACAATGCATTTCTTTAATATTTCTCTCCTTCAATATGTTATAGCAGGAGCTGCTGGAATTAATTATGATTAATTTAATTATAGGTATAAACCAGGTCCTTTTCAAAGTGAATTATAGTTTCCTTCAATAGTATGTGGTGGTTAAGCGCTGGTAATTAAAGGTTTGAATGAGGGCTTGACAGTGAATTTTCCCATAATTGAAATTCCACTGCATACTCCATTAGTGTTTGCAATCCAGCACTCAGCCACAAGCTTCCCCTGGCTAAGTTTTTTTGGTGGAATTAAGTACATATATAAGGTAAGTTACCATAAAGGACTGCCTCTTACCAACCTACTGCTGAATGCATAGGATATCTAATAATTCATTTAACATGTTTATCTCTGTAATTCAGTCTTAATAGGCCAGGTAGGGAAATGACAGTGGAGTGGGTTTGTAACTTTAATGTCAGGTCCATTGGGGAGGGGGTTTGCACTGAGCCTGAAGCCTCTGGCTCTGATCCTCCAAGGGGAAAGAGCTTGTTGGAGACTCCAGGGAAGACATTTGTCAGGGAAACCCAGTTCTTTTACAGAAGACACATTTGTGGATTGTGCCCTTCTGAGAGCTCAGACGCTAATAACACGTCCTGTGCAAAGCACAAATCCCCCTCAGCACATGGTGACGAGGCAGTGTGACGGGCTGGTGGTCATAGGCAGCACCATCTTCTTGGGAATGCCTGTCCTCCTTGGACTGGCTGTAGGTATGTCCAGCCAACCGGATGGGATTTTGTGGCTTTTAATTACTATGGGAAAATGAGAGGGTTAACTAGCTGTTTAAGGATCCAATTTCCAAATATCTTTGGTTCAGGTGTAAGTGTAATCCTTCACACTAGATTCAGGTTCTATTGGCAGTATAATTTGTCACAGGGTGCAGCAAGGAGAAAAAGGGAATTTTTGGGGTTGTGACAGGAACTCGGTGTTATTGGAAGCTTGATGCCCATCAGGGAATGGCTAAGGCTTTGATCTCTACTGCTTCCACACAACAATTCCATAATCCACAAAACTAGGGGAGGTTTGCACACCACACTCTATTGACTTTGTACCAGGCCGAGCAATCTGTTGTGTAAAAATATGCATCCGTTCCCTCCTATGGGATAAAATGACCCCACTAGAAGTGAGCAAACAAGGAGCAGGGATGCAGTCCAGCTCAACACAAAGGTGATATCAATTAGGTATGAACTCAAGCATGCAGGGATCACAGGGGAGGCAGCAAATACCAGTCCCTTTTCCTGTGTTCTCCAGACTTTCCCTTCAGCCACAGAGGGAGGAAAAGTTTGCACACTGAATTTCAGTCTTTTGTCAGGTTGTCACAACCTTAACATTATTTAAATGTAATTTTTTAGTCTATGAATTTGAATTATCCATGGATTCGATTCATTACCAACACATGCCTAGTAGCCAGTTTCTAAATTATGTTGCTGCTGACTTGAATTATTATAAATACGACTGTGCCAAATGTCAATTGATTATTCAGGAGTAATCAATACAGAGAAAGAAAAGACAGCTTTGGCTGACTAACAGCAAATGATTTTTATTCCACAGTCTTGGAATCTAGAGTAAGATGGTAAGTCAGGCTGTACACCAGTCCCTCAACAAACAGCTGTAACAGAAAAGTTACAAGTCAGAACCAGCATGGCTGCAGTGGGGCCTCAAGCACAAATATCCCTGGAAAAACCTGGTACACCTTCAGAATTTTGTCACAGACTTTTTCTTAGAATAGTTTTTTTCTCCACACATGGAAACTCCTTCTGAATCCTATTGCTGAGGAGTTTCTGTTGTGATGCTGATGTGGCAGGATGACAGTTATCAGCTACCAGGTGCCCACCTGGATACTCACTCTCCTCCTCAACAGGACAGGGTGGAAAATGAGATGAAAAAAAAGGCTCATGGGTCAAGATAAAGAGTGGAAGATCACATGCCAGTAACTGTCACCAACAAAGCATGAAAAATTGACTTGGGAAAAATTAAGTTTATGTGTTTTCCCAGAGATGCCACCTCCTTGGAGGAAGGGCTCAGCAATAAGAAAGGCAAGGAGAAGCACCTTAGCATAATGCAAAGGGAAGCTTTGCTGCCGGACTTTGCTCTTCTTTGTAAAAGACTTTCACTCTGCCCATAGACAGAAGGCCATGCCCTTGAAACCTGTCCTTTCGTCAAAATCTGAATCCAAAGGAGAAAGCAAATATATAAGTATTTTTTGTGATTGGAAGGAAGGCTGCATTAGTTGTGTGTTTTTATATTTGCATAGAGTTGCCAAACGGAACATGTACCTGTGTTCCAGCTGCCACAAGTCATAGACATGTTGTCTAAGTGTAGGGTTGTGTTTGACAGTGTTTGGAACGAAGGCAGAGGGTTTATACTCAGGGACTGAGGTTTGGTAGCAGGTTTCATTCCGCTCATGGAGGTACTTGCCTCCAGCACATGCCACCATGACTGGCAGTATTTTAAACTGCAACCAAGAAAAATTCACCCAAGAAATTCATCAGGACCCTCAGAAATACTTGAGGGAATAGCCAAAAACAGGGCAGATAAAGGAGCTCTCTAGTGGAAAGAGCTGTCCTGAGCTCAATAGGTTTCATTGGTCATATAGCACTGATAAAAAGGACACAGGGACACAGCCCCTATATCTATCTACAACCAAATGTCCAGGCTTATTTCTAATGAGCAATTTAAAACACGGCAAATGAAGTTCATCCGTCTTGTGAATTTGCAAATTTTATTACAATCACAGATGAAAAACCTGTTACTGCTGTGACAGGTCTGAAGTCTTGTCACTTCTCATTCTCACACTTTCATGGTGCTTCCTGGTTTCTGAAAGTCTGCTGGAGTCCTGCAGCTGCAGGGCTCCCTGCAGAGGAATCCAGCTCTCAAAATAAGCAAATAAATAGGAGACATATTTCAAGATACTGTTTCTGGAAAGGAGAGCTTTAAAAGCAAAGGAAAGCTTTAAAAATATCAACCTTAAAAGAAAATTTTAGAGAATCCTTCAGAAGTGTTAAATAGAGATGATATTCATCCAGGGTGGAGTGGGTTTTTTTGGTGTGGTTTTGTTTTGTTTTGTTTGTTTAGTTTAGTTTTTGTGTGTGTATAGTTTCTTTTGTTTTTCGTTGTTATATTTGGTACAGTTTTGTTTGTTTTGTTTTGTTTTAATTAAAAAAGCCTTCCTACTTTTTAGCTATTAGGTTTTTAGCTATTTAGCTATTAGGTTATTTAGAATTTTAGCTATTTTGCAGGGAAACATGAAAATCATGGTCTGAAGAAGTGTTGCCAGGCCTGAGAATTTGACACTTGCCTCAAATCATATTATAGTCAAAAAAAGTGAGCTTTCTGGTTTTAAACTTGGGGGCTGGCTTAGAAGATTTAGACATGGGTTAGCTTTGGTTTTCCAGGTGCAGGAGTGTTGGTAAAGGCTGTAAAATCCCCACCATCAGTGTGAGGGGTGGTGAGGCTCCAGCTGTGAAATTCAGGGCTTCTTCACAGGTGGGGAAGATAGGAGTTGTGGAATTGAGAGAATGGCTGCGAGGAACTTGGAGAAAAGGATATTGGGTGAGTACTTTGGTTTTATGTGAATAACTTGGATGTTCCACTTTGAAGTGAAGCAGGTATGTGCTTCTTGTGGGTGTTTACCAGTTGCTGGCTGTGTTAGGAAAGGAGTTAGATCTTCTTTATTCCTGTATGTTACCAGGAAACACTGTTTTGCTGATATGAAATGAGGCAGCAGCAGCCACCACAACAGCCTGTCTTGCCCTTGCTTCGACCTGCATTGGGGCATTTGAGGGTGGCTCTGCAAATAAGCCTGGAATTGTGCTGCAGTGCCTTATGAGTTGCCCATGGTGTGTGGTGTACAGGGAAGTGCTTAGTTGAGATGGGAGTGAAGGGGCTGCTGAGGTTTTGAGGAGTTTTGTTTTCTCCTATACCCACAGTCTCTGTGCAGTAGAGGTGTGGAGCTGTACCCCTTCCTGTGCCACAAGTTCCACCTTTGTCAAGGAGGGGTAGGTGAGTAATCCCTTCTCTTTTCTGGAAACATTTGTGTGCCACCATTGCTTTAGACTTTATCCAAAGTGCACACAAAAAAAGCTCCAGCATTCACAGCAAACCTACAGCATATGGCATTGAGTGGACTAAAACCTCATTAGAAAAACATTTTCTCTGTATAAATCTGATCTGGAACACTCTCTGACCTCGGTCACCTTCATATTTTCATGACCTTTTGGTTTTTCTGTGGAATTTTTGGTGAGTATCTTTGTATAGTGAACACATAATGACGTTCTAATAACTTTGATTGTGGAAAGGGTCCTGTGCAAAATTGTGTATTATTAAGTAGCCTGACACTAAGCCATTCTGGATGCCACAGTATTAAAAAGATATAAAGCTACTACAAAACATCCAAAGGAGAGCCACGAAGATGGTGAAGAGTCTAGAGGGGAAGCCATATGAGGAATGGCTAAGGTCACTTGATTTGTTCAGCCTGGAGAAGAGGAGACTGAGGGGAGACCTCATTGTGGTCTACAGCTTCCTCTCAAGGGGATATGGAGGGGCAAACACTGATCTCTTCTCTGTGGTGACCCAAGGGGTGGCCTGAAGTTGTGTCAGGGGAGGTTTAGGTTGGACATTAGAAAGAGGTTCTTCCCCCAGTGGGTGGCTGGGCACTGGAACAGGCTCTCCAGGGAAGTGGTCACAGCACCAAGCCTGACAGAGTTAAGAATTTGGACAATGCTTTCAGGGACATGGTGTGGTTCTTGGAGTTGTCTTGTGCAGGAGCAGGAGTTGTACATTGATGATACTTGTGGGTCCCTTCCAACTCAAGATATTCTGTGATTCTATGATTATAACATGCAACTACCCCACAGCAGTGAGATGTTTATACTGGTGAAACTGGGCTGGGTGGAGGTAGATTCAGTTTCTTTGTGAGCCGTTAATTAGGCATGTGGAGGATGGGAAAAGACTGATCGCTACAGTATGTCATGGCATTTCCTGAGTGGCTGATGCAACTTTATTTGTGGCTGCTCTCTTAACTACCAGTTTGAAGGTCAGGACCAAGGATGACGCCGTCTCCATGTCACATGCACCTTATGGCCAACTCTTACTTGACCCCTTGTGAAGAAAAAAGTTAAGAGAACACTTTTGAACAAGTTGAGGGTACTTGCACTTTGAGCTCCTGTAGGTGGTTAAGCACAGATTTGAAGTGGTGGAGAAAGCTTCTCTTAGCATTTAAATAAAGATATAGGCTGGGGTGTTTAACTGGGAAAATTCTTTCAGATGATGATGAGAAGAATGGCAGCCAAACCATTCACAGAATCAGAGCTGCAGGTTTGCTCCAGGTTAACAGTACAGGCAAGTATAGGTAGTTCAGCTGCTAAAATATATTTTATTATCACCTTATATTATTTTGTTTCCAATGAAGTTTTAACTTACTGGGAAAGAAAAATGTTCCTGTATCTATGTGATGAAACGATTAACCCCTTCTTATCGGGGTTACCTCTGCACCTAAAGGGCCTATGTGACAGGCAAATAGGACGTGCTTTCAAAGTGACTGCCAACAAGTTTTTTGCGCTAGACAGCCAAACACCACTGAAGTGACAAAATGTTCCAGACGTGCCATACTTAGGCGTACATGTGCTACAAAGGCTGCTAATATCGGAGCAGTTCAATCTGTGAAATATGTTGGCATAGGAATATTTAGCATCTTTCTAAGAAACTCATTTTGGAGCTATGTGTTGCTCCAAAAACTTTTCATGCACTAGTAAGTTTTTTTAAAAAATAAGAATTAATTGCTTGGCTTGAAATATATTGGAATAACTCAAGAGCACTAGGCTTTTAAATGGGACATAAATCAATGGGAGCCCTGACTTGGGATTTTCTGCAAGCAAGAAACAATCAATGTACTTGGAAGGCTTATTTTCAAGAAGCACCTTACTTCAAATTCTTAGAACAACATACAGGCAAAACTAGTATTTGGGGTTGTTCTTTCTGCCACACTTTCACTGAAGGTCTGTGTTGCAGGTGTTTCCAGGAAGACTATCTACTGATTATGCTGTTTTGATGTTGTGGAGGATGAGTCTAAAGCAGCTTACTGAATTGGCTTTTGGGAGAAAAAAACAGCAGTGGATTTTTCTGTCCACTGTTTGCCAGTCCTGTAATGTAAGGCATGTTTTCATTTCATGTGGCTAAGCAGGCTGGGAATATGGTACTGGAGCCTTCTGCAACCAGAATGCAAGGGCTTCCTGGCCTCAGATGCCCCACCACTAGCAATGCAACCTTGAATTTCTGCGTGATCTAGACAGAGCATGAGGGCAAAGCTTCCCCAAATGGTAGCTTAATAGTAACTGGCCTTTGTGGTGCTAAGTGGTTTGGTTCCCCAAACTGTGCAGGTGACACTGGCTGTTGGTCCTTACAAGTGGGTTGAGTGACCTGAGCATATTTGCCCCAAAAGAGAGCTGGGTGGGCACCTCTCTTGCACATGCTGTCTAAAGAAGTGTTGTGAAATACGGAGATTTCATTGAGTCACAGAGGGAAGTATTTTGAGATGTATCTGGATAAAATTTGGCTGGCAGCATGAACCTCTTCTTGTATCTTGATGGCTGCTTGGAGAAGTCTGTAGTGATTGAGGCCTCCAAAGCTGTCCACTTTTGTGCCAAATCTCACAGGGAGGCTACAAAATAGGTTTTCTCTGCCTGCTCTTCCTTCTAGTCATAAGGAGATATGCTTTTATCCTTGGAGGCAACTTGATGCTGCGTGGGAGAACAAAGCTGGTAAAACACCGGTTTCTGTGCTTACGTACAGATGGACTAAATTCTTTTTTAAGGAACTGAAGCTCTCCAATTCCAGGATGCTTTTCCTCTTTTCCCTTGGGTTGTAGTGCATTCAGAGAGCACTGGCAGTCTAAGCACATGTTCTCTGCTTTGAGCAGCACAGGCAAATCCTATATGCATGAGGTAAAATTAAATCTGTGCTGTCATGGCTGGACAGTACCAACAGTGAATGCAGCATATCATCCCTCCTGTGCAGCCTGATGAATTTTGCCTGTAGTCATTACCAGTACTGGGGAGCTGAGCTGCTCAGCATTACTGCAATTTGTAAATGGCTTCATTTAGATGTCACCAATGAACTAATTTATGGAAGCTGTAATTAGTGATGATGGGACTGCAGGTGGAAAACAGTAAGTGGTGACATTACGCAGTGACTTCATGAGAGATCTTGAATGTCCAGGAGCTGGCTGCTGCATGTAAGAGAAGAATGACAGCAACTGAGGAAAAACAAAACAGCAACAGTGAAAAAAATGCAAACAATAACAAAACACACTCACAAAAAAAAAAAATGGAAATACATCTAAGAAGTTGGATGGAAAATGAAAATCTTTCGAGTGACAAATAACCTGATTTTAGGTGGTTACCTTCCAAGCAGAAAGGCATGATGCAGCCATGTACATGCTGTCACAAATGTACCAAGCAAAATTACTTCCCAGTGGTGTCTGTGAGTGTTGTTCTCTTGGTGGTACTGGCTGATCTCAGGGAAAGTGGACTCTGTGTCAAAGTGTGTGCCCTAATCTAAAGCATCACAGTGTATGTGACCTATCCTGAGCAGCCCTAATTAAAGAAGTGATGTGAGCAAAGCAAGGAACAGAGATTAGCCTGGCTTTAAAAGCAGAGTTTAAAATAATTGCTTGCTCTACAGGTTCTATTTTCCATTCCTACAGGTGCCTGCCCCCTCATCACTGCAGCTCTGTGTGCTGTGTGTGTCTTATTTCCTTGCTGTATGTATGATGCTCCCTGGAAGTGTACAGGAAAATGCTCAACTATAATGACAGTTGGGGGCGAAATGCACACTGCTATGCTATCTGATCCTCACTGGAGGACATATTCAAAGGGGCATATTTACTTCCATGTTGTATTGGTTTTCCTGCGGCCAGGTTTTGGTAGCTGTGGGGGGCCTGAGGGGGAGGCTTCTTTGAGAAGCTACTGGAAGTTTCCTCCATGTCCAGCAAAGCCAATGCCAGCCAGCTCCAGGCTGGGCCCGCTGCTGACCAAGGCCGAGCCAATCAGCAGTTAAAGGAACACCTCTGTGATAACAGATTTAAGAAGGAAGGGGAAAAATATTAGCTTAGACGAAGATGGCTGCTGGAGAGGAGCAGAGTGAGAACTTGTGAACAACAACGCAGACACCAAGGTCAGTGCAGAAGGAGGGGGAGGAGATGCTCCAGGCACCACAGCTGAGGTTCCCCTGCAGCCCATGGTGCAGACCATGGTGAAGCAGCTGTGCCCCTGCAGCCCATGGAGGACCACAGGAGTGCGGAGATCTACCTGCTGCCCACGGAGAAGCCCACACCGAAGTAGGTGGATGCCAGAGGGAGGCTGTGACTCCGTGGAAGGCCCATGTTGGAGCAGGTTCCTGGCAGGGAACTGTGGCCCACAAGGAGAGGAGCCCATGCTGGAGCAGGATTTCCCGGTAGGGCTTGTGGCCTGTGGGGGACCCACGCTGGAGCAGCCTGTGCCTGAGGGACTGCACCCTGTGGAGAATGACCCATGTGGCAGCAGTGTCTGAAGAGCTGCTGCCCGTGGGATGGACTCTCACTGGAGCCATTTGTGAAGGACTGTCTTCTCTGGAAGAGACTAATGATGGAGCAGTTTGTGAAGAGCTGTCTCTCATGGGAGGGACCCCATGGGATTGCAGGGGAAGGACTCTTCTCCCTAAGCAGCGGCAGGGAACAACAACTAACCATAACCCCCATGCCCGATCTCCTTGGACCACTGTGGGAGAGGAAGTTGAATGTGAAGAAGGAGGGGGTGGGGGGAAAGGTGTCTCTTATGTTTTTCATTCTTAATTTCTGATCTTGTTAGTAATAAATTTAACTATTATTCCCACATGGAGTCTGTTTTGCCTGTGATGGTGATTAGCGAAGAATCTTTTATGGTCCTTATCTCAACTTGTGAAGCCCTTTGTTATGTTTTTCTCTCTGCTGTTTGCAGGGGGGAGTGAGAGAGTGGCTGTAGTGGGCCCTTGGCATCCAGCCCAGGTTAAACCATTACACATGTTGGTGCTGAGTTAGATCCATGCATAGATGATGTGTCATGGTTGTTGCACTGTTCCTGTTAGAAGATGTGGGATCTAGTCTTTGCTCGTGCTGCAGCACAAAGTGGGGGAAAAAAGCTCAAACAAACCAAAACCAAAGAAGGAACAATATACAGCAGAATCGCAACCATCTTCTGCCAGTGGGTTTTCAGCTTCCTAAGTTTGTATAAACTGACTTTCTGCCTTATGAATTGAGGTTCCTGTGACACCCATCAAAATATGTAAGAAATATCTCTGTGTAGTGATATAAGCCAGCCTAGGGGTGTGGGAGAGAAACTGTCCAAAGGCAGTATTCTGGGCTGCTGGTGTGACGTGCCTCCTTATGCCTGCTGCAAGAGTAATGTGCTGAGTACCAAGACAGTGCACACAGGAGCAGCGAGAAGAGATAGTCTATAAAACGTAATTGTGCAGTTGCTGTGTTGTTTTTTTTTTTTTTTCTGTGTTCTGTCATCCTAGTGGCCTCTAATGAACTCTTGCAGTATGGGGATACATGACAGTATGAACAAATGAACACTAATAATGTGTTCTTTGCTCTAAGTAAAATAAAAGGAGTACCTGAAGTAGAGTAAGAGAAGTACCTCGAGGGAGTTTGAGGCAGAGGTGGTACACAGCAAGTATTCTTTTATTTGGGAGAGTGGGACTACCTTAACTGCAAAAGATTTGCTTTCTGGATATACTTTCTCCGCTTTGAGTCCATGCCTTTTGGCACTGCTAGTGACTATTGCTGTGCCAGCCAGAGCCAATAGCTCTCCTGCGCTTACCCTATTCTTTACCCCATTAGAAGGGTGGTGTATTTGTGGGTTCGCCTGTGTTGCATTGTTCTTATGGCATTAAGGGGATGAAAAAGCAAATACACACCTTGAGGTAGTTTTATTGAAACTCCACAGCTTAAGAAGCACATTCTGAAGCCTCTCAGCTGCTGAATTTGGCTGCAGAGAAGTGATTCCTAAGCTAGCTCTGTAGTCATGAGTGTGGTAATTTCCTCTTTTCTTGCATGCTAAATCAGTAATTTTTTGGTCATAATGCTTCATTCCTTGGACAAATATGATTGACACTGAAACTGGTTTTCTGTTCAATTAAAGAAATAACCTGAAAGAAAAAAGGCTAGGAAGAACAAAGTGAAATAACTATATCGGTCTTTTCTGGTTGATTAGGGGAAATTTCTGAGCTATCCCAAATATTTAAAATCCTGTGAATATGGAAAATTCTATTTCAGCCTATATTTTGCCCAAGTTGCAGATTGAAAATAATGAAATATTTTTCAATTAAATATTGAAATTCAACTCTTTGATTCTTTAAATCATATTTCATATTTAGTATTCCTACACAAGGATGAAATGTCGTGTTTTTGATGACTTAAAAATTAAATCAGCATTCATCTAAAATGCTACTTTACCACAGAAACTGGACCAAGAAAACACATTTTACTTTAGATTTTCCCGTGCAAAAGCCTTTTAACTTGTATTTTGCAAATTACACAGTCCTTAATGAATTCTTCTGTTAGTACCTGTGATTCAAGTCTAGATTTCAGACTTCTAACACTGTCAAACAGCCAAAATGTGACAATCATGCTTAACAAGGAGCTGATATGATTTAATCGTGTTGACTAGTAATGAATCAGTATTTGTGCTTCCTGCACTAGCTGAGAGTTGCAAATTCCTAATAATGAAGCTTCACATGGAGTAGCCACAAAATGGAACAAAACCGGGTGTGCTGACAAAAGGAGCAAAACAAAACCCTGTCCTCAGAGGACTGTGAGCAGCAGTGACAGTTTGCAAGCTGGCATTGCCATGTCTGCTTCCTGTCAGAGAGCAGGAGAGAGCCTAGCACAGGCATAATCAGTTTAGTATTCCCCTTGGGTTTTTATAAACAAAATCAATATGTACTAATGACTGCAGCAATAAATTTCACCATGCTTCATATGGTAACGTCCTGCACTTACCCAGTTGTTGGTTTGACAGAGAGCAATAGAGTTTACCCTTTTAAAGTTGTAAATTACTATGAAAATGCTGAACTTAATGATAAAATACATCCATGGATGATTTTAAGCTTAGGAAATATTGGTAATACTTTCACTAAACATACTATTAAAATAAATAAATAGTATTTATTGCTTGGTTTCCCAGCTGCAGCTGGGTGAAGAAACATGGCATGCATGTTTATCATGCTACTTGTGGTTTCATAATGTTTATCTCAAATTGATTCTCTAAGAAGCTGTCTGAGAAGCTTATTTTTTCACATATTTGTCAAAAGAAAATCTTCCTCCATAACAGATTTCTCGCAAGTAAATCTTGAATTATTTTTTGTGCTACTTAGTTTAAGAGCTACTTTTCTATTTAGACATTTCTTCTTGCTTATTTTTCGTGTTTGTTGTTTTTTTTTTTTGCTAGTAAATAAACACTTGGAAGCTGGATTAAATGTTTCAGCCCCAAATTAAACATTGGAGACTTTTTGCTCACCTTATATTCCAAGCTTCCACTCTCAATGCTTTCTTTTGAATACAAATAGAATGCTGAAATTACAGAAGTCTCCCACAATGTATAAATACAGATTTTTTTTCTACATGTCTGCTACCATAATTTTTTCTCTCTTAAAATTTGCATCTTGTAAGGTGATGGAAAATCCTGGTTCTTTGAATTATACACTTAGGATTAAATCCATCCACCTGAGTTAACCCCCCGCCAGTGTCAATTTTGTATAGCCCTTAACTGTATTGCATTTACCTTTACAAACTGCACTGAATTGTGCACCCTGTTGGTCCTTGAAAGAAACTTTTAAGCCACAGATCTCTATAATACCTTCAGAAGGATCTAGATGAAGCACAGCAGAAACAAAAGATAATTGCTGGTTTTCAATATTTAATTTTTGTAATCTGGTTGCATTTGTATAGACAGGTAGGACTCTTTGAGATGGCTGGTGCTATCTGAGGCATTCTTAGGGAGGGAAGGACCATCTGAGTGATCCCCTGCAAGAGGTTCAGCTTCTGCATTAATTTTGAAGTTGTTCTAGAACTCAGGCATTGTACTCCTAACACAACTCCAGAGAGTTGTGTGCGTGTGAATGATCCAGGCTTCCCATGCCTGAGGGAAAATGACATCCACTCCCAAATCTGCTACTCCACAATGACTTCTCACTGATCTGAAAATAAAGCAAGCTGCCAGAAGCCACAGTCTTAGTGTTTGTTATAGTTGAGAATAAATCAAGCCTGCCATAGTATTGGCAAAGATCAAACCTGCCCTGCTGACTTAAATTCTATGCAGTATGGTAGCACAGCACTTGGTCAAAGAAGGGAAAAACAAGTACAGATTAATTCTTTGGCAGTTGCACCTCTGTGCAGGGAAGGAAGGAAGTCCAGGCTTGCTGCTGTGCTTCACAGCCAGCTGTTGCTACAGTTTGGCTCCAAAAAGCCAGACCTGTGCTATTCAAATGCAGCAGGTTTGCTGTTGTAGAGGGATCTTTTCTGCATCTCCTCACCACACCTGGGAAAAGGAATTATCAGTCTGTTACTACACTGCCACTGTCTCACACTGTGAGGACCTCTATGGTGCTCAGCTGTGAACCTTTCAGATTTGAGTCTATCTGCCCTGGACAAGAGCAGTTGTGAGGCTGCAGCCAAGCAGAGCTAGCAGCATCACATTTACAGGGCTACTCATTGTAGACACTGCAAAGAGCTGAAGGCCATCATCTATGTTACAATACATTGATCTGAGTTTTTCCAGGCTAAGCTCACTAGTTTAGAGAAGACCAAATGTGGAGACACAAAAATGAAAGTCTGTTTTGTCAAATGGTGTCCTGACTCTGAAATAATTAATAACTTGGGTGATGTACCATGCTCTAGCATCCCAGAAGAGTGGCAGTTAATCAGTGCCACTCATTTTGCCCTCCTCCTTCTCCTCCTTGTTTCTTTTGTGTGCTTTACACATGGTACTGCTTGAGAGATGCTGCTGCCCCTGGCCTATTTCCAGTACTAGTTAGTGGCATTTCTAGGAAGGTTGTGAGGTGTTCCCCAAAAATGTGCATTGCTGCATTAGGTAGAAGGTGCTCTAGCAGATCTTCATATTGCATGATGATCTCAGTATTTTCCAAAGACCTGTGCCCGCTTTTATTTTCTAAAAGGAACACTTATTGCAGTTGAAAGATCTGCATCTGTGGAAGAGGAAAATAAACATGTCAAAAACAATGCTGTTCTGAAAGGGAGTATTACAGTGGCCCTGCACCATACGCTTAATGGGAAATCTCTCCAGTGTTGCAATGCCTGGGCTTGGGGACATAAAGGCAAAAAGGGTGCAATGGTTGAAAACTGTATAAACATAAGATTTACATAAGTCTAGGTTCTGCTCTGAGCTTTTCCCCCAGTCTGAGGCTGCACTGCCGTGAGACGCTTTGTGCTTCAGACTGCTCGGGGGCATACCAGGGCAAAAAAGGTGCTGGAGGTGTCTGTCCTCGCCCTAGCTTTTCTTCCCATCCCTTCCTGAGGACATGAGCAGAGCCTCGAACGAGCCTCAGGGAGGCAAGTGAGCAGCATGAGTGCAATTGCTGCCTTCTTAGAAGGCAAAGCCTGCTTCTTCTGAAAATATGTTCCCTGCTTCCATCACTATACTTCTGAGTCCCTGTTGGCAAATGAGGCTAAAGGTGCTATTAACAATAGGTGAGTCTTTGAAGTAGAGCTGGAGGTCTGTTTTTTCTTTTTTGGGGGAGAGAGGCATCCTCCATGCTGTGATTTCGACTGTGTAACATGCTGACATCTCACTCATACACTTGCAAATGAATCGCGTGTAGCAGAATGGTGACTTTTTACAGCTCCGTAGGCAAGCTGTCCATTTTCTATGCGAGCTGAGTCTCGGGCATTCATAAGGAGTCAAATGCTGCTCAGTGTGATGGCAGAGAAGCGCCCTTTGCCAAATCACAGTGGCTGTCTTGGTCAAACTGGTGCAGTCAGGGTACTTGCTCAGGGCATGAACTGCCTCACCTTCTGCTGGTCTCTAGCTAAAGGATTTCCTAAGCCACAGGTAACATCTTTGTCTTTCCTAATTTGAGAAAGATTTTTCTTTCATTAATTTCTCAAACTCATAGAAAGGTTTTGACATTTGTAAATTATCCCATGGCTCAACTGCACAGCTCAATTCATCTTGTAAAGAAGTATCTCTTTTGGTCTGCTCTTGAGCTTAATGAGGTTTTCTATTTCATTTGGTAGCCTTGAGTTTTTGCATCAGAAAATGATATGCAGTCATTCCCTACATCCTTTTCCATGCTCTTTGTGACTGTTATAGACTTCTACCATATTGTATTTTCCTGGCTGGAGTCCTATTTTTTTTTAAGTCCCTTTCTATATAAAAGTCATTTCACTCCTTTAACTACTTTTGCTTCCCTTCTTTATACCTTGTTCAGATCTACTGTAATTTTTTGGCAGGTGAGGTGAGTTCTTCTTGCAGTATGCAAGGTATTGTGGATTTGTATCATAATACCAGGATGTCTCTTGTTTCATTCTCTGGCACTATTAAACTGGGAGGACTGTGGGATTAAATAAAATGGTGCTGCAGGGTGTTAATGAGTTGGCCCCATTCCCAGGCTGTTACTTTCATTGTCCTCTGTTGCAAGGTGTGTTTTCTTTTATCAGAGTCCAGCTATTTTGGAGTACCCAGCCATGGGGCAGACCTGCTTAGGAGCCCAACAGATTTCCTGGCATCCTGGTTTGGAATCAGCAAAAACATTCCTCTATTTTTCACATGTAAAATTAGGACAAGCAGCAGTTTCCTACTATACCAGTGAATTGAATAGAGAAAAGAGCTGCTGTCAGTGCATAAAGCAGAAATATGGTCTGTCCTGCTGCTTTCTCTCTGTCCCTGCTGTCAGGGCATGAGGTGTTTCCTCAGGAGGCAAGGAGCGGCTTACATCTGTGTGCTTGTTCCCTGCCTCCCAAACTCACCACCTCAGAGCCACATCAACTCAAAGGCAAATTGTCATCTTCTGCCCCGCTTCTTCAGCTAAAAATGTCCTTTGCTGGTCCAGTGTCAGCCTGACTATACTCCATGCTGAAGAACTGCATTGAGAAGGGACAGGATCAGACAGCCCACTACGTTTCTAGTTTGTCAACTGTCTCAAATCTGTCTACAAAAATTAGTGTAATATCATAACTTGTCTCTGTATCTATAGCATTACACGCCACAAAACAATAAATTGTATTTTTGTTGGTATATGAAGTTGCTATTGATGCCTATGTTAATTTTCCATGGCTTATTAAGAAAATTATAACAATGCATGCTATTTATGCAGGATATATGCAGAGATTTATCTCCCTAGTTGAGTATTGAATTAGAATGGTGACATTAGAGACCTAGATTAATGTATTAGCATTTCTTCTGTAGCTCAGAGTCAGGATTATATCACAAAAGGAATTAGTTTTGTGATCTCTTTATAGATCCATTTTCAGGGTTGTCCTTCACCAGCTCATTGTCAATCACAGTCACTTGGATAGATTCATCTTTGTGTCACTTTCCTTCCTTTTGTACTCTTTGCTATAAACAATGAGACGGTGGGAATTTGAACGCTTAACAGGGTCTGGGAAATTAGCTTGTTCTACAGCTTTAGTTCTTACTTTTGGGAGTTACTTAGCCAATAGACCATGTTTTTCTGCATCTGTTGCAATCATCCTGACAGTGACATCATAGGACATTGCAAAGGCCACATTCTCCCACTATGACTGTCATCCACTGAATACATATGACAGAACAAAAACCTTATTTTTTGAACAAAGACTGGAGTAATTGGCCTCTCATACTTGTTTGCTTACACTACCCATGATCTCAATAAAACAACTGAACTTTTTTTAGAGAGTGGTGTTGTGAAATGACACGGAGAGGAACTTACCCTGTGCACCGTAAGATAAGTTGCAGTGTAATACTTCAAGGCTGTCTCTAGTATGTTTTGTTGCTAGAAACCCAGGAGATGTTTCCCACAGCATTGGTCCTGACAAAGGTTTGCACTTTTGATGTAGGGAGTAACGTACAGACCAAGTGCTTTGGGGTGAGGTGTGCTGCATGAGTGCTGCTTCTGGGTTGCGGTTTCATTTAACACATCATAAGCTAGGACTGAAGTGAAATTTGGCTCTTTGATGAGACACAGTGAGAGAAATCCACATGTGCTATCCTTCTCCAGTGAACTCTGCGAATAGACGGGATCCTTCAAAAATTAGAGATTTCCCTGATCTCGGACTACAGCTGCTATATATACCTACAGCCTTTCCTGCCATTTTCTGGATGTCTTAGCTATTCTGAATACAAACATGTTGAAGCAATGATTGTCCTCTGTGATGTTTACTCACTGCTGATAGGAGTGATACTCAGCTGCTGTCCACTGAGCCCCCCATAGCAAAAATAATATGAATTTAAATGTGATTACTGGTTTCTCTGTTTTGCTTTTATTTTCTCTCCATACAATGAAATGCTACCAGTGTGAAAGGATCTGATAGAAGCAGGAGGTGAATGATTTGACTTCAAAGATGTGTAGCTTTTTTAATTCTGTAATTTCAATGCAATTTTGAATGTTTAAATTAAAAGAGAAGTGAATGAGTATTTTAGACATCACTAGCACTTTTCTTTCCTCCATCCATCCATTTTCCAACCAAGTCCATTGAATTAAACCAGACTAATAATATGGAAAATTTCAGAACATCTTCTTCAAAATAGAGATAATGTATATTCTGTCCTAAATCACTTAATATTCCAGCATTTTTACTCACAACAACTTTTGCATTCAGTGGAATCCTATAGAAATGTGAAAAATTAATAAGTAATTAGCAAATATTATTGTATTTGCTGAAAAAGATTAGCACGTGCCTTAGATTTAAAGACACTTGAGCTCATCATGTTTATTTAAGTAAAAAAATGATGGCTTAAAAATATTAATCCTCATTTGGTAGTCTTGCATTACAAATGTACATGTACAGATCATTCACCAGTGAGTGGGCTGACCCTGGCTGGATGCCAGGTGCCCAGCAAAGCTGCTCCATCACTCCCCTTGTCAGCTGGAGAGGGGAGAGAAGATATGTTGAAAAGCTCATGGGTTGAGATAAACACAGGAAGGGATCACTCTGCAATTATTGTCATGGGACAGCTTTCAGATGTCTTCATAGGTTATTTCATGGCTTTGCAGGATTGTTTCTTGTGGTGTTTATCTGTAATCGCATAATTTGCAAAGGAAATGACGACTGTTGACCTGCGAGCTTGAATGTGCTGGAGGTGGCAAGGCTGCATCTTGACATCTCATGACACCACTGAGCGACAGCCTGGGACAGCACAAAGCATCCTGCCCAGGCTGCACGCATCATGTAGTCAGATGAGATGCTGTCTGTAAGACAAGCAGCACATTTGATGATCCTTTATTTTTCCACAGTGCTTTCTGTCTTTGCCTTGAAAAATACATGGCTCTGCTCCCACATGTATCAAAGTGTTCAAACATGATCAAGACATTCTTTTGGAAGACTTGTCAACCTTGCATCTCCATAAATTACTGGTGGTTTCATCACTTACCTCTTTTGGCTAAATTTCTCAGATTTTTCAAAGGTACATGCTTGACTAGAGATGTTTTGCAATTTAAATGGCACTTAGTTTAAATATCATCTGACTCGTGTGGATTAATTTAGTGTGTATGAAACAGTGATCAAGTGCACGTGTCAAATGGCTCATCCCAGATATCTCAGACAGTTGGCTGAGAGTTTATCTCATCTGTGTTGCCTCAAAAGTTAGTGTTTTATTTCTTTGTTTTATTTCTTTGTTGATCAAAAATGCTGATTCATCTTTGTCTTTATTTTTCCTCATGCTCAAGAAGATTTCTGATTCAATAAAAATAGGATTTTTAGTTTAGCTGGGTTGATTTATTCCTGCATTGGATAATGCTGTAGAATAAGCTTGAATTTTCAATGTTAACACATAATTTTTGTATGCCTGAGTCAGCCCTCTTAGAGAGGCCTGATCCTTATCATAAATGTCCCTAAAGTTGAGCCTTCTGAATCGGCATTCATATTTAATGATGCTATAATTCCTAATTCTTTTATGAATTAGGAATTGCTTCTAAAGTTGGGTGTCAACCAGAAGTAACCAATTTTTTTTATTTGGGCCAGTGAGAGATGCTGAAAATGATGCTCGCTGACTGAGGACTCCAGAAACGCTGGTAGACAGGCTAACTCTAATACAGTTTAGGGAGAAACTTTTTGAGGGTTCGTCTATCCAGAAGTAGACTGATGTCCTTTAAAGTTTATATCTTTATTTACATCTCTTTAGGCAAAAAATACTGACCTGCAATGCCACATAGTCTAAGGAAGTGAGCACGAGTTTTGCTCATGAGGCAGGGCAAGGAAACAAAGCTAATTGATTGACTCTGCTGGCTGTGATCTTCTGAATGGGATGTTGTTGTCTGTTCGAACCTTTGAATGGTGTAATAGCCTAAAAATCTTATGCTCAGGGTTTATTTAGGACAGGTTTCTGACACATATTCCTGAAAAGACTTAAGAAGAGTCCAAGTAATATTGGGATCCTGTGTGATGTGCACAAAGTGCATGATTAAATATAAAACCAAGGCTGATAAAAACATAGATCTAAAGTGGTGTAAGAGCAATTAGAGGACTCTGTGCAAAATTCTTCTGCTTGGCAGCTGTGAGATAGATGGAGAGTTTACTGTACTTAAGGGACCTATGAGCATAATGTTTATTTTTTGAGGTTTCAGCAGTGCCGGATGCTCATCAGCAGGAAAACCTTATTGTTAAAATGAGGAAATTATTTGAGGCTACTGGTTCTGACCTTTTGAGTTGGCATGACTAAAAGCCAGGTTAATGAAATGTGTTGCTCCACCAGCAAGCCAGGGAAAGAAAACAACTTATCTGCTGCTTGGAAAAACAATAAATGCCAGAGAGATTTATGTAGAGCTCTGGCGCAAGTCTGTAGTCATGTGAGACATCTTTACATAAGATACTGAATTTCTGTGGGGAAAAGAAGTCACCACTTGGATCTACTGAAGTACACAACCCCTAATGTCTCAGAGTGACTGAGAACAATAGTAATAATGATTGTGATTTGCTTGCTAAGAGACACACAATCCATTTAGTGTTCTCGCTCTTATCACTTGCTGGCTTCAAAGCCACAATCCTGGAGTGCAATCAGGAAAACTGCATTTGACACAGCTTGTTGAAGAATGGTATAAATCCTCCAGTACCAAGCACATACTGTGTTTGGCTGGCCACTAGTCATCCAGCCACAAAGGAGCACCCAGAAAAGTTGACCATTAACGAAAATACCTTGGAGCTGGCACCAAATCAATAAGACTGTGTTGTGCTCCCTGGGATCATGCCAGTATCCATACTTCAACAACCCAAATTCTTGCAAGCAGTCATTTTTAAGCTCGAAATATTAATGTAAATTGGGTATAAAATTGGCAAGGGACGTCAGTGTCCGTGCTCAACAAAGGTAGTTATTTGTTGTTAAGAATGATTATTTGTTGGATTACATGCTCTGTGATAGTGCTGAGGTGATGGCTCTGCAGCCATGGAAGCAGCTGGATACTCTAAAAGGCAGTGGCAGTTGCCTCCCTCGGAGCTCACAGCCTGTGTCGGTGAGGCCACAGTGTGCGCTTTGCAACCTGTGTGCCCCAGCTGTGCAGTGCCAACTGTGTGCAAACTATGGCCAGTGAGCCGTTTATCACTACTGTGCAAGCCAAGGTCTTTGTTGTTGTTGCAAGCATCTTTGTGCCAGGGACCACAGCCTGGAGTCTTGGCATCTACGGAATTGAGGGAGGGTTTTTTGCTACTATAACTCTTTGGTCTTCCTGTTGCTCGTAGGAATGAAATCCTCTTGGATGACCTAATACTTCCAGCAGGGAGCAGGACAGCTGAAATGCAACATCAGCTGTCTTCAAGGCGATGCAGTGGGTTCCTGCTCTTTGTACATAGCAACAGCTTCCAGGGCTTTAGGATTGGGTGGTTTCTGGATGTGACCTGGAATTAAAGAGATCTTCCTTTTCAAGCTCTCCAGCCCAGAAACTAAAACTAGCTTTGTAGTGAATAAATTTGCCACTATAATGGGATGGAAGGAAAATTATCTGGCAATTTCATGCATCTTTCCCTGTGCCTCCTCGCTTGCCTCCTCCACATAGGAAACAGAAATGCTGTGGCAAGATTTTAAAGGCAAATCTTGTTGTCTCCTTTCTAACCTCACTTTCCCTGAAGTAAAGAAAAATACCTTTCTTTGCCTCACTTAGTCTAAAATAGGCATCTAATGCCAATAGAGTTGCCCTGGATCATCACTCCTGGCCTTCAGCTGCTGTCCAGAAAAGCAAAGTTCTCCTATAGCTCCTTTGTTGCCTCTGTTGGCCCTACATGAAAGTCTTGGCTCTGCTACAGCATCTTGAATGACACTGAGTGCCCAGGCAGTGGCACGGAATATAACACTGTCTCCCTCCAGCCTCAGCTAGTTGGAAGGATCACGGCAATGAATAAAAACCTGTAGATAAAATATCATAGTGGATGACTTCTTTTCAGCGTCATTAGTGAGAGTGAAAAATCAGACTTTATAATACAAAGCAGTCTTCCACCTGATCTGTGGGATAGGTACTCTAGCTTTACAATATGTTATTTAAAGCCTATTTTATAATAGAATTTGGTACTGCAGTATGTATAATTTACAATATATTAAAACTCATTTCATAATATATTTTAATCTCTAATGATGAATAGCTGGGACAGTTTTGCAGGTTCTGTAGTATCACTACGGCAACATTCTTTAAAAAAAGAAAAGTAGGACAATTGAGAGATACCAAGGACTGGTCAAGGAAAGAATAATGGCACTTTTCAATTTGCATTCTTTCCTGTAGTTTATTTTCTTCTTGGAAATGGCATCTATTCAGATATTTTTGCATGTGTTTTCAAGAAATTGCTTGCGACATTACTGAAATGTTCCACCTCCTTTAACCTTTGAGCACTCGACTTTGAAAAGATTTGTTTTCCATTGCAGTACTAAATGCCTTAGCATGTCTATGAAGATGAGCAGAACTCAGCATCTATTGGTGGACTGGAAATAAATCTTCCATCAGATTTCCAATGCTTCTCAAAAGTCAAAACAGTGCTTTATGAGCCCAACCTAACATGTAATTTAGACAAATGGGGCTTGTCTGCCATACTAAACAGTTGACTGTTTTTAAAAATCAGGATGCTTGCTTTGAAGGCCTACATTTTGACTAAAACTCTAAATGGCAATTATTCTTTTCCTGAGCAGTAGTCAGCAAGGCATATTCATCATTTGTTAGCAAAGAAAGAAGAAATCTCATTTCATCTGCCTCTAAAAATGTCACTGTAATATTTCAAGTGATAGGGATCAAAAAGCCTGAAGATCTGTGGATCTGCTTATCAGGTGACACAAGCTTCATCCATGAAAGACTCTGACTTCTGTCAGTTACCCAAAATCAGGCAGTCTCTTCCTGAAGATCAGACTTTTTATGGTCCCAAGTCTGAGGACCAAACAGCAACAGTGCACCAGGTAGCGTTTTGAGATGTGTTTCTATTCCTGGATGTTATTCCTAGTCTCATGCTTTCAAGTGTGGGGAAAGTACTTTTTGAGGAAAAAAGTTTATGGCTGTAATAGTTTGTTTTCTGATTTATATTGTCCAGCCACTGAGGGACTCTTCTGTCAAATACACAAGAGCTTCACAATCTAGTTCCTGGTTCACAGAGAAGACAGAGCTGGAAACTGAGCTATGAAGGACATCCCTCGCTGTCTGTGCTTCCTACTTGGTTTTCTCAAATACATCAGGCCTCTGCAATTTCAGTCAATTCAACAAATAATTATTTTTTCTCTCCATTCTTTGTGATCTCCAGCACATCTGATTTTCTTCAGTCTCCAAACAAAACTCCTGCTTTCCTTTCCAGGCTACCCTTTGCCATCACAGGTTTAAACACTCCCTTGACATTCTCCACCTTTTACAGAGCAGACTCTGTTGGACTGCTCCTTTTGTTCTGTGAGCATTAGCTTCTCCAGTGCTTTTTGGCATTCAGCCATCTTTTGGCTGGTGGCAGGTTATGCAAACCAAAGATTTTGCTAGTCTTAGGTATGACAGTTGATATGAGGCTGAAGGTAGGAATATACCTAAAATGTCTGGGGACCTCCAGGCATTCATGTTGTCCCCTATTTATCCCAAAGCAGAACACAGATGTTGACCTTTACCTTACTAATCCACATGCTTACTCAGGCTTTTGCTTGAGGGGCAATGGCAAATGAATTTCTGCCTATAGAGCAGATTCCAAGATGTATCTTGGAATGTATCCATTACTATGCCATTGACATTTGCCAGCTGATTCTTATGTTTTCAAAGTAATTTTGTTCATGTACCCAGGGAAATTAGCAGTGAACTGTTACCAGGGTTTAAAAAGCATTTCTGGAATAAAATTTCTTTTAACTCTTCCTATTTAAGTCATTGCTTGCATAAAGCTCCTGATTAGAAAAGAGCAGGAATCCTCATGAGAAATAGGAGTAGTGAACTCGATGAATTCCTCTTCTGACTTTTTTTATTTTCTCCAGTTTTAGAAAGCCTTTTTCCATGAACATCTCATCCATGCCATGGATCATAGTCTACAAATAATGTTAGGATTTAATTTTTCCGGCTACATTACTCTTACCACATATCTTGTAAATGTGCAGCTCAAATCCTGTAATTAGGTATGTAAACAGCAAGGAAACACAGTCATTTTCCAGTGAAGGAAACTTCTATAATGATGGGAGTGGTGGCAGAAATATCCAGCGTTACAGTGGCTCTGGTGCTCACACTGCAGCTCTAGGCTGTTTTGAAGAAGAAAATACAATTTATACAAATTATGAAAGTATACAAAATGGACACAATGAGTCTCTTAGCAAATAAAATGATCAGGCAGGAATCTTTCCAGTTTGGATGGGAGAGTGTTGGGGCTGATAGGCCTTCTTGAATAGGTTTCCTCTCTTTGAACACATATTGCATTTGAGAATTAAAACCAGATGAGAGCAGTATCATATAAACCTATTTTCTTGTTCTTTATGGAAAATGAGCACTTTCTTATTCCAGAACCACTGAACCTATTCATAACTGAAACCTTTAAAGTTTATGAACTGTGAAATTAGGTAACTAATAGACAGGTGAATCATTAGGCAGAATGCCACAAAGGCTGCGTTCAGAGACCTCCTTGTTCCCATTTCTTGCATATCCTTGTAGACTAACACATCTACTTAAGCACAGACTAAGAAAAATAGTATCAAAAACTCTTCATGGCTCTGAGGCCCCACCTAATTGCAAGGGAATGGGATTTTTCCCAGGATATAGTGAATATCGACTAGTTGTCCATATATTTTCTCAAGGTATCATGCCTTGTGCCACAATCAGGGTCATCCACAGGCATGTAGTACTCTTCCTCCTCCTCCTTCTCCTCTTCCTCTCTATTCTCCTTGTCCTTTCCCTTCTCCTTCTTCCTACTTCCTTCTTTTTTTAATATAGGGAGGAGAACCTTTGCAGCCCTTGTATCTGCTGGAGATCTTTTTTTGCTAAGCCAGACTCTGTCCAGTGCAAAGAGGTCAAAACAAGCAGAGAGCTAGGTGCAGATTTGTTTCAAGGCGTCCTGCCACAGGGATATTCTGACAGTAAAATCCTCCCAGCTGCTTGGAAAGGCTTTGCCACTCCCTTTGACGAAGAAGTTTGACACGGTCCCAGGGACAAAATAAAACTCCAACCAGCCCAATCAATAGCACTTCATTTGCTTACTGGAATGAAAACTTCAAAAGTGATTTTTAGAGTGAAGAGGCAGGGAACTTTACATTGCAGTTTTGCACTTAAGATGTGATTCAGGAGCATTGAAGTGGTTCTCATCTTTACCAGAACTCGCCTCCAACTTACAGTTTCACCGGTTATTTATTGTCACATGTGGAATAGGAGCTGTTGCCAGGCTGTATGTGTTAATTCAAAGGGAAATCTGCTTAACATAATGCATTATATAAATGGTATTTCCTTTGTATACCAGGCTGCATTAAATAATCTATTGGCTATTGACTTAAGTTCCTGTGTGCCTATCAGGTAACCAAAAATGAGCATACTTTTTGACATCATGCATGTCCCCCCAGGCAACATACAAAATAAATGCTGTAAGCTTACATAGAAGCAGGTGAATCCAAAAGAGCAAAAGGGGGTCTATCCATTCACAGAGTACAAACTTAACTGGTAACAGATGAATTCAGACAGTGATTATAAAGCCCAGAGTTGATTCATAAGCTTCGCAGGCCACAGTCTGTAGTTTGAGGGCAAAACTCTCTGTGATAGGCTTGTTTTCGTGTCTTTATAGCAAGAAGAGCTTCAGTTCTTTGTATACTTAGGGAAGATGGATGAAGATACTGATGTTGCAGCCTAAATGCTCAATAGGAGTGAAATCAAAATAGCACACTTGAATGGTGAAACCATAAATTAATTAGATAATTTTTTCTAGTTTCTTGCAGGTAGAGCATTCTTATCAGACTTGACATATTTTTTTTTATATTCTTTGCATAACAAATAATTCAATACTTGTTTTTTCTTTACAGAGCCTAAATTTAACATGGAAATTTATAGGAGGAAGAGCTGAATCTGTGGTCAGTAATCCAGGGAAATTTTGGAGACTGCTGGAGATTACTGTCGGAGTTGCTTGTGTCATTGGGTAGATGTTTGAGACAGGAGATGTGTCAGGTGCTTTCTGTTCTACTTTGGTACATTGGTGCGTTGCTTGCAAGCTGAGAAAATGGTCCTCTGCAGTGCTCTAGCACTTCAATTCCTATCTCCTGTTGGTCAGAAATGAAAATGGGGGTGGATCTTGCTGTGTTAATTCCTAGTCCACCTTCATCATGTCCCTTCCCTATCTTTTTCCTGTGCTTTAATTGACAAAATGGAGATGTAGTAGAGATAGGCATGGCTAGAGGCAGGCCCTCAAGCAAGCTATGCTGACATTGTTAAAGCTTTTGGAATGAACAAGAGAGGTCAGGAGTATAGAGGAGTTTATTTGCAAACTTCACTGTCTAGATGGTTCATATTTTACTTTCTGTGCTCATCCTGCAGGTGAGAAGACTAGCCATTTTACAAAACTTTGTTGCCTCAGACATGGGAGTGCAGGATAGTAGGCCGTGCTGTGTTCACTGCTCTGATGCTGGAAACAGTCATCTTTGCTCTCAGAACAAAATGTTTCCAACTGCCTGACTTTGGGGTTCCACTTTAATCCTACGTGCTAATGTGCTAGTTTACTGTATTAATGCAGATTAGCTGAAAATAACTTGGCACATCAGGATTTCCTGCCCTTCTTAGGTTTTATAATCTCTTTGCTTTGGATGTTGTTTATTACATACTGAGATAATAGGTTTAGTGCTTTTATGACCTCTCTAACATGTTCTTTTTGTGATTCCACTCAGAGCTACTCTTGCTTAGCCATCCTTTCAGCAAGTAATCAGCCTGGCACAATTACCCTGGGCACAATGGCAGCCATTTTGAGGACTCTCTTGGGTTGAGTCCCACTGCAGATTTGCTGCAAACAAAACAGGCATTTGAGCTTATTAATTTTGGCTTATTAATTTCTTTCATTGCAGCTGCAACCAAACAAGAACTTTCTTCAGCCCTCATTCTTGGGCTTCTTGTCAGCTGCCTTGTTTAGGATGCAGCAAAAAATGTTTGGGGGCTCACTAGGAGAGGCTGATAGAGACCTTTCTTGGCTGCCAAAGCATTTAAGACCACCTTAGAAGGGCTGTTGAAGGGATTCTTCTAGAACAGAACATATGGGGAGAGTGACCCATTTTGGTTGGTAGCAAACTAATTCTACTGCATCCATATGTGTTGAAGCTGAGATTTTTGTACATCAGTCATCTCTCTAATCCTTTGGCCAGGTATCCGATGGCATTGGGAGGCCAGAGATGTTAAACTTCAGAGGTCTGCACAGAGTTCACTTGCTTAAATGCTACGTGTTAACAGATCCCTAGGGCCTTTCTTCTGGTCAACATCTGTGCTCTTTCCAGCTTTTTGAGTCTGGTTAATACTGCTGTTTGCTCCCATCTCAGTTTTTCCGCTCTTGATTCTTTCCTTTCTGTGTTTCCCAACAATATTTCTGACAGCCTGCCTTCTCTTCTTTTGCAGGGGGGATGTGAATTTACACCAGTATAGCTAGCAGTTTTGTTATTTTTTGGAAGAATTTTGCCTCCCCTATATGTTGGGTGGCAGACTCTTGGTGGGAGTGTTGCTAGGCATCTGGGGATGGTAGGTGATGCTGCTGTGCCTTGTGTTATGCCTGGCTGTGGCTTAGACCCCTTTTCTCTTGAGACCTGCTGCTTATGCTGGCCTAGCTCAGAGCAATTCCCTCAGCTCTTTGCAAAAGTGCTTTCAGAGGGGAAAGCTTGACATGTCTCTTTAATACAGAGCAGAAGGGAAGAGGAGGGAGTCAGCCTCACTAAGGGCAATTAATTCTTCTGCTGAAAGTAAGCCTGTGTACTCCTTGTGCGATCTTTCTCTTCTCTGAGGATGACTTTTACAAATGGATGGAGATTGTCAAAGCCTATACCTTCAGATACGATGCCACCTTTAAAACTGCAGTGAGAGGAGCCTCCACCATCTGTCATTGCCAGGAAAATGACAACATTACTATTGCCTCTGTCTTCACAGAATTAAAACATGACATCAGAAGCAGTCTACATCTTCTCTTTGGCTTTTGTGCGAAGATTTTTTTTCTCCCCTTTTTCAGTTTGCTCCTGTTTGGAAGATAATGAGGGCTACTGTCTTCCATGTGCCTTTTATCAGGAAACAGTGCTCTCCAGCATACTCGTTAAAATATTGGATGGCTTCAGATTGTTAATTATCTCTGAAACTTTCTTGCTGTCCAGCTTCAGGCAAGCTTTCTGACATGGGATGTGGATAGAAGGTGTAGTCTTACAATGGCTGTCCTTCTACCACATTCTTTAAGATATCAGACAGAAAAACAGTGAGTTGATATCAACAAACCGAGATGAATAATTTGCTTAATTTAGTGGTGTGGCATGATCAGTTTGACCATTGGGAGTGGATGGATTCAGATTGGGAGGACAACAATAATTCATTGGGTGCATGAGAGTTGCTGTGGAGTTTGCGAGGCATGTTGTAAATGTGGCTGAGAGAAGTAAAAAAAACATCTCTAATGCAGGCCATCAAGATTGAAGGGAAAAGAACTTAGGCTCACTGAGCCCTTCAAGCTATGCTGTCAAAGCTATGCATGTTCTGGTTAATCCATGTCTTCTGATGACAGGTTGCATATGGTGAACTGCTTGAAACATGCTTCCTTTGTCCATATTCTCATTCCTTAAAAGCTGTCTTTGAACTGTATTATAGTAATAGCAGAGGATTCTGCTTCTGAAAAAAATTATAGAGCACAAGTCTATGAAATACATGTGTTTTGCTTAAGGGAGTTCAGCTTTTCTCATATAATCTGGGTCAGAATTTGAGATAAATTTGGCAGTCCTGACAGCATCTGGCCGTTTGGGAGCTCAGGTCTCATTTAGAGACAGACCAGATATTAGCAGCTGCAGGACCTTTGGTCCTTTGGACTTCCCTGGGGTTGTTGCTACCGTTGAGCAGTTGCAAAACTTAGCTATTTTGTTACTGAACACGCAGCCCTCAAGAATCATGCACCAGTGGCTGGCACCCAGATGCGTTAGATGACATTCTGTGTAATTAGTGAAAGAGAACTACAGCCAGATGACACAGCAGAATGTGCGTGAACCAGGTTCTTTGGGAAATCCAAAGAACCAAACACTTACCTTTGGGAAATCCAAAGGGTCTCAAAGGGGGGTTTGGGTCTTTTTAGTTTATTTGACTACTTCAAGTAGCACTGGAGATGAGGTGCTCTGAACTTGTTTAGGGCGTGTGAGCTTGGGTCACACGAGATGAAGTTCATTTTGCTGTGGAAACGGAAGGAAAAAAACCCCAACAACAAAACCCCAAACCCCTGTAGCTCACAGATGTTGAAAGTCAGTCCATGTTTTTTGCGTGTGTGCAGGTGCCTTATACATACCTTAGTAGAGGTGAGCCCCAATGTCTGCCTGGCATCTGTATGTGCTGCTTTACTTCAAATAACAACAGGTGCCTGTTTATAGGTTGTATTATAAGTATCTGGAACTACTCACATGGGTAACATTAGAGATCAAAGCTGTAAGAAAGTGTACATATGACCAGGGACTTAACGTTTGATGGGTGCTTATGAGCTGTAAGGAACATCTGCTCTTAGTGGGTAGCAATTGCTTTTCTATATTAAATATTGAAGAGGGTTATCACACTGTGGAATGAGTTTTCTTCTTTCTTTCATCTCTGCGGCATTTTTTTCTTCATGTTCTGATTTCATACAGATTGAACAGTCACAATGAAAGAGCAGTAGGCAAATGCATACAGAAACAATTTAGCTTTGTATGGTGTCAGATGCTGTTATGAGAAACAAAGTTTTGCAAGTTTTTACTTAAAATCATAAGTAAAGAACTCTGGTGTGCCAAGTCTGGGCAGCTGCATGAAGTTCTCTGTCAGAAATGTCATTTAGCTGTCCTCTCAGATAAATATGGCCTGTTTGATGTGCTGATGTGGCCAGCATGAAAAATTCAGATTTTTCAGAAATAAACCTCTAATGTTAATTGATTTTCAAAAACCATAAGTTTCTGGGCCTCATGCTTGCTAGGAATGCTTTTAAAGTGTGGCCCAAGAATAAAGGATGCCTCTCAAAGTAACTCCTCTCCTCTGCTCCTTGGAGAACCCAAAGCTGAATTTTAAAAACAGAAAGATCTGCATGCCTGTCTCTTTGAAGAATTAGTGCTAATTCTGTATTGGTTGGTTAATGAGCTTAGGAACACTGTGTGTGTGCTGTATGGGTATGTTGGGACTTGCAGCCATGAACATGTAGCAGAGAGAGTCTGTTGTGTTTATTTCCCTTCTTTGTCTTTCATTTCTATATAGCTTCTTTGATTGAGCTCGTGTTATTCTTTAGGCAGTGAAGGGATCTGAGTCCATCTTCAGCCATGCATTTGGCTGCTGAAGGCAGCAATTCCCTGTGAGGCCTCTTGGACTAAGACTACATTAAACCTGGGTTCCCAGAGGCCCTGGTGGCCCTGTGAAGGGCTTGCACTCCCACATCTATGCAAAAGCCTTAGGGAAGTCAGGCCTCTCCTTCACTTTGTTTTGGAACTCCATGCAGAAGAGAAGCCGTCTCTGGAGGCTCCAGGTATAGGGAGGAGGACATGCAGGATCTAGTGCAGGAGTGAGAAGAAAGATCCATGCTTCACTTGAGACTTCACAGTTCACTGGTTAACGGCCAGGAGCTATGCGCAGATCGGCAGTGCTAATACCTATGTTGTATGGCCTGCAACCTTTATTGGAGTTCAGTCAACTTCCATAGGTTAAAACCCATTTTCTGAATGGTCCAGCCCCTTGTCATCTTTCATGTGACAACCGACACATCGTTCAGCCCATTTTTCACACTTTGTGGCACACCACCTGATGTTTGAGAACACCTGTTGCACTGTTCCTGCCTATGCTTCCCTGCAGCAATTCTGCAGCAATTCTGCTCCAGGTCTTTTTGGCATCCCAGGAGAAAGAGACTTGGTGAGTTTCAGGCCAGCCTGCAAAAAACTTGCAGAAAGCATTGCTTTAGATCAGTGGATGACAGATTCCTATCTTTTGTGCAGCAAATTATTTCAGTATCTACTAAATAAGAATTTACTACAGGGAGACCTTGCTCTGTCCTGATGCTCCCTCCAGTAAAAGCAAATGAAGACAAGAAGGTATCTAGCTAGTCGCTGGAAGGATTTGGTGAGCAATACCCACCTGTTCTTCCAGAGGAAAGGATGTATGTGGAACTGAGTAAAGCAAGGAGAATGGAGCACTTAAGTTGACAACTGCAAATGCAGTTCCCATCCTGCTTTTTCCCAAGTGCAAAGAAACCACTGGCTTTTTTTTCAAGACACTGCTGACAGCTCTTGCCAGGAAGAGCTGGATTGACTTTTTACTGGCACCTTAGCACTTTTGATCAATAGCTTCACAAGGGGGAGGGAATTAATACTCTGCCAACTCATTCTTTTTTTTTTTTCCCAATGCTTTATTTTAATAATTTTTTTATATTAAACAGAATATTATCAATGCTCGAGGAATAAAGTAACTTTCTTGGCCCAACAATTTGGATTTATGTCACTTCAAAATCAGTTTCCTTTGAGAACGTGAACACTGCATTAAAGCTTTACTCCAGACTGGTAATTAAAAGGCTAAATCGCATATATAGCATTACAGCTGTAATGTGACTGGAAGAGGATTGCTCATTAGAGCTCATAGGGATTTCGATTATGGCTTTGGGGACTTATAGCCACCCATCTTGTCATGAATCCTATTAGGGCAGACATCAAACCACACAGCATCTTGTTACAGCTCTCCATTGGCATGGTTTCATGCAGACACCACTTTGCACTTTCCCCTGCCAGACAATGCTCATGAGGATGCACCTGTGATAAGCCCAAAAGACATCCCCGTCTGCCAAAGAGCCATTATTTCTGCCTGTAGATCAGGTTCATCATATGCATTTAGTGGAGGAAAACCATACCATGGCTCATGACAGCCCCAGGGTGGGGTCAAATTACTCCTCATTTCCTAGAACAGGCCACTCAGGAAAACTAACTGCCTATGAGGTCTTGCTAGTCTCTAGGGCCTTGGAGGCCAGGAAAACCTCCATTCACTTGCTTAAAAGATGGATGTGATTTGTGAGTTTAGCTCTCCTGCAGTTTTCAGGTATACGATACCAGAGGCTTGTCCACCTCCAGATTGTAATATTTACATTAAAGTAATAGAAGATTTAAGTATGTATTGTGTTTGCTTAGATATTGATAAAAGTCTACTACTCTTATGCTACACAAGGTCCTGTTTTAGAGCATAAATAGAATTGAACCCCAAGAACTTGGACCAACCAGTACATTTACTTCACCTCCATCTAAAGTGGCAAGGCACCTTTGCATTAAAAAAAATTACCAAAACCAAAAATAAGCAAAATAGAAAAAAAATTTAAAAATTGCAAGTCCTGGGTAAATACCTTCCACCACTCCATCACCATCCCTTTAAGAACAAGTAATTTCCCTTCTGTGTGGACTCAAGCCAACCCTTCCTACCTTTGTCCTGCCTTTCTGGGCTAATTGTCACTTAAGGCCGGCTGACATCCCTCCCAAGAGCAACAGGCATCATTTGCATAAACTCAATTTTTTACTAGATATGGAAATAACTAGTTGCACAAAACACAGGACCATGTCATCCGCTGATCCAAAGCAATTTTTTAAAAATCAGGATGTGTGTTTTGATCCGTGATGTTGATACCAGACATATCACCACAGTGTGAATATAGGTGTCCTTAAATGGATTTTTCTGGTTTAAATGTGGTTTTATTAGCTGCAGTTCAGAATTTTATGGTTTGGTGTGTCTATAGGTATTGAATTTTCAAGGCAGCTTGACTTCAATGATTATACCTGACCATATTTTTAAAAAATTGCAATTATCTTTTTTACAGCAAGTACAATTACCTTACTGGGAAAGCTGATTTGGTACAATAAAAATGATCATTTGACAAAATTTCAGCAGTTTTCTTTTTTTACACGTTGCTTAAAGCAATCAGAAACCCAGAGACATTTCTAGAAAAGCTTTAGTTCCTCTCAAGCAAGAGTTTATCTACATGAAAGCTGCTCCACATCAACTTGAACTGATTCAGATTAGACTCTGTCTTGCTAAAGGAGACAGGGCTCCAGTCTGACAAGGGTGGGACAGGATGGCTGCCAGGGTGGCACTGTCAGTATATGTGTAATACATCTGATCATGTCTTGGGTGTGGCATGGAGATGGAGCTATCTGTGGCTATTGCTGCCTTTTGCTTTTTGAGTTTTTAACATAGCAAATCAGTGGGTTTGAAATAAAAGCCAAATATGGACACTCTCAAATTCTGTTCTCAAATATTGAAATATACCATATTAAAAAAGGCCCAGTTCCCCCTCCCTTTCTGTGTTATGTTTTGCTCCTTGTGCCCTCAATGAGATACTGAATATATTTCATACACAAACTACAGTATCCTCTGAACTTACAAAAATGGAAACACATTGTGTAGTAAGCAAATGCAATGACAAAATAGGTGAAGAGAGAGCTTAAGGAATGGCATTTTGTGCCACTTCTGAGTTGCTGTGCTGAGCTTTTTGCTAATTTGTAATTTTTATAGATTTTTATAGATTTTTGGAGACTTTTTTGCTGAAATTTCAAAGTCATAATAACGATATAAAGAGTTTGAAATATTTCAAACCATCAAAACTGCTTTTATCCTAAACAATTACAGCAGAAAGCTCTAGTTGTGTCTGGCATCTGTCATGCAAAGCGGACATCGTGTGTGCTAGGTCTGTGTTTCAGCACTAGTCTCGAAGGGCAGAGGAGTTGCCTTTGGACTTGCTCTGTCTTGCCCCCCACTCTAGCAGTGTGTATCAGTAGGAGCCTCGCATCCTGCTTGTCTCTTGAGCACAGGAAGTGACTTTTCAGTGCTGGTCATCGCAGGTCTATAAAGGTCCTTGGGAACCATGTCAAATGACTTGTAAGAAAAGGTCATGTCAGACTGACCCAATCATCTGGCTTTCTTCATCCCATCATCCTCCTGTGTTTATCAGGTCATTTGAAGCCATCTATCTACTTAGCTGTCCCCACATTGACTCTTTGCTATTAAGGATCATTAATATTGTAAGAGCCATACTCAGTCTGTGTAGCCCAGCTAATTACAAAAGAGGTACCTTGCAAAAGTCATGCACTTTGAGGGAAATAAACCAGAAGTCTTCTGTCAAAGCTGTAATTTAAAGACAAGCACTGGAAGCTGCAATAACAAAGCACTTGTGTGGCTGTTGTGGGAATGATCTGCCAAATCACACCCAAAAAGGGCTTTTAAGTCAAAAGCTTAAATTCTGCACAGCCAGATTTGACTACGATTTCCCTAAAATTTTTGGAAATATAGACCATCCTGAAAATGTGATTTCACTTTTATACGTCTTTTTCTACTTCCTAAGAATTAAGAAATACTGAAGCCCATTGAGTCCAGTGGGACCTGCTGGACTCCAGCTACGGCATGGTCCTGCTGGACTGCTTTGATGGGCTCCCAGTGAGCTGCTTTGGTGCTCTCAGAGATGAGGAAACTATCCACTGTCCAAAGGTGGGTGGCAGAAGTCACCACCATCCATCTGACTTCCAAGAAGCCAGCTCTGCCCTTCAGGCAGGAGGTCAAGAACTGAGGGAAGTGTTGACTGTTTGGTCTGTAATTAAAAGAAAGGTACTTACAAGAACCTATTCATATCCTTTATGATCTCCCTCAGGATCATTTAACTGACTAATTTGGACAGCCCAGACAACAAATGAGGACTCGGTCTCCTCTCTTTCTACAACTCTGTAAACATAATCCTTGATTGATTGGCCCCTAATACATCAGACCTAAATGAAAAATTAATTAGATTGGCTACAACCCTGAAGTGAGCGCTTTACCACTTTGTTGTTTTGTCCATTTGATCCTTTCTTCTTTGATTTATGGGCAAAGGAGAAAGGGGAGAGAAAAAAGAGGAGGAAAAAGAGGTTTGTCCTGATGTCAGTTGAAGTCAGCTGGGTTTATTGTAAGCTGAGTTCTGCCCAGCTAAAAAGCAAAATGAGGAGTAGCAGCAGCGGAAGAGTCCCTGCTGGTGCACACCATACAGGTGGAAAAGCCTAGAAGCAGCAGTTCCTCTCTCCAAAAACTATGCACTAAGGAAGGCCCCCCCTCTTCCCCCCGACTGGTTTTGGCAACCTGGATTTCCTCTGGTTATATCCATGGCTCCAGTGCCTTGGTTTGCACACCTCTTTCCTGCAATGAATTTTTTTTCTCCCTGAAATTATAGGCCCAGTGCTATGAATCTGCCTTTGGAAAGGCCAATAAAAATATGTTTTGTTGGAGGTGGCAAGGATTGCATTGCTGATTTTCGCAAGAAATGCCTGAAGCTTTTGAGAGCTGGCCAATATGATGTTGATTTGTCTTGGAAAAATCTTCTGACTATTGAATACTGCCTCATCTGAACTCTAGCTAAACATGACTGTCACCATGTTTCATAACCTCAAACAATGAAGCATACCTGACGGTGAAAAATAAACGTAAAGCTTTCTAGGTTTGTAAAATATTGTAGCATTCAGAGCAAAGTTAGGTGACTTGCAAAATATATTCAAAAACAACCACCACCACCAACACAGTAAAGAGTGAAAACAAAAAATCTGGACTTGACACACCCGAGGGTGGAGAGCAAGCGAAGAGCATGTTGTTAATCACAGCCAAAGCCTAGGGCCCAGAAAGGCTGCTGAAAAGTAGCAGTGTATTAAACATGAACCAGTCTAATGGCCAGGAGAAAACATGGCAACTCTAAAGTAGGCACAGTTAAAATGAGGAACTTCTTGTGTTATCTTAAGAGTTATTAAAATGAGAGGAGAAATTAAATTGAATTCCAGAGAGCAGTTGTACGGTAGATATATAAAAATTCTTACCTTAGTGTGGATTTATCCTGAAAAGGAAAACATTTGGCCGGGTTTGAAAAATACATTTATTTTTTTGTTAATAGCAGACAGAAAGCTCCTATTTGAAAGAAATTACTTTGATATAAACAATGATGGCCTATTTCAGGAAAGCTTTTAAATGAAGAAGTAAAATATTGTGTGCATGTGATGTTTCCAGCCTTTGCTGCTTCCAGAGAGCTCTTCATCAGTTTCCAAACACAGGAGACCAATAAAAGGGTCGCCCAGGCTGGAGTCTTGATTTCCTGCTCGGAAAATGCTTCCTTTACGAGCCATCCCTTCTGCTTTCTAACTCTCTTTTCTTGCTTTACAGAATTCAGCCCAAAAGCACTACCCTGAAAACTAGTCTGGGTGGTTTTGAGGTAGAAACTGTACTCTCTGTGTGTGCATGGTTTGTTGTGTAACATTTTAAAATACATTTTAAAAAACATTTAAAATACATTTTAAAAACCATTTATAATACATTTTAAAAAAGGCTTGCTTTTTCTGAATTCACCTGACTGAAGGGGGAATAAAAAAAAAATCCAGATTTTTCTGTTTCCAGGTCAAACCCTCCCAGATTAAGCTAGGCAGTGTGGGGACTTCTGACAGGATTTCAACAATCCTTACACTGATTAATTAGAATACTAATGCAAGCTCAGGAGGCTCTACCTCACATCTTGTAATGAAATCATTCAAGAGGACCCTGTATTTTTTCCTGCCACAAAAGCAAATTTCACAACCATGGTGTTTTTTCACTAAATGAATGCGCAGGTTTTTCTCCAGCTGGAGCATGGTGCAAGCCAGCCTCACTCACAAGACAAGCTGGAAAATGTTCAAACTTCAAGCAGCAGTAACACGTATGGGGCAGGTCTGCAAGTGCAGGAAGAGAGGATGCTTTAACATGCCCAAGTTGAGCGAGTATGTATCCAGTAGTTTTCTCCAAGTTTCTATTTCTGATTTTCCAGTTTAATTTCTTGATTGGAATGGGAAGTGTTCATGGTGTGGTTTGGAGGATAAAGCCTGAGATTTCTAGTCCTAGAAGGAATTTTCCTAATGTGGATTACAGGCACGTGATGCCATGTTTCATGTGTAACATATAGCCTTACCAATATTCAGCTAGTTTGGTTACCTTCAGAAAGGATAATTTTTGTTCCTGTTACCCTAGTGAAATTTTTCCTTCCACTTCTGGTGAAAAAAAATGTGGTACAGTCAGGCTCCCAGCCCAACTTCAGTGCACCTTTTCACCTGGGAATGTTTGGCCCTACAACACTATGGTGAATTTTATTGACATTACTTACAGGTTTTCTGTGAGTTTCTTTGTTATCCTATTGGTGATCTCTGAGAGTTATAAATGAGACCAAAGTGGGAAAAGATTATGACAAAGGTTTTGCCTCACCTAAAATGGCACAGTATGAACACACTCCAGCTGGCCATAAGACCAAAAGAAGAATATGTATGGACATTACTCTGTATTTTCTCATGACAGATTGCAGATTCATATCCCTTTGACTTTTACAAAAAAATTCTACTATGTCCAAGGAAACGGTATCTGAACATCTCTGAGAAATAAAGGTAGCAGGCATTTCTCTTGACAAGGAAGGCCTGCTTGTGGTAAGGATAACAAGTCCACAATGCAACTAGATCAGGGAGACAAAATCTGCACAGCGTCTTGGGCTTTGATGGTTGTTTGCCTGTGCTTATAATCAGTGTTTTGTTGGGTGGGATTTTCCAAGGAGCTTAAGAGCCATATGTCTATGACATCCATTTACTGAACATTATTAAATTGTGCAGCCCTTCATGCTCTCTGTGGCTGCAGTAGCTCTTCTGAGATTTGGTGGTATCACAGGCAAGCAGAGGCAATCGTAGATCTCCTTCTTCTCGAAAAGGTATACATAAACCATTAAGTTTTCCTCTCTTTGCATCTCTAGTCAGTTTTTCTCCTAAGAACGTCATCAGTTGCCGATACAACCATTCAGACTTCATTTTATGTTTAATTTAGTAATTTTTGGTGATTTTTTCCTAAGAAAATACTATGGGAGCTACTCTTAAGAGCAGTGCAGAGAGTCCAACTAGCAATGTCCATGAGTTCTCCTCCCTTGTTACAAACTATTACCACTGCATTGTGGCCAAGACAGAGAAAGCTACTGCTAAAAATCTCACTGAGTAAATAGTTTGACACTTTAAATTTTCAGTGAAAACCACTGTCATTTTAATTTTTGCAAATGCTTATTTTCTTTAAGCTTTCTGCTTTTGAGTGCTTGACCCTATCTCCAGAGCAAATAACAGGTAGTGAAAATAAACTGTGATGCAACTTTTAAATACCTACTTTTAAAAATCTACTACTGAGAATTCTTTTATAAGTTTTTGGATATCATCAAATTAAGTAATTAGTTTCTGAAAAGGATTAAAATGAAAAATCTTTGAAGTTAGAAAATTGTCTTGGTGAGTTAGCTCTGTGAGAATGGAATAGCTTGGGATTTTTTATTCCTTACAAATAGGAAAATGACATGTTGAAACTTTAACCTGATCAGATCAATGTCTGAGAACTCAGGGTGAAATATTATCCCTCTTAAAGTCAGTGTCAAAGGCCCTGCTGATTTCAGTAGAGTTGTGATAAATCCTTGTGGAAAATGACACATCGCATTACAGTATTCTCAACTTTTTCACCATTTTTTTTAATAAGTAGTATATCTCATGAGCCAGATACCTGGTACTTCTTCTCAAAAAATACAGCTTTCCATGAGAAACAAAGATATGGTGATTCTTTATGCCTTATGTGGCAGAAAGCTTTTGTGTTATTGCATTGAGAGCAATAGGTCAAATCAGGTAATTTGAAAGAAGTACAGGCTTAACTTTTGGGGTGACTGGGACCACATAAGCAGTTCTATGAACATTCTGCCTTGAAAGTACTTGTATAATTTTTAGTGTAACTACTAAGGTATGAGGTGTGGGAATAATTTCTTTGCTGCCATCCCAGAAATATGTTGTCATGGAAGTGTTTGTTCAAGTAATAAGAATCAAAAGGCTGGTTATTCAGCTGGTATTCCTGATAATGTTATTAAAGCAATTTCTGAACCAGGGGTTTATTTCTTGCTGGATGAAGCAAATGAAATTGCTGCTTCAGGCTTAGAAAGGTCAGACAGAATAATCCATAGATTTGGATTAAAGGCACATATGAGACAGGGTCACATTTGTAGTGGCAACTTTCAGTAGGAACTTTGTTCTTTCCTGTTAGCTTCAACACAGGTGAATGTGGCAGCCTCCCCTGCCTTCTGTGCAGGGTGATACCGTGTCCTAAGGAGAGAGGGGAAGATATTAGTAGACTGCCATTTCAGACCTCTTTGGGTCTTCAGAAGTGCTCAGCATCAAGCAGTCACCATGATGAGCACAAAGAACTATGACACCCTGCTATAAAGCTAGACAAGCAAAAAAATGGAGGCTGAGCTAATTTAGGAACACCTCTCTGACTCGGGTTTTGACCTGGTTTAGAAATCTGTCCCTTTAACTGCAAATTTTTTTGACTGGCACATTGATCTGATTATTTCAAGCCTGTAAATAGTTTCTATGACGCAGCTCAGTTACATTACTTGTTCCAGTTTTCCATTTCACTTCTATCTTAGTTTATTTCCTTACAGGGAATGATATAGCCCAGAGGATTTTTCTTTGTATCAAAGATCCCAGTACTTTCCTCATAAAATGTAGTCTATATGTGATGGAAATAGGCTCAGCCTACAAGGGAAATATTCTGAAGCAGTATCAGCATTACAAATCTCTCCTTGGTTTGGAATTATGTAGGACCCAATCCTGAAAACATCCTCATGAGCAGTTTACATTAAATTTACCAAATTCTTCTCAATGTCAGTGAAGTTGCTGTAATGTAATGTGCCTGAGAGTTTGCAGGATAGGATTTTAAGCATGTGCTTAAAATGAGGAATAGACTTGTGTTCAGGGTGAAGCACATGCTTTTTTTTGGTCAACTAGGATGCTTTTTAGTCCCTTTTCTGTTCCAGAGACATCGTCCCTGATTCAGACCAGGTGGCTGGGCTTTTCTGCCTGTCTGGAGCCTGCCTAAATTTAATGAAGCATCTAGCTAAGTGGGGCTTTAATCTCAAATTTTAAAATTTGACTCTCATCTCTGAATTTGCAAATAACAACTGATGACAGTTATGAGAATGGAGTAAATAGTCAGTGCATTAACTTACTATCAGCTCATTTAATGAGCTTCAGGTCACTTTGTGCAATGATGATAAGGGCTGGCTTTGGCAAGCTGTTTCTGGTCAGTGCCCAGTGTGCTGCTCAAAATGGATTATGTTTTTCTATCCTGACTTTCCTCACTTTGTTAGCAGAATGGGGCTGTTTGGGACCTTATAGCTGAAGATAATTTCTTGAAAGTTCAAGGAAAGGAGGAGTTGAATTAGCAGTCTGACCTACCAGTCAGATACCCTGTGCTTCTTGCAGACTAGTTATGCATTTGCACCCTTAACTCTCTTGCTTTTACTTGAAAATAGGAAACTGGGGATGCCAGTTTTGTAAAATGAAGTAATTTTCCCTTCTAAAGGAGTCAGTAATGAGGGGAGGGAAAGTAATCACTGAGGGATGGCGAAGGCATAATCTACAAAACATCCTGCTTCATTTTGATATCCTACCTGTTTTTAAAATACTTAAATAATATCCCAAGTAATTTTCAGACAGGATTTTTTAAGTTTTAAAGAAGTCAATTGCCTTGACCTACCATTGCTCTTATTCATTGCCAGCAATTCTTATAGGAATCTCACCTGGATAACTTTTTAAATTGTTGCAAAGATGCCAAGAAATGAATATCTTGCTGAATTATTTCATACCCTGATCACTTGCCCTGTTCTGATAACTTCTGTTCCTGGTTCAGAGCAACTATCTTATGTTACATTTGAAGAAATTTGCTTTTTATTTCTAGGATAGAAGCTGTTTTGGGGTGTACTGTCTTTTGTCTAGAGTTTGCAGCAGGAGGGGCACAGAAATGGGGAGCACTTTCCTTGAGGGATGGCTAGCAGATGGTTTCTCTCCAGGAGGCCTCTGCAGCCTGTATGCTGGAAAACAATGCCATTGGTAAACCAGCTTTGTCTTGTCACCTGCTTTTACTATGATATGTTGCAGCCTGCCATCAGATAACACTCAGTGTTCCCCCATTCTTGATCCAAATTTTTGAAGATTGGACTTTTTTTGGATCAGTGTAGCCATTTTCCTGGGCTCAGTGCCTGATCCTTGTCCCATGTGACAGCCAGAGATGACCTGATGCATGTGGGAGAGGAAATGGAAATGCTGGGCTTGCCTGTGCCTTGGTTGGTGAGTGTGCTGCCGCAGAAGAAAAGCTGGGGCAGCTTTTCCAGGGGTCTGTCATGCTCAGATCACATGTGTGAGAGGACAAGGGTAGGACACGTCATCTTGCACAGATGCAAACCTGCTCAGATTAAGGCAGGAAGAGTGCCAGCAGTTTAGGTTGCCCAAAATACAGGCGAGGGGAAAGCGGCCAGCATGAGCTGGGTGCCAGCTTACTGACTTACCTAGAAGGACTAACATGAAAACAAATGCAAATCCTGAGTGTAATCACTGATCGCCTGACACGTTGTGTTTACTTAGTGGATAGGAAGAAGTGGATATAGCAGTAAGGACAACTGTGATACATTCATTGAGTACTTCAGCTTGAGAGATTTTTACAGTGGTAATTAACATATTTGACTTATTTCTAAAGATTTACAAACATTAAATGCCACTAAGCATTCCATGATATGAATGTCAAGGAAACTGATATAACTTTGGGAGCATATAATTCATCCATCATAGCACTCTTGTCACTTAAATGGCACTCAATCCACTTAAAATTGCAGTGATTATAGAAGAACATCAAGTTTCATCAGCAGTGATTATGCTATGATTATCACACTTGCACTTCTCAGGCCTTCTTTTGCTCTTATGCAACTGCCAGTTTGCAAATAGATATTGGAAAAGAGTCTTTGGGACTCTAGATAAACTTGGCGTTTCCATTTTCAGTATGTTAATTCGCTCTCTGTGCAGAGAAATTTAACTCTTAAGAGTGATTTGGAGCAGGAAGGAGGTTAAAGTCTCAGTGAAAACCTCCATCTGCAGAGGACCATACTGATTAAACTAACTGTGGGGAGGTTTTGATCAGCCATTTTAGGGTCTTTACCTGACTTTCCCTCATCAATCCACTGAGTCATGTTAGAGGTAGTGAGACAGCTTTTCCAGGCAGAGGGACGGAGATCTGTGTAATCTTCTCTTGGTAGAAAAGTGTGTGTGTGTGTGTGAATCTCCTCATTCCTTTGTTTGCAACTTATATGCCTGACTTAACTGAAAATTTTAGGCTATGTATTTCCCCAGCAAGAGAAAGCAAAATCCAGACCCAGGTTGCCGTAAGTGGAAAAATTCCTGCTGATGACACTGATCTTTAGATGACAAGAGAAAGTGTAGGAATTGAGGGGAGGGCATAGAAGAAACGGTCCAAAATGGCCTAAATGAGTTTCGCATGAAGTCGCTAATAAAATTAAAGGACAGGAGAAAATATGCTTTTTTGGGTTTTGTTTGTTTGATTGTTGCTTTTGTTGTTTTTTGTTTTGTTGGGGGTTTTTTTGTTGTAGGTTCGGTTTTTTTGTTTTTCTTTTTAAATATTACTGTGACTTCAAGAGCCAAATTTCCAAGAGGACCCAGCTCCCTGCAGTTCCTTCTGAGAAAAGCAGCAAAGCTCTTTTGAATGCATGAATTTCATACAGTGTCTATGTCACACATTTACTCCCTTCCCTTTGTATCTGTTCTTTATGTTTGCCTTCTGTACTCTAACAAGCATTTTCAGTAGCAGGAGCTCTTTCTGAAAGAGTGGGATATAAGCAAATGTTTGCAAAACCCAAACCATTCATTTCTAAATCACAATGCTGAGCACAGAGCCCAAGAGCTCATGTGCACAATATTCTGGCTGCAGGGCTATCGTCTCCCTAGTTTTTTCCCATTATTTTTGAGAAGCACAGGTCAGCCCTGTGTTTTGTAGTCTGGTTGCGTGAAGGGTTCTATTGGCAGCAGTCTGGGCTTTCTGAGAAGACTTTACCACTCGGTCCAGCCTTGTAGGTGTCAAGAGTCCATGTCAGCTGTCAAGTAAGAGACCTTATAAGGTGGAAATCCATGTGCAATGAGCACTGACTGATCTGCTTTGCTTTAATTACTTTTGTTATCCAATATTCAAGTTGCTTGCAAAAAATCTGTGCACCCACACTGAACTCACAAAACTTTTCAAACTTTAAATATATGTACACTTCCATAATAAACTTTAGTATAATCAGGCTAAATTTTCTAGCAAATCTATTTTCTGGGGAAATATTTATTTGAACTGACACTTGATATTTTGAGGGAAGACAAAAATATGTGTTTATTCTCTAGTTTACTAATTCTACCCATCCTGAAAATACTCACTGGTTGTATTCATTGCTGTTTACATTTACATGAAGGTGTAGATATTAATATCTGTGGCTCACATATGTTCACATCTAGGCTGTATTCTTGAAAGGCGTGCATTTCCTTTCATTAATGGAAAGAAGAAAAACTCTGCTCAGAAAGTCAGATTTTCCAATACATGCTTTGGCCACTGCTGATGTATGCACTGAGGAGGTAATAAATCCCTCTTAGTATTGATCCCAGGTTTAACCAGTGGGTGACTGAGAAGTTTTTAACCTTGAGAAACAGCATACATGGAAATGATGTGTCACAAAATCCTAACCTATGCCATGGAAAAAAGCAGATTTCTTCTAGCTATCGCCAGGCCTTAGCACCACTAGCTACCTCTGCCCTGTATACAGCAATGTAGTACATATATGAATCTTCAGTCTGCGTTATAGTGTTTCAAATTGAGCTAAGAAATGGGGACTATGTTGTAGCTTAACATTCACATCTACTGCTGCACACTTAGATGAATCTTATTTAAATGCATATGAGTGTGTATGTGAAAATGAAAGGAGAAATGGAGGGACTGGAGTTTTCCCTCTCTCCAGATATAATGTGCTATCTTCTGTGCCCTTGCATTTTAGAGTTGGTCACCCTCTCCTCTTTTCTCTTTGCTATTATTGAAACAAAGAGGTATTCCTATGTGTATTTTGTTTTTCTGCTTACCTTTTTACATGCCTTTTCAATACTTGGAAAATGGACAGCCCCCATCCCCACATAAGTGGGATTATATTCTATATTAGTGCCTTCATAGTTTTTAATGGTGGGAATTTCAGAACGTTACAAGTTACTTGCAATTAATTTTTCTCCTCTAAATTTGAAAGCACAAATGTGAGAGTGAAAGAGTTAGACTGTGTTTCCCCTTCTCCTCTTGGCCTTCCTCAGTGCTGTGCAGACAGAAATGTGGAAAATGAAAGCAACCCTAAATTTCTGTTCTTGAGGGTATGTTTTTAACGACAGAAAATCCCCAGAATTTATTTAATGGTTTGGGGTTTTTTTCAGCAGTCAACATAAAATCTGACCTTTCTGTCAAAACTGACGTTTTCCTGGAAGATAATGGATTTAATTATTTATAATTTTATTTATTTATATTTTTATTTATAGTTATTTATTTATAAAATCAATCTTTCATGAGGAGAGTTTGTTGGGTTAGAAGGTTTTTATGAGCTCCTTTGGAGTCTTGGTCATGAGGAAACTGCCAGAATGTATGGGGAGAAATTCATAAATAACAAGACACGAAGCAATTTTTCTTTGATGAAGCAGGAAATAAGTGCTGGCATCTAAAGCCTCTGCTGTGCCTTACATATTCTGGAAGGATTATTACTCTTTTAGCTGTATAAGTTGGAAAGAAACTCAAACCTCTCCCAAGAGACAAGTTCAAAACACTAGAATTAAGTTTTGTTGTTATCTGTCTTGTTACTGGTTTATTTTAAATTCTGTTTATGCAGACAATGTTAGAAAAGTTAGACAGTATGTTCAGTAATGGAGAGAAGCAATTTTTGCTGTGGAAGGCTGCCCAAACTACCAGAAAAATGATAATTAGAACTTCAAAACTTCTCTACTGAGTAGTTGTGCATTTTAGTAAGAGATGAAGAAACTCCAGTCATATTCTGCATCTTTGTCAGGATGTCCTTAGGAGTTTTTTTAATTCGCATACCCTGAGAGATCACCTTCTGCAGCCTGAAATTCTTGTTGGCAATCTTGTCTGATGGTCAAAGGTTCTGGCACTAAAAAATAGCACCTTTTGTTAAACAAGGTAACATAGTTGAAAAACAATTGTATGTTTCTGGGTGTAAAAGCCCTTTGCAAAGTTAGATATAAGCTAAAAGCTTTGCTGAAAGGCTCTTTAGATGTGTACCAGTTCAAGTATCTTTGAAAGAAAATATTATACTGTAGGTTGGCATCTATAGCATAGCAGGAGTGTTGGCAAAGGGATAGAAAGGTGGTGTCTTTATCTCCTGGAGAAAAGCAAGTGGTCCTTTACAGCTTGTGAAACATAACATGGTTAGAGAGGGCAGAGATTATATTGTTCCCTAAGACTAATACTGTATTGGGTTTTCCAGCTCTTCTCTTACTTCTCTTGGATGTTTCCTCTTGGATGGCATTTTGCATGGCTGCTAGGTGGCATGGTTGCTGAGAAATCAGCAACAGGGTGACGTTTTTGTGTGTTTTCCCCCATTAGCAGTGTGTTCCCCATCTTTGAGTGGTTTTCTCAGTCCAGGTTGCCTCAGCCTTAATTGTATCAATACAGCTATTTTTATAGAAGCATGGAGGAGAGTCTTCACACTGATGCTTTCTGCTTCCTGGCTTAAATATTCAAGTTTGATTACAAGAGAAAATATTTCCCTATCTTGAAGAGCATTAGTTTAAAATCAGCAACAATTCCTGTATTTAAAAATGTTTGGAGAAAATCATGTCACAATTTCACTGTGTTTCAGTAGTCTGAAGCAGTGCTGATGGTTCCACGATTTAAGGAAAATGAGACACCTCGATAGATAAAAGATACATTTCCTGCTTTCCCAAACTGCATCTATTACACCCCCATATACCCTTGTTGCATCAGTCTGCTACCCCTCCAATTAGAAACTATCACACTTTCAGACAGTGGAGACATATCTAGTCATGTTTATGTTAACCCTGGTTTAAATAGCCACCTTTTTATTTTTCTGAGGAAAGAGGAGAAGCTGTGTGCCCTCTTTTGCAACACAAAACATAGCAAGTTATTTTAGTTTCTTGTCCTTAACTGGGATGCCCACTAACCTTACTCTAGTAGCCCTAGTCCATACATTTTTCTGTCTTGGCCACAGGAGAAAGCAGTGAGCTCTCTCCTGCTCCCCAGGCTGTGCCCATCCCAAGCGAGTCCTGTCCATCATCCACTGTCCGCTCCAAAGGTTTAACTTTTCTGACAGCATCTTCAGACAGGTGATTTGAAACCATTTAATGATCAGCTTGTGCCTTGTCATCATTTTACACAGTGAAATCATGGAAGGTATTTTCATGAGTGATCCCAAATTACTGCCCAAGAACCTGCTAAATTCCATCCCCCAGCTAATTTTGGCTGCAAAATGTGCCAACTTAGCCATGGGATAGCAGTCCATTCCAACATCATATCATCAGCAAATCATATTGCTATACTCCAGAAGTCATGTAGAGGCTATTAATTTAAATAATAAAGAAAACAATTCCCTTGGCCAATTTTTACCTTCCAGACTAGTTTGCCCCTCCCCAGCGCAATCTGTTGCCTCTCAGTTGGTTTTATAAATGCCTTCAGTCTCTCTGATAATCCCCATTTCCCCCACTTTGAGTATTTCACCTATGATATTATAACCAATGCTTTATTGACTTTTGAATAGTCTCCACTCTTGCATGCTCTTTATCTAGAAAATGAGTAATTTTTTAGAGGAAGTTACCAACTAATTCTCATATGATCTCTCTTTGGTAAGATCATACTACTCTTTTTCACATTTTTCTGTTTGTCTCATATTGTTTTTTCCTTCAAAAGTTATGCCTTTTCTGTCAAATTAACCTTTTGTAATTGTCTCTAACTCACTTCCATGCTCAGAAGATTGGTATTTTTCACTCTTATGACACTACTGTGAGTTACCAGATTTAATAAAAATCCTTTCTATCAGCTTAGTCCTCACATGAGATTTCTTTAAAAAAAAATAAAAAGGCAGTGAAGGTAGAGGGCAAGCTCATAGTGGCAAAGGAGATAGAGCAAAAAGAGGTCAAAGAAGTGAGCTCTCCCTGAGCTTAGAAAAAAAATCCTTGCCCTCTGTATCTACTACCACTTGAAGATGCCTAACTTACTTTTAAGCATTTTCAAGTGCTCAGGTGAAGACCATTTGATTCAGGTTCTTTTCATTTTGGGGGCTGGAAGGACATGGATTCACCAAGAATAGACATGAGGTGTCCACTTCTGGGGGGAAAAAAACAGTACATACCCTGCCAAAGACCAAGGTGTCTTTGCATTGTGGTGGGCCCAGCCTGGGCAAGAATACACCCGGGAGCCAGCTGCCAGGCTGTCCCCAGGGCATCCCTTAACTGCAGCTGGCCAAATGTCATATTTCACACTGGGACAAATACCTCCTTGCAGCTGGGTTGGCAAGTTTCAGAGGGATGTAGACTTCTAAAATGGAGATATTGACAGCCCTTTAAAGAGTCTTTTCCTTTGTGTTCTGCCATTGTCTTGAGAGGACAGGACTCTGTTATGCTCAGTGCTGTACAAACACTGAGGTGATTCCTGCTCTGAGGAATTACAAGTTTAAAGAGTGGTTAGTGGGAAAAAGGATTTGTGGATAGTGCTCAGAAACAGAATGAGGAAAGTACCTTGCAAAAGGTGACCCTGCAACCCTCCATGGGGTCACGTGAAAACAGAGCTTAGTAACCATGACTTCCAGTTTGGTAACTTTTTTTATGTATAGTGCAGCTTGTACTGTAATTTTGTATCCCTTGATCTCTTTTCTTTTTCAGATTCTTGATTTTAAATCTCCATAAATTAATATACATCAGTAAAAATAAATGTGACTTAATTATCTTCCCTGCTTTTGCAAATTGAGTTTGGCCGCTGTGACCATCTTTAAACGATTACTGCCTCTCTGACTTGTTCTGTGAGGAACCAAAGTCCAGTGGTGCTAAGTCATATCCAAATATGGTAATAGGCTTCTAATGTGGAGAAAGTTTTGAAATTCCATCCGACAGAAAATTAATGCTTGGAAAGAAGCAAAGTTCAAGTGTGTCTTGGTTAATGGCTTGCTTATTCCAGAATGGACGTGAAAGAAAAGACGGTGTCAGAAGGTGAATTTGAGATAAAGTGGAAAAGGTGTTGATTGGAAAACTACATTGCGTCTCCTCCATCAACTGATCAACTATGCCCCTAAGACAACCCTAAAATTGGCATTATTTTCACAACAAGTAATTTCAGGAAACTTTTTTTTAATTTCTTCACCCTGCTTTCAAAAATAGTAGAATATTTTTGCTTTGACAAGTGTGAATTGTCTGCGAATATATGCAAAGTCATTTTTTTTGCCAGCCTTGGCTGGAGGAGAAAAAGTGTAACATCAAACTTTTTTTATCAGCTAGTTCTGCTATCCATGCCTAGATAAGTGTTGTTTGGGAAACTTTTCTGAATGGTCATATTTTTCCTCTGATTTGTCAGAACAATTTTTTTAACTGAAATGTATTGGTCTGATATAATGCTCTCCCCAAAGGCACCTCTAGACATCAGAGAAGATGGAAGTATGTGACCCTCATGACACCCCAGAGCAGTCACCAGCCCTATGTTTGGGATATGCAGCATTCAGACTGCCTGGCTGCTTGTGCTAAAAAACAGGCTTTCCTGGATTTGGTCTGTCTGTCCTCCTCTCTACATTGCCACATTTTGTTTTCTCTGTTTTATCCCTTCCCCAAACCGTGTCTCCCATAGCTTATGGTGACGTAGGACATTGACCCAGGTTCTTCTCCCATAAAATCCTTCTTCCAAATCCTGCAATCCCATGTTATCTATTAAAAGAAGACAAGACCGGAACAGGCCATTTCTCCTGGTGGAGAAAGACGAAACTGGCATCCAGTCTTTTTACTGAAAAGTACTGTTGTTTTCAAAGGTCATTAGGGCTTTTCATGAATCCCCCAGGCTGATGGGCTCTGGGAGGGCTGAGAATTTAAACCAGTATAAGAGAAAGATAAAAGGCAGCATGATACTGGGGTATATCCACTTTATCTACCCTTCACTGGAGGAAAAGCTACCTGATACTAGCAGTTTTTTAATAGCCAGGAACTGGAAGCTGAAACTAGAAAGGTCCTTCCTGGAAACAAGCTAAAAAAAAAAAAAAGGCAGACATAAGTCATCAGGACAGTTTCCAAGAAGATGTAGTGGATCTTCATGGACTTGTCAACTTGTTACTATGAAAATAGATGGTCTAGGTCTGTACAAGTTTCAGAGGAAGCTGGGAGAACCATTGTGTGACATCATCTGCCCATGATACAGATGAAATTAAGAGTTCATTCCTGAGTGCCACTTTAGCCCTAAACTTTCAGTTCCTTGATCTCCTGTTAGTGTTTAAGTACTGGTAATGAAGTTTTATTGATGCCTTTTGTATTTTATCAAGTGCATATTTATTCTCTGCACTATGCTAAAGAGTCTAAGCTGACTTCTCTTGAAGTCTCTCCATATCTATAAAAATTGAAAAATACAGTCTTGTGAGTAAACGCACTTTGTGCAGTGAGTTTGACTTAATTTGTTTTTTTGTTTGCTTTTCTTTTGCTTGGATCTGATTTAAATGTCCCGTGTTAGACATATAATTGAAACATTTTGTTCTCGTATTTAGATAGTTGTATTCCTTAATACAGACGTCTCTGCTGCTCCCTATATCTTCTTGCTCACACAGACGTAGTGCTGCTTTCTCATTCCGTGTCATGCAACAAAAAACACACCTGTGCTGCCATACCCCTCTGCTTTGAGTGTAGGGAGGGAGCACACAGAAACTTCTCTCCAGGTCAAGGGAAACAGTTGTCCTTGTCCTTGCAAAACAAGGCCACTGAGGTTCACCATAGCACTGTTGCCCAGATAAAAAAAGCTGAGCTGGCTGTGAGCAGGCAGGAAAGGAGTGCGAGGGTGCATGAATGGTCATGAAGCTGCAACATGGCACAGTGATGCCACCAATGCAGTCTCTTCAACCTCCTTTCTGCATGAGATGTCCTTTTGAGAACATAGAAATGAGATCCCAAGCTCCCTCCATGGATGTCTTTATTAACTTTAATCCCCCAGAGATGGACTTCTGACAAAACATCTTTTCCATATGTCTGCTGCTCCATGTGAAACTCCTATTCACGTCATCTACCTGAAGGTTTTTTTCTGATCAGTCCCTACCTGAACTCCCACCCTGCACACCTATCCCAAATGCTTAGTGTTGATCAGTAAGACACTGCCCCAGTTCACAATGTTTACCGCTTGTGTTTCCATGCAGCTTCCAACCTCCCCTTGCTTTCCCAGCTACCTGCAGCACATGCACCATCACATGAGATCTCTGTTTGTCCAGATGGCATGTGGGCTTTAAAGATAAGGCTAAACAGTAATGAACTGTATAATTACTAGAGATCTCTGCATAGAGAAGATGATGGTTTGCAAAGGGAGGAATTGCATTGATCTTCCTTAAATGGGCGATTTGTGTCAGCTGCTGAAGAAAAGACATGAAATTCTGAGTTTCCTGAAAGGTAGCATCTTTGGAAAAAGGAGTTTTGATTAATTATTCCAAGATAATTAAATAAGATAATCAAAGACACCAATGATACGATTTCTCTTCTGCAGAGAGGGAATACTAAGTATTGTTTGGGTTTTAATTTATTAATTTATTATTATTAAATTTTTAAACTGAGTTACCCAAAACTAACTTAAACACTTTACTGTAAGGGCTGTTGCTAAACTCAGTGAGAGTAAATTGGTAATCTGCCCTGATGTTAAATCAAACCATTGGGACAAGTGAAATTGGGGATTAGATGCATGCTATCAGCAAACGACTTTGAAGAATTTGTCCTGTCTGTGTGATGTATAGTTCATTGTTTGTTTTAATCAAGCCATTTGTAATAATTTATTTTATGGTGGCACAGTGTGACTTGATACCACAGTTCAGATTAAGTGTTCAGCTCAGTTATGTTAAATATGTAAGATGTGGTAGAAACAAGATTTTCTCTAGTACATTTTTATTAATAGCTTCTGATGGAAGGATAAGTTCAGACAAAGACTTAAAGGAGGAAGGAATACAGGACAGTATTATTTGCACAAGCTATTGCAGTGGAAAACCAAGGCAGTGAGGAACTGGTTGAAGTGAGGTTGAGTGGTACACTGGAAGGAGCATTTCTCCACTGTGCTGAGCTAATATTCCTTTGGTTTTATTTGTATGTATGTTGCAAGTCTTTATTAGTTAAATATGAACAGAAATTAAATTTTATCATTTCCCCATAGCTTGAACTAGTTGCTTTGGTATTGGTTTTGATGCTGTTGACAGTGTGCTGCTTTGAATAGGGTTAAAACATTGATTTACATTTCATTTTCTAAAAATACTCCACAATCTGAAGATGAGGCAGCTTGTAATGTTGCAAAGAACCCAGACTGCAAACTTGTCTTTTATGCAATTTCTGTGCTTTGTGTTTTTGCCACATATGCACATGGCTCTCAGTCATTACTAGTCTGTGCTCAGCCTGTCTGCTTAGTATTGGCTTTCTTGAATTTTGTATAGAACATCTTTCAGAAGAGATTAAATGTTTAGATGAGAGATCTTTTGGGGGCCAGTGAATAGCAGAAACATGAACTGGTTCAGGAGATCTCTTTAGTTAAAAATAGAGGAACAGAGAGTACTTGAGAAAAGGTTCTGATGTGTGCTTACCCTGTTCTTATTGTTTTCTGGGCATTTGCTCTTGATCGCTGTTGGAGACAGCTTGAAGATTCAGAAGCACCCTTGGACTACTTATTTCTTATTTCTACAGTATTTTGCTCCCTACAACTACCTGAAAGGAGGTTGTAGCAAGGTAGGAGTTGGTCTCTTCTCCCAGGCAACCAGTGACAGAAACAGAGGACAGAGTCTTAAGCTGCACCAGGGGAAGTTTAGGCTGGACATTAGGAAAAAAATTTTCACAGAATGTATTTTGGCCATTAGAATGGGTTTTCCAGGGAGGTGATGGAGTCAATGTCCCTGAAAGTGTTTAAAAAAAGACTGGATGTGGCATCGAGTGACATGGTTTAGTTGATGGGGTGGTGTTAGGTCATAGTTTGGACTTGAAGATGTCAAAGGTCTTTTCCAACCTTGTTAATTCTGTGATTTTATGATAATCTTTAAGCTTGAGCATCACAGGGTTCACGTCTACATAGGGCTATGCCATAGGTTTATCTGGTCTCCACTGGTCATAGCTATCTGCTGCAGAATAGTAATGTTGAGCCAGGTAGACTTGACCTGAGGAAGTTGATAGATGCCACTGATGATGCCATCATAAAATGACCTCCCCTGCCGAAGCATCACTCACCTCAGCCCTGCTCCGCACACCAGCACCAAGAGAGTCTTGTACCATCCTTGGGGACCTGGGATGGATCTATGTGGTGGGTTGGCATTGAATGGGATTCAAGAGAGCAGCCATCAGCTCAGGCACTGGTGACTGAGAGGGCTGGTTTAATGAGCATCTCTTGGTTTCTGCTCAAAACATTTGGGTCTGAGATTTTATTTTCTGCATACATTGAAAAACAGGGATATTTGAATATTCAGATGGCTCGCTTACTGTATAAGACAGTTGGCAAGTGTACTTGCCAAACACCATTTGGATCTAATTTTCTTTTTAATTTTAAAATGTCTGTTAAGTGACTGCTATTGTACAAAAGAAGAGGACAGGTTTTACTAACTATAAAACTTTCTTGTATTGTCTATGCTCAGAGAGGGAGAAACAGTTACTATTTTCTCCCAAAAATTTGAATTTAGAGTATGCTTTTGTCACTTCTGCACTGCTAGATTTTACTAGACTGCTGCATCCTTTCCAATTATCTGAGGAGCCCTCAGGTCTTTTAAAATAAATAAAATGTCAGGGTTTGCTGACTCCATCAGGAAAGTTTGGCCATTTTTAGTTTTAACTATCAAGTATGCACCTTAATCTTAAAAATCATTTAAGTTGCCATTATTGTATTTGAGTCAATGGTACCACTGAAATCATCTTTCCAATAAGAAAATAGCTTATTTTTTCTTCTTGCTGTTTTGGTCTTTGCGTGTATCCACGCAAGGATGAGAAAATGTCCTCCCATGAGCAATGTTTTCAATGTGCAATAGAGCTAAAGAGTCAGACTGTTATGGGAGCTCAGCTCCCACTGACCACACTTCATGTCATTGAACACCTTAATGTGGTAAGAAACACCATCTCGTTTGATAAAACAGCTGTTTAAATGGCTGAAATGATCTGCAATGTCAGTATCTATGATACTGCATTCTTCTGGTATTTGTACATTGCATGTCTAATTTGCACACTGTTACCTAAGTAACTTCTGCAAAAGTTTCCACTGTGCTAATCCTGGAATCTTCTTAGTTAGATCTTCTTTCTTTCTTCTGAAATGTACTTAGTTTTTCTGTCTGTCTTTCCTTGTTATGTAAAAACTCATGTGTTGTGAGGAGGTTTTAAATTAGGACTACCTAATCCTAATTTTATTAGGAAATAGAAAAGAAATTGAATGAGGCAGGCCATCATGAAGAACAAAAATGGCCTTGGCACATCTGCGCTGGGAGAATTGCTGTAGTGCTCTATGCCGGCTCCAAAATCTGCTGGACTTTTTCATGGTGAAACATTACAAATTTTTTCTTGTGCTTTTATAATATGATTACTTTCCTCACTTAGAGAGATTTTTTCTCATCTTAGAGAGACTTTTGGATTTTGAAAGAGAGTGATACTTTTACAAGGTACCTGATTCCTTCTGATAATGTGAGCCAGGTGTCATACCATAAATTATCCTGCCTAATCTATCAATAGCAAACTTTGATTCCAACTGCAAGGGCATGTGCTACTTATACAAATGTCTGACACTGGATGCAAGCCACCTTTTTACCATGTTAATTGAACATGGATAGCAAGGACTCGAAATCAACAAATGGGCCTGTTTATCATGTCGTTAATACTCAATCTGTCTGACACTGGAAATGTTTTTCAGCTCCTTAAAATGAAAGGGAAACTGTCAGCCTGAAAATCACATGCCTAACAGAGCTGTCATCTTTTCCATTTCACAATCCTTCTTGAATAAGAGCTCAAATACTGTTGCTAAAAAATAGGATAGAAAATGTAAACTTCCCTTTTATGGAGATGTACAAAATATTGTCCAGGTTGGAGCTGTGGTGGAACAGATCTCTAAGCACCAACCAAGCCCTACTCCAGTGTTCCTATGCAGCTGGAGATAGGTCCCAATATCTTGATAGTACTGCCAGCCATGGCAGTGCCTTTGGAAAGGGCAAAGGCTGGATTTTGTGGAGTCTTGGGACAGGAAGGCAAGTATGCATAGAACTGTTTTCCTGAGCTGTGAGCATTATCCCTCAGAAGTCTCAGAAAAATGCCTCCGTTTTCATTAGTGCTGATGGTGTAGTGTCATTTCTTATGAGCCTTTGGCTAGCAATGGTCCCAGGCACTGCTGCTTCTTCAACATGAAAATGTTATTGTTAGATGCTACATAAATGTCTGTGAACTATGAATAGCTCTTCCTCCAGAAGACCAATGCTGCATTCACTGCTGGATTAAGATTTGACATCCAGGTTGTTTGACTCTTGTTTGTCTGCTACAATAAGTAGCCCATTTATTTATGTCACTACGAATGTTAGTAAGTCAACTCTGACTTGCTTCTCCTTGAAATATTATGCAAGAAACTTGAGTTTTCAATTTATAAAGGCTTCTGAATGAACTAGAAAAATCTCTACAATGAGTGGCTCAAAGAATTCTCCAAGATAATTGTTCACTAGTAGCTGATGGTGAGGCAGGGAAACTGCAATTAATTGGAAAGCAATTCGTAAAACACTGACTTTTGCTCCTACTCTTCCCCATCTCCATGAGTGCCCAAGGTGAAAAAACCCTCTGTGCTATAAACACTGAGGAATGGATTTGTGCAGTGTCTGTCTTCTCTTGACAACTTTTGCTTGGCTGTGTCTCCCTTGAGAGGATATATGAGCTTTTCACAGGCATGACTCTGTATGCTCTCTGGGCTTCTGAAAGTATGAGTTGGTTTTTATCTAGACATAAAAAATGGGATTATTTCTCTTAAGCTGATTTATCCCTCTTAAGCAGAGTGTTTCTTTAAATCAAGTGAGCACATTTAGGAATGCTTACACCGTGAGATTTTAACGTATGTGTTCATTAATTTTAATGCCATTCAGTAAAATCTAAGATGTTTCCAATTCATGCCAGTGCTACCCTCTTAATGCGTTACACTGAGGTATGAAGTAGAGGAAGAGATGCCAAGGGGATGTGTATGAATCTGGATAAGTTGCTGTAGGTCTGGTGACTTTGAGAAGGTGCTCTGATTTACACTGGTCACAGGTCTGCCCTCACTTCCCATTTACATTAATGGGCATCCTGCTTCCCCAATATACCATGAGGGAAATTGGTCATAAAAAGATTAACATTAGTGGGATCATAATATCCATTGGTTGTTATAATAAATCTGTTTATCAATACACTCTAGAGACATTCAATATTGTTATGTTTCATAACAAATTACTTTAAGTTGTTGTTCTGCTTTATTCCCTTATTGCATTTTCACAGCACATTATAGGAATGATAAAATTCTGTGAGCCATAACTCTTAATGGCAGAAGTGATCAATTTATCTTCTAATTTGGAAAAAAACCCCACATACACAGTATAAACTTTGCCCTAGTACAGAATAACAATCTTGCTTGTCTTTCTGGAAACATTGGGACATTAGCAGTAATGATTAGCAGTAATAGCTTTTAACATCAATTTATTTCTAGTTATGTAAATGTATCTGATTTATTGGTCTTGGAACTAATGTCAACAATATCATACAACCATGTGAGATTGTGCATCTTTCAGTACATCTGTAATTCAGAGCATCCCTGACATCTTTTTAAAGCACAGTGAGTAAGCTGTGCACAAAAAGATGAACTTGGCACTGATCTGTTCTACCAGTAACGAATGGCAGTGTGTGATGGATACCTGCAAATCTACTGCAGAAAAAAAATGAATGAATTAACATTTAAAGTTGAGCTTCACTTTTAATGAGGTTGTTTGCACTGCTCACAGCATCACCATAGTTCTGGATTGATAGGGGTTTTTTTGTTTTTATTCTTCCTTAAAATTTTCACTGAGAAGTTATTTGAAGGTTGACAAGTCGGTAGTGAGCTGGAAGCTCTCTGGAGTGTTTGGATGCTTCCCTTGCTGACTAAGTGAAGCAGATGCTATGCTGAAGCCTTCCAGTGTCTCCTCCATGTACTATTCGCAGCCTATTGTCTATTCAAATCTATTTAATTTACTGTTAACAAGACACCTCTTACTCTTTCAACTTAATTAAGAGCTACTAACTCTTTGAAGGATTGAAATGCAATAAAGAAGATAACCTAGTTAGGGTATAATTAAGGAAATTTACGTAAGTAATAAACATGCTACTGCTGCCTTCTAAAAAAACTTACCCTGAACTTGTGTTAATTTTTAAAAAACTTACCTTAAAATAAGTGTTCAGACATTTAATTAGAGTAAGGCAAGGTAGCTATTGCAAATTAATTATATGTAATTTCTTTTAAGTAACCATTGAAAGCATGACATACTAAATGGCCTTCGTGCGGTCTGTCAACAGGACAGGTTTTAACCTCTGCATCTTGAATTAACCCCTTCTGAGGTGCTGCTGCTTTCAACAAAATCGTAACAGGTGCCTACTTTATGTTCTCCAAAGAAGAAAATTGAAAAGTGATTAGAAATACGAAATAAAAATTATCTCCTTGTTTAAACACTCATTTGACTTTGGGTTAAAAACAAAGTATTCATTCTTCAGGATTCTGACTGGAGCAGCAAGTAAGGGAAAAGGCATCATTCCTGTGCACTGGAGGCAGATATTTTTCCCTGAGTGTTATAGGCCCAGTAAGCATAGCTGAACAGTCTTATACTAAAATAGAAAATATTCTCGCTAAGGAATAAGATTTTGATGCCAGTCCTAGCAGAGGTACTTGAGTTTTAAGATGTAACCTAAAGTTCACTTTGAAATTCGTTTGGCTTTTTGAGGACAGTAAAAAGAGTTCCAAGTGTTGATAAGAGAATATTTGGTGCATAGGTGAGCCTGTAAGGTGTTTGCTTGTGCTGCAGGAGAGCACGGTGCCTCCCTATGGGCCGGCATGGTTATAGCTTATGTTGAACAAATCCCTAAAGCACTGCAGTTGGGTTTCTTTCAGCTCAGCTTCTCTTCATGCCAATGGGTTTCCAGCTGGCTGCTTGGTCAGTGGTGTATGAAACTACGCTCCTGAAGCTGCTTCCCCACCACAAATGGTAATAGCCTCAATCACACCTGTGCTCTGCTGGATGCAGGGTATGCGCCATTTATTGTGCATGGGAACAATGGAGAGGAATATATTTCGGAGTGAAGTAATAAGTGTTGCTGAAGGGGAAACTTTGAGGGTATATCATTGGCATGAAGGAAAGGATCATACCATCTGAGCAGAAAACATGTCTTTCTTGTGTGTACCCAAAAGAGATACCTTGGAGATGTTTTCCTACCTGAAAGATGAAATGAAATCACTGTTAATAGAAGTGTTCAATAGCTGTTTGTGTACAACAGGAATATCTGGGATTTCAGGTCTGTCTAGTGCCCTATTAGCAACCCAAAATTTCTGGGGACATGTGGTACTTGATATTGCCTGAGATGAAAGCTCTTACTGAATCTGTCAGGGCTTTAACTTTCCAACTCCAAAAAAAAATTTGTCCTTTTCAAAGGGTCTAATTTCTATCTGTCTAGTTTAAGGTGAAGAGTTTTAAACAGCAGCAAGTACATCCAAGAACTACTTTTTTTTGGTTCCCATGGTGTTAGACTGGGGATGAAGGCAGCACATAGCTGCACATTTAAATGATGTAACCATTGCAGCTAGGGCTATTACTGCTGGTGACAGAATGGCAGATGCTTTCTGATTAAAACCAAAAAATTCTCCCACCCAAATTACATTAAGCCCTTCTTTGTATTTTGAAAGGCAATATGTGCTTTTACACCTGCCATGACTGTCAGCTGGTGTGTGCTGACTCTAACCAAGCTGACTTCTACAAATTCATGATCTATAAACACACAGCCACTCTTTTCCCTGTTCTGAAACGCTCTTGCCTTGCTTCCTAGCTGTGCTGCATGTGGGTTCAGCCTGAAGGGGAAATTAGGACTTTTTCAGGAAGGCTCATACTTTTCATCTGCTTTTAGAGACTTCAGGCATGCTTGGTTTTCATTTTGGAGGGGTTTTTTTTGTTTCGTTGGTTTTTGTTTGTTTGTTTGTTTTAAGGGGGCTATTTTAGCTTCCTTTGTTTGAACTGAGCGTGTAGTGTTTCTATTTCTACTCTAAACTAAGGTCAGAGTGTAATTAATCTGTTTCTGTGCATTGAAGAAGAAACAGTTCATCGTGGTATTTGAAGTAATAATCTTGTCTGGACATCCCATTTTAATTGGAGGCTGAAGTGCCTTGAATCAAAAAGGATTTTTGGAGACCATCAGGGCCAAACCACCAATGCTTCTGTCGGTACAGTGACACTGTTTCATTAGATGAGAAAGTAGGCATATATTTACATGCTTTGTAGCAATGTAACAAAGGATGACAGATTAATTACTGTTGGAGCTAGGCCAAGCAGAGGGCACAGTAGCCTAGCAGGTGTCCTGTTCCCCTTGCAATAGATCGTATTTGTTCAAGCACTCACAAACTCATTAGGTGCAATCTGAGTTATTTGGTGGGAAGTGTTATATGGGTAGTTGTTGTTACACTGCTCGCGTGAGCTTGTGCACAGAAGACATTTGTGGGAGAGGTATTGGGGTCTGCCAGCCTGTGAGGCTGCAGAAGTTTTTTCTTGAAGGGGGTTAATCCAACTGGGAGTACAGTAGTTACAAAACCCTAGGAGAGGTGTCCTTGGCTTGAGTTTCTTTAAACAGCGTTTGATTCCATTAATGTTACAAACTACCAAAGGGGAAAAGTGGGAGGGGGAGCTCATTTGTTCAACTTAACTTCTTTAGAGAAAGAAAAAGAAAACCAAGAAAAAAGAGAAAGGAAGTACTTTCTTTGTCCCAGTGCATTTGCAGCAGCAGAAGGAGATTGAGCAGGGAATGTGTTGGTACAGTCATTTGGTCCAGAGATGCCTTTGATAAGGAGACATGAGGGCATTTCCTCTAAGCTGTGGCATGGAGGACAAATGTTAGGGGTTTTTTCAGTGGGATAAAAGGGTCCTGTTCGCACCCCCTTCCCCCTGCTGTGCTCTTGGAGGATTTAAATATTTCTTACTTGGGCTCAGATGCTCCTTCTGCTTTTCTACCTGCTTCAACTTTGTTGTGGTGACTGCCCACTGCAATGGAGATTGTTGCTGGTGGGAAATGTTTAGGAAAGGGAGCACAACAATTTGTTATAGTAAAAAAAAAAAAAAAAGAAGGGAGAGAACATTGTTCCTCCAGTCAGATGTTTAGTGTTTATTTAGTGGCTGCATATCAATTATCTGTTTGAACAGGTTTCATTACAGAAAGTGCAAACCCCCTGAGCACGTTTTAAAATATGCTAATCCTTGCTTAGGCAGGAAATGGAAAAGGCTCATTTACAGTTTAATTTCTAGTCCATGTAGGTTGCCATGTTATATGCTGGGACATAAATAGAAAAGTTGAAGGACAGCTCACAATAAACAGGTGCTGTTGCTTTGCTTTTCTGCTTACCCAGCCTAATCGTATGTCAGAGTATGAGCCACAAAACTTTGAGCACAAACGCTGCCAAAACCATTTTATTCTGTGTTTTTCCTTTTGAGGGACAGCATATGGGCAAGAGCTTGTAAATCAACACTGATGAAAAGGTTCTTTTCTGATGAACAAGTTCTTTTCTGATGTGGTGAGCACCTATATAAAGAGCTGTTACAGCCCATTTCTTTGGCTGGCCATGTTAATTGAACGGGATAAATACAGAGCCCTGGAGAACACCCAAAAAAAGCAAATCCATATTCCCTATGCAGGTCCCTGCTGCTGCTGCAAATGTACCGGGAGAAAGAAAGTTCTACCTTTCTCTTTTTCCCTGTTTTTCTTTCTCTAAAGAAGTTGAATTGTGCAAATGAGATCCTCCTCCAACTTTTCCCCTTTAGTAGTTTGTAGCATAAATGGAACCAAGGTAATTCCTCTGATTAAATATTTATTCATGCAAGGCTACCAATTTTGCTGTCAGGCCTCCCGTAGCAGTGTTTAATCAGTTGCCTGATGCTGTTGTTTTGTGGATGAAACAAATATTATTCTCTGCTGTTTCAGATTTATGCTGCAGGCTTTTCACCCACTTGAGATTGCTGGAAATAAGGTGGGGTCGGCAAACTTCCAAGTGCAAATATTTCTTGAAATACCCGTCTCTGAGCATATTTGAAAATCAGGAGGGGAAGATGTGTTGGGAGCCTGAGAGGGAAAATCCAACTGTGGCATAAAATGCAGTGACAGTCCTGGGACGGAGGGGTGACCACAAAGGAGCATCTTTTTTGGGACTGTTGCCAACACAGCCATGGCAGGGCAGTGACAGATATTTGAAGTGATGGGACAGGGTGTATTTGATATACAGCAACAGAGTTTAATTATGGACAAGAATCAAATTGATATTCATAGGATGATAAATAAATAATGTGTATGCACTCACAGAGAAGGACAAGAACATTTTTTCTGAAGTGAAAGAAATAAAATCAGCAAAACAGAAATTAAAAATGGATCTATTTAGCAGAGTTTCTGGTTATATGATGAATGCATCAGTTTGTGGAATTGATCCTTCTGTTTCTTGCAGAGTCATTCATGTCTGGGCTAAAGGGCTATGAAATCTGCTGGGGTCACATTTCTCATCCTCTGATCTCTGCTCTGAGATTTCTAGCTAGCATTTTTTCTCCTCAGGGGGTGAATTGAGCATTGGGAGGCTTAGCAGCAGCCAAGAGCTAAAAGGACAAGAGGGAACCCTGAGGAGTTGATTTGATGATGGAGAAAGAAAGAAAGAAAGAAAGAAAGAAAGAAAGAAAGAAAGAAAGAAAGAAAGAAAGAAAGAAAGAAAGAAAGAAAGAAAGAAAGAAAGAAAGAAAGAAAAAGAAAAAAAAGAAAAGAAAAGAAAAGAAAAGAAAAGAAAAGAAAAGAAAAGAAAAGGAAAAGAAAAAGAGAGTATTCTCCCTGGTTGGCTGTGCTGGGGTACAAACCCGCACACACCTATTCAGCAGGAGGATCTTTAACGTGGGTTAGCTTTTAGTTTGATCTTTTCAAAAAAAGCTGGAAAGTTCACATAGGAGGATCAATGTATCGGTACTACAGATACGTTTTGGGGTTTTTTTTTTCTAGTTTTAGGAACGTCCCCTACACAGTTGGTGCTTCTGACATAACTCCTCTCTGAAACATGAAGGTTTCTTCAAGATAAGTCTCAGTTTTCACATATAACCTGATGATTCTTGTTCTTGCAGCTATGGACATGAGCTTGAAAATGGGAAAAAAATTATCTGAAATGAGAAAATGAATGAGAAAACTATCAGGTTAATATTTTCAACAAAGGGCTTTAAGTTTTACTCTTGGATTTGGGGTGTGGATTTGAGGCCTTGCCTCATAAGGGTTTCAATACATGATGTTATCTGTGTTGTATTAAATAAACTGAGGAACTGTCAAAGACAGACAGAAAAGGGCAGCTTGGATGCGTCAGGGAACTGGATGACTTTTTATTTGTCCATTGAGCACCTTTGCATGTCTCAAAATTACTTATTCTTAGCTATGCCTGAGATGGTGTTTTGCTATGGACTGAGCAACATGTGATTCCAGAGGTAGGAGGAGGACACCGAAAAATGTGTGTATATATGTATATGCTTAAAAATATACATATAAAGAGGCCCTTAGATCATGGTTTGTGTAGCTGTAGCCCAGTTGGGCAAGGCAGCTTCTTGATTTTCCTTGGCTTCTCTTCACCCCTGCACTCAGCAGGTGGCTCCCCCAGCATCTGAGGGGAAAATCTGAGAAATAATGCCTTGGCAGAGAAGAGATTGACAAGCAAGGAAGACTTAATTTTTAACTAATTTCCTTTGTGTTTAAAGGAAACACAGAGAATGTAGCATGGAAGAACAAGATCTGAAATAAATTGCTAACTGTAGTAATTATCATTTTTGCCTTGGTTCTGAGTTGGTTTTTTTAACCTTGGCTGCTGGATCTACGCACAGGTTCTTTAGCAAGAATTAAAAGAACAGCCAAAAGTGTGATATAGGTATTGCCTTATTTTCAAGTTACTGAGAAGGTTTTTCAAAGTTTTCCCGGAGGTGTCAACATACTTTAAACCTTTAAGTTTCTGTGATGGAGATTTCTGCAGAAGTTATTTTTTTCAATTAAATAAAAGGAAGAATCTCATGCTAGGGAAATGTCATCATCCTGTCCTATCCCTAAGGAGATAGGTCCTTGCTGCTGGCTCAGGCTGGCTTTGCAAGCCTTTGGGCACTGCGTGTTTTGGCAGGGTTTCTTACCACTAGGCTCTTGGCTAGTGGGCTGTGTTGGCATTGTTTCCCTTCCTGTGTTCATGGTAAGCATCAGTCCTGCATCCTGCATCTGGTTCTGGAGACCTTCTTGTTAAATCATGGACTTGGCAACTTCCAATTCCTGTAGAACCTAAGCTTTCAGAACCATAAAACAAATTTTTCCCCAGGTCCTCTGGGAAAAGCCTTGGAAAATACGATTCTATGTGAATAAATCAATAGGGAATTAAAATCAGTTTAAACATTTTTTAGCAAGAAACAACTTCAAGATTATGTGGTTTTGGGATTACAAGTACTGCTTTATGGATAAGGGAAGAAACAGCTGTATTTATACTTCTCTTTCCTCATCCATTGTTGGTTTTCATAGGAGCTATTGAGATAATCTGATCCAGGTTCTCGGCTGGTGTAAGCTGGCACAGCTCAGCAGGCTTCACAGAGGCTGAGCCATATTGTGATACTTTAGAAGCCAGCAAAATAATCATAATGACAGAGAGAACACTTTCCACCTGAAGATCAGAAAGCAGACAGGAAAGCCCACTGAATCATCATGGCATACATCTGCAAGGGAGAGCATTACTGGTGGTGGCAGTCAGTTCAGCATTGTGCGTCTTTTTCGTGATAATAAAAAAAAAGGTGGGAGGATGTACAGCCATAATATGGCACAACTGGGAACATAGAATGCTGTCCTTTAAATCCTGCAGCTGGTTGATGCAGCAATGTCAGTGAGAGACACAGGTGATTTTGCCAGTCTCAGTGTTTTCAGTCTGTTTCTACATGGCTAATTAGTAAAGAAAAAGAGTGTAATCAGTGGAATAAAAACTTGAAAGCATTTAATTTCATAGCTTGCTTGTGAGGAGGCCTTGAAACTAAGCTCAGGCATTGCAAAGGGGTGGAGCTTTTCTATTACAAAATCCAACAGAGTCCAATAAAATCAGACAGACAGGCAGGCACAAAGAATTACAGTCAATTTAGTTTTGAAAATGAATACTATTGGGTAGATAGTGGGTGGACTCACTCACTAAGGTCTGCTTTGGGACTACTTGATCCAACTCTTCTATGTGATCATAGATATCATCTTAAAGTGTCATCATACTGCTGCATGATTTTTCACACTGCAATAATTAAGTGCTGGAACACCGTAAGTGCTAGGGAGAGCTTGATCCGATACACAGTGAGTTAAGAAAACTGCACTACTATAATGTATGGTTTTTTAACCTCTTTTACTTGGTTCTGGCAGGATATTTTATGAAATGGTCTTTTTAAAATAAGTTGGTTGTGTAAATGTAATGAAGAAGTCTGCTCATAAGCTAGAGTGGCTTATAAAAAATCTACTGCACTGTTTAAGTCATTAATGGCTGGCAGAGTTAGAGATGAAAAAGAAAATAAATCTGTTACGTAGGATTGTGTGAGATGGAAGGACCTCTGCAGAGTCTGTGTCTGAGTCTTACCCCATGCTAACAGGTTTGGAAAACAAGTTGCATCAGCCTGGTCAAGTCCAGCTCTCTCTTGTGTGGATTTTGTCATGTCTAATAATCTTTCCCTCAGTAGAGGCACTGATAAGGTGTCTCTTTCCTGTCAACACCAGTTTGCAGGAAACTTGTAGGAAGCACATAACAGAAAGGACAAACTGGTTAAAATTGGGCAGTGGGCTCAATACATCATCACTGCACAGACAGAAGCTTTGTTTCCTCAGAAACTCAAATTCATTGACTGTCAAACTCTCAGCTGAGAATCTGTCTAGAAGGAGGAAGAGAAGACAGTGAAGGATAAAACCCAATGTTAAGATGTACATTAATGGGTTCATAACGGGAAATAGAGTAACTGCGTGAGAGTAGGAACGCAAGGGGGTCTTTGAGGAGATTGCAGGAGGGAGTTGGTCTAATGTCCTTATATTATCCCTGTCCAGCCTTTAATTCTGCTTGACAACTACACTCCACCACATTTGGCTGGGGGATTAGAGAAGAAGGGATCATGCTTTTTTTTTTAATTCTTCCCTTTTTTTTTTTTTTTTTCCTCCTTCTTACTTCTATTTTCTTTTCTTGTTCCCCTTGCTGGATATTCTTTCCGGAGCATCTTCTCTCTGTCTGCCTTAGCCTTGCTTGGCTGCAATGCGCCTGTGTACTGTAATGCTCTGAGCTGTGCTTAATGTGTCCCCAGGAAACCTGGCCCCACGTCTGCTGGGACCAAATTTCAAGGCATATCCCTATTAGCTTATTTTGATGTTTTTATCTTTCCGTGATCGGGAACCATTCTCTGCAGCCAAAACAGACACTTTCCCAATGGCATCAAGTGAATTTTTAGCTCTCCTCTGAGGAGAGGACTTCAATAAAAGATGAGGCCGCTTGCCATGCTGACTGGCTGGAGCTCTGTAACGTCTTCGGCGGTTCCTGCCTTTTACTGTAAGTTTACACTTGTATGAACATCGGCTCAGCTCCCCCGTGTTGCTGTAAGTGGAGGTTTGCACGCAAACATGGCCTCCACAAAAGCCACCTCAGGCGAAAGCACTTCCCACACCAATAAAATCCAGTGCTACACCGGGTCTCTGATGGGTAACTATGCCAGTGGTTTGGCAGAAGGTCATGTTTTAGTCATGAGGGATGAGAGTCTCTTCCCTCCCACCTCCCCTCTGACCAAGGAGCCTGGCAGGTTTGCTCAAAGGCACTTGAGAGCAGATTGCTTGTGGTTTCTGAGAAGGGGCACGTCACCACAGCAAAGTTTAGCTCAGCTGTTGGAAGCATTTATTGGAGGTTTGACACACGCAAACCTTGTGCTCTGCAGAAACACCATGGAAGCCCCACTCTCCTCCTTTAGCCTCCTGAACTCCCACCTTCACTTGCCTCAGCTATGAAGAAATAAAATGCAAATAAACCGGCCAGTTTTCTTCTGGAGCCTGGGAGCTGCAGAAGATCTGTGCGTCATTCAACCTCCTTTTCTCCTGAAGCTGAAATGACTGAAAATCCATTGGAAATGCCAAGATGGGGGGGACACACTCACAATAAGTCGGGTTAAGTTTTGCACATGATGAAACCTCTTGGGTTTCTTTTATTCATGAGGCTAATGCTTCTGTCTGCTGCCCTTAATTACAGGTTAGGAAGCTTCTTGCTGCTTCAGGGCCATCCCTGCACTGTGGTAGAGCAAAGATTAAGTCCTGGAAATGTCCCTGGGATACAGCAGCTCCCACCAGCATATGGATTTTTCCCGGAGTCTATAAAATCCAGGTGAAAAGATAGAGATCCTGCATGCCATGAAAACACACCTTTTGGCTTAGGGCAGAGGTGTGTGTGAAGAGGGCATTGCAGAGAGAAAAAACACGCTGTCCTGGCAAAGTCCATCTGCAGGCAAAGCCCCGGGGGAGGCAAACCTGGGAGATGTATTTGAAGCTGATGCTAAAGTAGGTGCTCAAAGGAGAAATGCTGAAAATTCTCAGGAGATGAGACCTGGGGAGTTTTAGGAGGCTTCAGAGCAAAAGAGCCACTGGAGAGGAGAGGGATACTCACCGCAAAGATGCTGCAACTATTTAGCAAAGTGAAGGTGATTAGCTTTGCAATATATTTGCAGGAGGACTGATTTTCAGGCCAAATATTTAATTTTTCTTTAGTGGCTAATCCTTCCGTGGCTGTCAGCGCTGCAGCAAAGCTTGTGGGAAAGTGCTGCTGCTGAAAATGGGACTTGATAGTGAGGAAACTTTTGAAAAGCAGGTGCCTCGTTGGGTTCCCAAGACCCATTGAGTTTCATGAAAATTTATTCTGTTACTCAGGAGCTTTTGAAAAATTATTGAAAGTGTCTCCCCTCTCATTATCATGGGCTCCCAAGCAGGTAGCTCAGGCTTCTCTAATCCTTAAATCAAATATGACAGCTTCTCCCCCCGTATTAGTTTTCATGTTCACACCAACTTTCAGGATGGATATTTCTCTTCCTCTTGTCCTGTGGAATCATGTTAACCATGTCAAAAGAAGCAATAAATATTATGTTTTTGTATTCAGGCATGCCAGGCTAATGCCAATTGCTGCAGCTTTGGGTAATTCTGTAGATTTAAAAAGTAGTGCTCTAAAGGGAAAGCCAGAGCCATGGTTCATGGAGTAGTGATATTTATGACTGTGTTTGCTTTCTGTTTTCCAAAATCTCCTCCATAAAGTCAACACTTGGCATTAAAATCTGCCTTAAGATATCAGGGTGAGGTGTGTAAAGAAAAAAACAATAACTTCTAGCAACGCATTTTCATTACCCTGAAACTAAAAAAGTCCACCAAGAAATACTGGAATGTTTCTTTGAAGCCTTTTGTTCACCTTTCCATATACGTTTTCTCAGCAGTTTAATCAGGCAAAAGCTTTCTTTATCATTTGACTTTTTTTTTTTTAATTCTTACCGTGGTTCCTGACCTTTTGGGAAATTGCTCATTTAAAGTGTTGAAAAGAAAGTGCTGTCAGTTATTTATCAGGTAATGTCATGGTTTGGGAAAACCAACCATGATTTACTTGTGCCATTAGAGACTGCATCAGAGGAATGAATGAGCATTTTTCTATAGCATCACTAAGTAAAACCAGCAAAATCTCTCAGTCACTTTTTCCAGTTAATGTAGATAAAAAAGTAGGCAAAAATATTAATTGACTTGTTGATTATATTGATAGATCCAAAGCAATTTAAAGTGCCTTGCCCTGGTTAATTAATATTTGCTCATTAAGACCAATATTTATAGTTCTTTCCTATATAGCACTGCCCAAACTGCATAATCAGGAGCAGGAACAGAGAGATGCTCAGTGCCCAGTGCTGTGGGAAGAGGTGCGGTGGGAGATTGACATGAAAAGGCAATTATTTCGTTTTTAAACTGTTCTTTAAATAAATGGAAAGCTCCATAGGACACAGTGAGAATCACATTTTGGGGTCTGAGAGGGTGAATGCTGCCACGAAATATTTCTTTGCCTGGCTAATCCTTTTGGGAATTCTCATATGCTTAAAATTAGGGGCCTGCTTGAGTATCTTCTGCAGTCAGAGCCACAGCCAAAAAATAACAATTATGTTGCTAGCAAATGCAGCAGGAAATAAGGTGGATATCAGAAGTGTTCAGCACCCTGTAGCTACCCATGTTACTGGGCATTTGCACATAATTTCTAAGACTTCCTCCTGCTCTCCACAGAATTCTACTTTCCTTTCCCCTAAATAATCATTCCAGTATATGAGGTGATTTTTTAAAACAAGGAAAAAACCCTATAAATACATCTAATGTCCACTTCTCCATTGCTCCATCCATTCTTCATTGATTAGGAACTGGAGAGACTCAAGAGGTGCTCACAAAGGACTGATTGCAAAGTCAGGGAAAATGAGGCATTTTCCAGAAAAGCTTCTTGTCTGCTGCTGTTTGTGCTGCTGTGCTTTTCCTGCAACTCTGGAACTTACCTGTAATAGTTTTGTACCTTTTTTTTTTTTCTGAAGAACTCACTGAACAAGCTGCTTATCCAAGGAAGATCCTTTGAGAGGCTGAAGGTATTTTTTAAGAGTCATTCCCTTCATGTTTACGACGAGCAAATATTTTAGAGCTCCACTTTGACAGTTTTAAGTAAATATAACTCGGTTTTCACTGCACAGAAAGAATCTGGATGTTTCACCTGTAGAATAAAAGAAATGTGTTTCTTCAAGGAATTTATAACCCCTATCCTCTGTAAGAAAAAACTCTTTGCATTTTGTATTTTAGAAAGAGTTTACGAAAAGTGTTTACGTCTTGCGTCATGTGCAGACTGAGGTAGAATGTAGGCTGACTGTATTTGGTGAGCATGTTAAATTCAGCTTTTGATGAGAGTCTCAGCTGCAGATGTCAAGTGAAGCAGAACAATAGCAGCAAAAACTTCAAACTTGTGTACTTTCACCTTTCCTCTAAGTTCTCACTTGAGAATGAAAAATCAGCAGTAAGGACAGACAACTGGACTGTGGTTTGCAATAGCAAAAGATAATGTGGAATGTTCTCATTCAGGCAAAAAGAGGTTAAAAAACCCAGATTGCAGCATAATTATCAAATTACAACATCTAATTTGTAGGTTTAACTTGCTAATTATGTGTGATACATGGGTGGTGAAGGAAGAATATCAAGCACTAGAAGCTTTCCTTTTGTCTTTGGAAATTTGTTTTGATTAGGGGTAGGGAAAGGAAAAAAAATCTGTCTTTGCCACATAAAACTGAGCCTTATTCTCTTGTGCTAGGTGGAATAAAAACAGCAGCTATACATAGTCGTGGGTGATGTGTTCGTTTCAAAGAAACAGAGGGTGTGATAGACATTTTGTGGGGTTTTAGATACTCTAATGTATGTACATATGCTTTTGGAAAAAAAATATTCTTAGAGTGAAGATTAGCACCTCGATGTTTTTATTGCCAGAGTGTGTTTCCAATGGCTGTCAGGAGTGCTGGTGCTGATATCTAAGACGAGTTTGTGTGTAAGTGCCAGCCCTGTTTGCACAGACAGTCACTCCTCGTTTTTGTTTCCTCCTCGATGTAAGTAACTGTCAGTATTTGCTAGTCAATATTAAGCAGGACTATTTACCTTGTCAAAAATGTATGCTTTTAAATTAATTCTGAAGTGGGGAATATACTGTTCTCCCTTGCAGTTGATAGGCAGGGTTAACATTCTCGCAGCTGAAGATCTGGGGACTGGAGCAAAATGCAAATGGCCACGAAAAAGACGGCTTGAGAAAACGGCTGCGTGTGAACTTGACATTAAGAGAAGCAAGAAGGAATGAAATGACCTACATTTTACTAGAGCAAACCTGGTCATTAATGAAAAAGAAGACCACACAGTCATTTGTACTTTTATGTGTGTAGCTTCGTAATGTTCATGCTTACAGCAAAACAACAATCTATGTTGAAACCATTCTGAGGTATTAAATAGCTTTCTATACAGCAGACGTATTTGATCTCAATCTTCTAAGACTGCGGCAGTGGACTTGAAAAACTCAGCCATAATTTGCAAAAAAATGAAGCACTGCCTTTTTTGCTCATGCTCATGTAAACATTTTAGTTGTTAAAGGAGATGTTTCTCTACAGCTCCTAGCTGTGTTTTAGTTAAAAACAACCAATGTAAAACAAAAAACACCTGATCCAAACCTAGCAACTATTTTCATTTATATTTCAATTTTAAGAACTCGCAGCCTTTTGGGGGGGAGGGGGAGTGTTGCAGCACACACTGATTAACCATTAGCAATAACACTATGCACTCAAACGAAACCCTCTTCAAATCAATAGCAATCCTGATGCAAGACAGATTTAAATTCACCTGAGAACCATATTTTACCTTGGAGATAAGGAAACGGGTTACACTGAGCTTAGTTGCATTAATAGTAATAATTACATATTGAATTAAATACATTCTGCCCCACATACAGCATATTGCGGCAGCAAAACCTTCATTAATAAGAGATGCAAAAGTGTATTGTATGGAAGAATGAAAACTGAACAGGGATTACAAAATCACTGTTTTGTTGTAGGTTACCCTGACCCTTGTTATTTTTTTCCTCCCATAAATTTGAACTCTTAGAGAAAACTGATTATGATGATATTTATTGTTACTACAAACAAGAGTTGCAGGCCATATTGTTGTACCTTGGAAATTAAACCAGTTCAGAGTTTAGCGCACATGTGGGAGGACTGGTACAGAAATGAAGGGACATCTCAGTCATTCACAGCAATCTTCATTTCAAGGAACTATAACCATGCTCACAGGTCTAAGAAATAAATATGTATAGTTTTAGAGAATAGGTGGCAAATGTGCATTCTGAAACAGGAAAGGCTGAAATTGAAATGTCATAACTAGACAGGCAAATGCAGTTTCCAGCGTGCTCTTGTAATTACATTTTTGTGATGGCAGATCCGCTTTCTCAGTTTCGCTTATTTTCTCTTTGGTCTGGTGTTTGGAGTTAGAAATACCTCAGGTCAGTTAAATCTCTACTGTCAGAAGAGCCCTGAAGCTGACTAGACCTTGAAGGGGATGCCCTTTCTCAATACAGTGGGACGGTATTGAACAAATGTTTAAGGAAAAAGAGGAACAGAGAGCCCAGAGCAGCTGTGCTGGAATTTAAGGAAGCAAGTGAGGCATCCTGTGCCATTTCTTCCTTTCCCATTTTATTTATAGGCTGTGGATTTCAGGGGAGTAAATTGCTTTGGCTAAACAGTTTTGTTCGTTCATTTACATGCAATATTCTCACAGTAGGGACAGCAGAATCTGAGAAGCTTCCCAGTGTTTGAATTGCATGTGTAGATACCTTCATAGTTCCATTTTCCCTGGCTAATATTGATTTCCCTGTGCAAGCCATGTTTGTTCAAGGAGGATACACCTTTCAGGGACATCCCTCATATCCTATGCAAAGCAAGGAGAACCATCTCCTAGACAGTGTTGCTTTAGTGAGGGGACTGCACTTGAACAAATCATAATTTATCCATTTTTTCCCCCCAGTTTTACCTTACATGCTCAGCATGAGTGGAACATGTTTGATTTTATCCTAATTATCATTTTTATATATTTTAAATCTCAGATGCTGAGACAATTTACATTAATTAAACTTCAGTTGGCTTTAAAATTGTCATGTATCAATTTCAGCAGCATTTATAGAGAACAAGATACAGGATTTAAATTACACGCCATATGGGGCAATGCTTGGGACATTTGCTATTGTGTTAATTGCTTAGAGCTATGCTTTCAATCCTCCTTCTGAGCAAGACATTTGCTCTCATGCTTGCTGAATTAGGTTAAGAGTCTCCTGCTCAAATGGAGTATTTACAGATTTCTTCCCCTCCTGCTGGCTTTTGCTCTGCTGTAAGGGTCAGCTCTTTGGAGGGGCTCTGCTGCTATTAGTATCAGAGTCACCTCTCCCTTCGCTGGGAGGCAGAAACAGAGGTACCTGAGGGGTCCCTGGCTGACACAACAGGATCTCAACAAATCCTCTTGGGGGTAAAGAGCCTACTATCTGTGAAAGTAAGCATTCTTCTTCACTGCCAAGAAGAGGCATTCTTTGCCGGATCCCAAAAAGAGTCTGAGTTTTCCAACCTCAGTTCTGAGAGCTCTCATTGTCATCACAGTTGTGTCTGTTCTTTGTTGGCACAACAGGGACAAACTCCTCAAGTGATCCCCAACCTGCTCCTGCTGCAGGGGAATTAACATTTGCAAGATGTGGATACTAATTTGCAGGGCTGCGTTGAGTGTTGCCAAAGTGGTGCCAGACATGCCGCTGTGGAAGGGGCTTGAGTGAAAAACAGTAGTCTCATATGGATGAATTTGTACAAACAGGGGATATAGATGCCACCCACAGCTGATCTGGCAGCAAAGGACTTTCCAGGCCGAGCTGCAGGGCAGAGTAACGTCACCTTTTTCCTAAGGTCTGCAAGTCATGTTTTTGAGGGAGTCTACTGAATCCGTTTTAATTTGGAGGAAATAAAATTTAAATGCTTTAACAGCTAAAAGAATATACACTACTGAATAGCGTCCTCTTGAGAACTTTGGGATTAGGGATCCTTTCCCTGGTGAAACATCTCACTTTTTGTTGTCTGTTTAAAAAGGTCCACATCCTTCTTGAAATACGAGACAGAGAAGGGGTCAGATGATAAGGAGAAAATTATTCAGTATGCTCAGCAAAGCTTTCCTTCTTGGAGACCTCCCTAGGTGAGCACTCAAAAGCTGAAGAGGATGAAACCAGAGGTCTTAGTCCCACTCTGAATTCCCACCAGATAGAAACTTTTGCAAGAAAGCCCTGCCAAATATCAGTGCAAAACAATTTGCCTTGCACTTGAAGGTTTCCCCACAGCTGGCTTCAAAGAAGTGGGGAAATAAAACACAGAAAGATGTTAGGGAGGTGGTATGTACAGCTCTATCTACCAGTTTGCAGTACCTTTCTGCTTCTGTCTGGTGCTTCCTTCTTTGCAATATGGCAATATTTTAATGGGATTCTCCTATATTAATATTTTAAATGAATAAATAAATATCTGATGAGATACTGTGGATCTCTGCAATCTTTTCATAAATTCAGTGGAAGGTAAAAAGAGAATTAAAGATGAGATTAAAACAGCCTGGGTGATACATTTCTCTGGGATGTGGTAAAGTCTCTAGGTATTTATGCTGTGCTGTCTACGTTACAAGTTACATCTATATTAAAAAGCGTGTATGTGTATCTCTCCCTCTCTCTATAAAGGCCAAGAAGGCTGTCTGTCATCAAGGAGGGTCGCAATTTCTGCTACAACCATTGTAATAATAATGATAGTCTATGGTAGCATACTGTTTTTAAAGTATCAGTAGCTCATATGTTTTCACTTAATTTTGGTCTGAATCTGTGTTAGGAAATAAGACAGCTCTATGAGAATCAGAAGTCGTCTTTTCCATACATTTGGGGGAAATGTAAAGCTTTTTTTTGTCTCTGGTTCTGCATTGCAGAGACTAGTTCTCACATGAAAGCATGCTGCGCCCTTACCCACAGTTAGCGAGAAGCATAGAGTGAGAAAAGATGGTGGAAAGAAACCCCCTGATCTCCATTGACAGAAGTGGAATCTGCAAAGACCTGTCAGAAATGCTGCCATACTCCAGGACAAATATTAGTCCCAGCATTTTAACTACATCATTATGCTGTTAATATAGATCACACCTGCTACACTGTGTTTATTCATAGAATAAAGTCCTTGCTGGGCAGGAGCCTCAGAAGTATTCAGAGTTGGCACTGGCCCAACTCTTCCTAACTCAGGAATAAAACTGGCACAGAACTTGCCAGGCCCATGCACTTAGACATAGCCTTCACCTTCGTCCAGATGTGCTGGAGATGGAAGGTTCGGGGTTAAATTCTTCTCTGGCTCAGCTGTGAACACTTCTGGAGGTCCATGACCCTATTCCCAGTTCACCTCAGTGCTAGCATGAAGAGGATTAGGCATTTTAGGTACAACGACTGCACCTTGAGAGTTTCCCCAAATGAAGTCAGATATGAACTAAAAAAACCTTTCATCTAGGAATGCATGTTTTTTTCTGTTTTTTTCTGCATGAGAAAATATATTCATCTTCCCCTGTTGCACAGCACCCCATGAGTATGTGGAGGACTGTGGGAAAAGAATGGGCAACTCCCCCAACTTATTATTTATAGGTATCTCTGTCATGTTCTATCATAACAAGTCTGAGATTTCTTTGAGTAAATTCCCTATTTAGGTGCATTATTTGTTTCCTGTATCTAGCATGGAGCTTTGTTCAATATTTCTAAATGGCCAACATTTTTCTTGATGCAAAATGTACAATTGACAAACTGCCGTTGGGAAAAGCAGTGTTATTTTCACTAGGAAAACTCTTAATAAGAATAGACTATGACATCTAGTCATTTTTCAAAGTGTTTCTCACTGAAACTTTAAAACCTTCCTGTTACATATCCTAAGTCATTGCTCAGCACCTACTGTGAACCTTCCTATCAGGCAGCTGCGTTTTGCAGGCAGATGGAAAAGTCTCATCGTATTTTGGCCAGGTCTTGCCTTTGACCTTCAGCTGTGTGCAAACAGAAAGCTTCCAGCTAAACGCTGGAGCCCTGCAGCCTCCAGAGTCATCAGCTCCCCCACAGCTGGAGTGAAGGGCCACAGGAGGGGATAATTGCTGTGTAGTTTCCAAAACGTTTTTCTGCTATCTGCTTCCATGTTTGTGCTCCGCATTTCTGGCTACCTGTATTCATCAAATTCATGCTTGGAATAGGCTATTGGCTGCACGCTAATAACCCCTTGTTCTTTAATGTTCTCCTTCTAGTTAATTAATCTATTTATGATAATAGTATGTCTCATTTTGTTCTTTCACACTAGAGGGTGTGTTTGTATTATCCTGCTGTATAGTGTTGACTGGTCCTATTACCATTTATCATTAAAGGCAGCAGCAACACTCTGGCCTGGCCTGTCAATAATTTTTCAATTAATTTCTTAGTGGTTGGTTTTTCTTGGCTTTTGGCTTTTGCCAGTGTGTACAAGGTCTTTAAGCTTTCCAACTGACTTTTTCTTTTTTCTTTTTAACTTTACAACTGTGCTTTTTTTATGCTGAGGCATCTGATGCCTATCTGTGGGAAAAGCACCCAGGAGGGCAGGCAGGCAGAGGTGTGAGCCAGCAGTGCTTTGGGGTACGCTCCCAAGCCTACTCCTTATGGGAAGTGGAGCCTGCAAGTGGTAATGTAGCATGTTGAAAGTACCAAGTCTGTGTCTGGCAGGTGGCACACTCAGGCCAGGGGGTTGGGATAAATCATAAAGGCTTAAAATATGGCTTCAGCCTTCGACATTATCATGGATTGGCTGAAGACGGTGCTGCTGAATACAAATCTCTGAATTTATCTTACAGGTAATACCCCTGTAGAACAAGGTGGCAGCAACCAGATATACAGCAATAAGTTCGTATATCCGAAGCTTTGCTTTAGCTCAGCTAGGGGTCCCCTTTGCCCTGGGGCAGCTATTTGTATGTTGGGTTCCCACTGACATCGGACCCAGAGGTGCCATTTCTAGTGCCTGCACCCACCCTGGATTATTGTGACATGTTAAATGAGGGCGTATGCTTGGTAATGGCAGCATATTGCTCCCAACTTCCACGCTGCCATCATGACACACATGCTGCAAAGGACCACAGCTACCACCTTCTGTGTCTGTGCCTTGGCTGGCAAGGCTGCTGAATTAATGCTTGCATGTTTTTAAATTTCAGTCCTCTGGAGCCGTCTTAAAGATGGTGACAGCACATGGGTTTAGAAAGCAGAATAGCTGCAAGCCGCTGAGTATGTATAAAGAGGGGGTGTTTGTGAAATAATTTGAGCTGGTGATTAGTGGAAATGTTTGGATTTTGTTTACAAGCACTTCATTATAGTCTTGACCTGCTTACCTTAAATTAATTTTTGTTTCCAGCCACATGGCTACTTGTTTCCTTCCACATTCTCCCAAGTGTTTTATTTTTTAAGCAGATTCTCCTCTGGACTGCAGTCATGCCAAGTTTTGTCTTATGTTCTTTATCAGTACAACAATATGAAATATTTAATAAGAAGTTATCACTGTGGCCAATATAAAAGATTAAATAGATCTGTCGGCCTTGGTTCCTGAAGGAGGAAACCTGGTAGGCAGAAAAGAGTCAGAAGAAACAGCATCAAATATACAGATGTAGGGTTGGATCAAAACATGAAAAGCTCTGCTTCATGTTCAACAGTTTCCCCCTTTGTCTAGCCAAAGGCAGGGGAGAAGGAACAGAGCTGTATTTGAATCTAAATTTGCTGTGTTTGAAACTAAATTGGCCTTCTCCTGTAGAAAAGGGGGCTGCATAGCAAGCCCTTGTGCACAGGAAAACCACAAACGAGTTGTCGCCTTGTTGGCACTTCTGTGCCGTTTATCCTGGCTCCTGTGTACCCTCACCTTTTATTTCTGCCTGGGAAATTGGCTGGCTTTTACCCTACCTACCTCGCCCCGCCTCCCCCCAAAGTGATTTAAGTCTCCTTATTTTATTTTTTTTAGCTTGTTATGCTATAACAGCTTCCTCCAAAGGACACTATCAGCAGTGTGTGTGTATACAGCAGCTTCCCAGCATATCTGGTGAAGGCCTCTTGGGGAATTGATGGGCAGGAGATGGCTCAGGCAGCTTTGCACAGGCAAAATAATGGTATGTCTAGACAGGAGAAATGCTGAAGCAACATTCCTTGCAGCAGTGGTGATGCCAGATAGCAGAGCATGCCCAACCCTGCCAGGTATCAAAGCCCTTTTCTGTGATTTCCTCATTGTGCAGACATCTGCCTTTCTCAGTGGTCTGTTTCAGCCAGGAAGGAGCTTCTGTGTTGGCTGCCTCATAGAGGAAAGCTCTTTATTCCCAGCATGGCTTATGCCCATGAGCTTCGTGTGTGCTGGCAGCAGACTTCATTTCTAGTATGTGAAATAGGCAGGTTACGAAGGGACTGGCTGTTAAGAAACTATATAACAGTATCCATACCATATAGCTAATAATACTCTTTTAATTCTTGTAAAATATTGTACATGACAGACAGAGGTGGCCTCAGAGAGGACTGATGATGCCTGCAATAAGATAAGGCAAGAGACTTTTTTTCTGATTTTGTCATCCATACGATTCATAGAAAGACGGTATTTCATTTTTCACACACTTCAGTGCATGGCTTTTACTGTCAATAACCTTTGATCATCCACTTAACTCTCACATACTTATTTGCATCTTTGATGCTTTTGTTTTTGTACTAACAAACAAAAGCTGAAATTTATTGATTGCATTGTTATGTTTTAAAAAGTGTTAAACAAGTAAATTCCATAAAGCTATAATAATTTAAAATTGCTATCATGCAAGTTGGCCTTTTAAGTGCATTACACTTGTATGCATTTATTTTATTTAGGTCAGCTGTGTCAGTGTTGAAGGGTGTTCATGTCAGATTGCTGAGGCATCTCCCAGTACACGGAGTGCCCTGTGTGTATGGAGCACATAGAGAGCCTAAGTATTCATTGTTAGACATACAGGTTTAACTCTTGTCTTCTGTAAGCCAAGCCAGCCAATATGTGTAAAAACCAAGAAGCTGCATCTTGGGCATGAAAGGTTGCCTTTTTGTAGTCTGCAGCAGGAAAATATAAGTTAAGTGGGAGCACCCCATTGGTGAGCTCTGTAAGCAATTAAACTTCTCTGCAGTAACAAGTAGCTGGTACCAACAGGGTGGAGGGGATGTTAGCAGAGGAATACCACAATAAAGGTGTTGTCTCTTAAGGAGATGGGTAGTTCACGGCCTGGAAATGCAGTAAACAAGCAGCCTTCTGCATTTGACAGTGGCTAAAAGCAGATTGTGAAAGACAGAGGCAGCATAGAGACATACCGCTGCTACTTCCCTCCCCTGTGCTGCTAGGTCGGGAGGCACACAGCTTTCACCTGTTTTTGAGAGCTGCGATATCCCTTTTCTGCAATTCAAGGCTTGAGCAGGTGGCGCTGTAGTTGTTAGTTAGAAATACAAACAGAGGAGCAGCCGTCCTGCATTCATTCCAGCTGCCAAGGAGAGATGAGAAGAAAAATTATTTGTAAATGAGGAGGAAAAAGTTGCTGCATATTCTTTCTGGTTTATCTCCTTCTGTTGGTGCACGCGGTGATGTCTTTCTGTCATACCGTCTGCCTGCAGAGATGGAGCAGGAGAAAAAGAAAATTGTGCACTAGGTAGTCAGAGGCTTACAGTGCAAAGCTCAGGGAGGCTTTCTGTGATGAGAAACTGAGGCTGGAGTGAGAGAATAGAAGTCATGCCAAAACGCTTGCATGTGTTGGTGAAGAACTGAGTGCAGGGAACATTAAATGGCACAGGAGGGTCATGCTGCCACAGGATCCCCAGCTAAGACAGGCAGTCAATGCCCGGCTAGCCTTTTTCCCTTTCATGGGGAAGCAGAGTGTATTGTAAGTCTGGAAGGTGAAGGGATGTTGTTTACTGTGGATCTGGTCTGGGCAATTAAATGCTATGATCACATGTGGCCTGGTTTTGGAGTCCATCTGCCTCCTTGACTAGTCAGCCCCTGGGGGCAATTGCTCCCTTCCTAGCTGTGTCAGTTGTTTTTTGACCTCAAGAGCCCATGGGAAGAAAAGTGAGGAACAAAGACTGGATGATCTATTTCAAAGAGATTAATTTATATTTTGCATAAACATTTTCATATTTTTGAAAAAAAAACCCCAAGCTTCGTTTTTCCTTGCCTTTTCAAGTGACCATGTTCTACTGCTTCTAGAGGAACACTGTTTTTAAAAATTCTGTACTTTCAAATTAACTTTATTTTCAAATAACTCCTTCCTCATTCAGGAACTGTTGAATTTTTGAAAATTAAAGAGAACTCAAGGGTGTTGGCAAGTGCCTTTCTTCAAAACGGTCCCATGATGCAGATTTGGAAGCATTTACGAACTGCTTAGATAATCCCTCTACTGAACTACTTTATAAATTTGGGTTCCAAAATACTTCCCAGACTCTGGCCCAAGGCACTTCAAAAATGAAATTCAGGCACTTAAATCATTAGTAGAAAAACTACTACTTTGACAGCATGTCTATAGAACCCACATGTCAGACAACAAGGAAGGTTTTGCTAACAAGAAAATCTCAACTTTGAGAATTGAACTTCTGGGATACTCTACAAATCATACATTGTTTGCAGCACCCTGCCATTAAAGCTTAACATCTTATTCAGGTCTTGCACACTGAATCTACTGTCTTTTAGTTTAAAACCATTACTCCTCGTTCTATTGCAAGAGGCCCTACTAAAAGGTTTGTTCCCATCTGTCTATAAGAAAGTATTGAAAGGCCACAGTGAGATCTCCTCAGAGCTTTCTCTTCTCTAGGTTGAAACACCCCAACTCTCTCAGCTGTTCTTCATAGGAGTGCTGTTTCAGCCCTTTGATCGTTTCTGTGGCCCTCCTCTGGACTTGCTCCAACAGGTCCATGTCCTTCCTGTGCTGAGAACCCTAGACCTGTACTCCAGGTGGTGTCTCACCAGAGCACAGTACAGTGGCAGAATCACTTCCCTTGACCTGCTGACCATGCTTATTTTGATGCAGCACAGAGCACATTTGGCTTTTTGGGCTGCAAGCATGTATTACTGGCTCATGTCCAGTCTTTCATCTACCACCGATACATCTCTTGCCAAGTTCAGCTCCAGCCATGTCTTGGCCTTCCTGAGCCCATCCCTAAACAAGTGGGCAGTATCCGTATCCACTTCCCAGGATAACTGTCCTTGCTTCCACTGCCAATACATTTCTTTCTTTCCCTTCAGTTTGCCTAGCAGGTCCCAACTCATACATTCTGGTCTCTCACCACACTTTATTGATTTCTTCACCTGGGCATCACTAGCTCTTGTATTCTGTGGAGCTCCCCTGAGATCTCCACTGGGCAACTGTTAGGATTCTGCCTGGTTCTGCCCAGCTCCTGCCATCAGGGGGGCTCTTGACATGGTCGTAAATAAATTGCTGTCATCACTTGATTATAAGTATCATAGTTTAATATTGAGTATATAAATAATAATGAATTAACTAGTTTACAAATATTACCTGATTGATAAACACTTAGTAATTAGTTAACAGACACAGAAAATATTATATAAGTGTAACGTGTGAAGCTGAAGATGCTGTTTGACTGTTTTCTCACTGAAAAGTGCCTTCCTTCCCAGGGAGGGAGGAACTACTTTAGTAGTAGTTGCTCTGCTGTGTGCCAGCCTCCCAGACTTTGAGCACCAACATGACCAAATTCCCACCTCTGGCAGGGATCAATGCACCCTGCTCATCTCCTGGCTGTCTAAAACTCAACATCTTCCCACCCTCCTGGACTGAAACAGCCAACTCAGTCTCTTTTTCCATGCTCAAAAGTGCAGGACTCAGTCTCTGCTCTGACTCCCCAACCCAGCCCCAGGAGACCATTTTTCCATAGGACTTAGACCTGGTTCTTGAGCCCCCAAAACAGTCCCACGAGTCTGTTTTCAAGCCTTGAAAATACAGGGTTTAATCTCCGTTTTCAAGTAGAAAAAACAGGACTTAATCCCTATGTCTAATGCCTCTTGCTCTTGATGTACAAGGACATACATCTCACTTTGAGGCTCAAAGGCTATGAATTGCTCTCCCTTCCTGCAGCTAAATGAGCTTACAGATGATGCCATATACAACTTACTAAAGCTTTTGATCTACTAGTTATTAGTGAGCAACTGAAGAACCTCGAATAACCTCAGTAACCTGAAAAATAGTGAGTTTCAGACAGAGAAACATTTCCTATTATTTTCAGCACTTCCTTCATTCTGCTGCTACTTGTAAGTTGTGGCAATAAGGACCAGTTTAGTTTCCAGTGTTCTCAAAGTCAGGGGCCATTAGCTCAGGAACCGGCGTGGGACATTTTTTGCAATGAGCACATATAGAAACACAGGTTCAGAAATTGCTTTCAATGTTTGCACACCCATCAGGGTGCTGTGCCACTTGAACCTGGTAGACATGAGGCTCTTCAGCTACACAACTCTACTCCAATGTAGCTGTTTGTGCTTAGTTCAGCTTTATTCTTCTAATAGGCCTGCTTTTTTTGAGCCATTTTCCTGAAATAAAGGGGAGCGGGCTTATGCCTTTTTCAGCACACACAGCTGCAGCATTTAGTATTTGTATGGTCTGTGTAGGCTGCAGTCATGCCATGAAGTCCCACTTTAGACCCAGACCCCAAGCATCGACTAATCCTCTTACCAAAGTTAATATCCCCTGTGCTTCCATGATAAGCAAGAGTGAATAGAAATTCTCAGTTTGCTCTATATCTTGAAGTTTGGGAGAGAAATTAACATACATGTATAATGAGCTATACTTATATAATAACAACATTGTTTTTAACTAGAAAATTGTTCATGCTATTTTTCTCTTATAATGCTATCTCCATTTAGCTCTGCTTTTAGAACTTTCCATGGAGTCAGACATCCTTTGATGCTAATTCATGAACACTCAGAGAATTCCCGTCACTCCTAATCCCTTAGCCTCTCATTCTTTATAGAATGTCTTAATGCTTTCAACAAGGCCCATTACCACTGGAAACATGGATTTCCTTGGCCCCCAGCTGTATTAAAAGGAAGAAAAAGCGAGGGCCTGTTTACAAGATAATCTTGTCTGCCATCTAATCCCCTTTCATTTGGGTTTATTTCCTGGCGGGTTTGTTTTACCTCTTAAATCATTGCAGATTTAGCACATTTCTCTGACTTGGCCTGATACATATAATGCCACCCCCTCAAACAGCTCAGATTTTCTGATCCAGTACCCATCACTACTGCTGGCCTTAGTGCAGGGATGTAGAAGCAGTACCTCTCTGTTACAGTAGGGAAAGCAGCTCATCTGCCAAGCTGAGTTACCTCCAACACAAATGCAGCCTTTCTTTACATTTCTTCCTGTACTTTATGTTTGGTTTAAGCTTGTACAAGGTATTTTTAATTGTTAAGGTTTCCTATAATGTGTAGTTTATAAGCAGCTTTTGTGTTCCATGTAGGGACGGAATGATGCGATGTTAATGTTTTTCAGTTGAACAAAGGAAAATTCATCTTTGACACCAATTTATATGTCATCAGTTGAAAACAGGTGGTTTCAAATGAACTTTAAAAGTCAGAGCTGGTGTATAAGAATCAGCCGTTCCTTCCAGATATAAAGCAAACAAAACCAAGCCAGGCTCTTAGGCTTTATGTACTAAGTACATTGTTTTTATTCTGTAAAACATCATTATGGTCAGTCAAGACAGGAATTCGTAAGTGCTTACAGGTTGCTGTTGTATACCCTCTTAAATGTCTAGTCTGGTGCTATTAGTCAGCACTGATTGCTCTTAATTTTAAGGAGAAAAAACCTTGTCTCCTTTGCTGAGGGTCTGGATAACTCATTGATTTCAGGGGCAGAATGGACAACAGACTTGCTTATCCTATTCCATTGATCATGGACTATTATATTATTCTAATTTGCTATTCTCCTCATGGTTTTGCCAAGGTGTTTATTATCCTTAGTTAAAAATAAAACAAACAAACAAAACCCCACCTGCTTTATAAATAGATATTTTCTGGCTTTGGCATCCAGGTGTTTTTTCATATTACAGTTGATTTACCAGTACATGGTCCTCTTGGTGGAGATTCTTATGAGCCTATTCCCATTCTGAATGCACAGTGGCCATTGTACCATAATATGACAGTCATACAACTGGGAGAATGTAATCTTGATTGAGTTTCTCCTTTGTTGGAAAACATTTGCTTTAGCACGGTATAGTCAGACATAGATTCTCTGTGCTGCAAGACAGAATTAGGTACCTCCAGTTCTGCAAAGTGGATTATCCAGCACTGGAGTCACACTGCTGAGGTAGCATTCTCCCTCTATGCTCTTCATCAAAAACCTTGGCCTCTGATGCTAGTGGAAGGAATCCTGATCCTGAGATTGTGTCTTTTAGCAGATGGAATCCAACAGGATTTTTAATCCATGCACCATATTATGGTGGTTTTAGTTGATCAGACATTCTGAAGCTTGCCAGGCTTGCTGATGCAGCAAAAACGCTCAGTTTGGGTGTGTTGGAAGGAATGCAGAGAGATTTGGGCTTGAAAGACTTCCTAAATTTCAATGGGTTCGTGTACTGAATTTTCTGGTGGTCATTTGGAATGCAAAAACTTATTACAATCTAATATCTACTCATCATATATACATTTCAGTGAGGGAATTAGCAATAGCTGTGGTGGGAATGTTTAAAGATCTAACAAATCAAGTGAGTTTCAAACTTATTTATCTTATTTTTAGGATCCAAGTCTCCCTTTTCCCCCATTGCAGCTCCGTGGGATTTAGACACTTCTGCTCAACTATGCTATGAAGTCTTACCGTGTTAATGGTTTTTACTGGCAGTGTTACTGAGGTATTAAAGACTTGATCACCATATAAGTCAGAGTGATTTAGTGTTTTTATATTTGATTTGAAGGCAAAAAAATATTGATTACTTTTTGCTTTATATACTGGTACTTTACACCTCAAACAGGTCCTATCTTTGCTACAAGCTCTTTTGGTGAGACTTGGATGATCAAATTTTAGTTATTTAAAATATCAGAGTGCACACTAGAATAGAATCTTCTCCCTCAATAACGGAGGTGGGGGAGAGCAACACCTCCAGAATGTGGGGCAATTTTTCCCATTCATGTAAGATGGATAGATTAGGGCAAGATGTGTCTTGCAGAAAACTCCTTTAACAGTCTAGAGATCTTGTTGCTAGTGGTGGCTTTCATATGTGAATACAGCTCAGCAAGATTGGGATTCTGCACTGCTGTTTTCAGAGCTCATGCTGCCTGAAGGCTGAAATGAAGCTGTCACTGAAGAGCCCACCAGGTTATATGAGTGCATATCCTCTCTCCTGAAGTATGACACGATTTAAAATCAAAGCTGATACTTTTGAAGGGCACAGGATATTGCCAACTCCCTGTCAGGCTGCAAACAGCTAACATTTTCACCTTTGTCACGCTGGATTTAATGTATCTGGGAAAACAGGCAATCTGATAATGTATTGCTACTATTGACTTAAAGGAAGGTGCAGAAGGCGTGCTTTCCTCACATAGATCTCCTGGGGAACTCAATATTTGACTACAAAAGCTATGAGTTCTTTTATCCAGGCACACTAGATTTTAGAGGTGATATGCAGAGCACCAGCTTGTCTTCAGTGAGTTTTATATGGCTGCTGTTTCATGCAGCTTTGCCAAGTAAGACTGTTCCCTGTCTGAAGTAAAGCATCAGTAGCTAAGGACTTAATTGCCCAAATGCCAAATTTCTGTTCACTCCACCAAGTGTCCCCTCTGCAGCACTGTGAAGTTGCATGTGTTCCTGCTGCAGCCTTGGCCAGGAGCTCTTGGATTTCTGAGGATTCCTTGCTGTTACAGCCACTTAGATACTAAGTGGACGGCAACATTTCTTGCCTCTGTAGCTCAGATTTCAATTTTCATTTCAAAAGATACAAACAATAAATAATGGCCTGACATAAAATTTAATGAAGAAAGTATTAGTGTAATGCTGAAGTGATCTCTGCCTGCGAGCATTCTCTGGGTATCTTTTTTTTTAATGGAATACAATGCTGTTGCTGCCAGTCATGAAGAAGTAACATGTGGCAAGGGCTTTGGCAGTATGGAAGGCCTTTGTAAGTGTTTCCCTGAGGCCTATTTTCTGAGGAAAAATTCTGAGCTGGCACGAATAAATAATGTGCTGGTAAGTTGGTCCAACAATACCCACTCAGCAATGAAGAAACCTTAGGTGATCAGCTGGAAACTAGTGACCTCTAAAGAGTGTGTTGGTGCCCAGAGCAAAGTCATAGTTACTTCTTCTACTGAGCCACTCTAAGTACATGATGCTAAAAGCACCAATAATAAATGAGAATGAAACATGGCGTAGACAGCTCAAAAGGGTCAGACAGGTTCCCCTTTTCTGATGCTAAAACATCTGTATTATAGTGCTGATCTGATGAAAAGCAACAGTGTAGAGACCAGACACAAGGGAATGAGCTGTACTGCCGCTAAGGGTAGCCAGTGCAGAGCTGTAACCTGTAACATATCCTCTGGGTACCAAAGATGAATTTCTTTCCTAAAATATGTTAGTGAGCTTTCCAAACAGCCTTCTGCCTTTTGTAGCACATGGACATTTTAAGGCAAATTTCTGGCAACCCTGACACAAGGATCTCTACCAACTAAGGGGAAATACAGAAAGAAAAAGGTGTCAGGAAGTTTTTAGGATTTTTTATTTAGATGTACATTAACTAGTGACTGCCTGGTTCTCTGGATGAGGGCAATCTGGCAGCCAAGAATGTCTACCTTTGTCACTGACTAGTGATGGTGGGTGAGCAAGTTGGATCCCCTCCCTGTGTTCTTGGTTCTTGAGTTTTATATCCATTGTATCATTTCAGAGCTACTCAGTCGATTGCTGTGTGTCTGTGTCTGGCATAATGGGAGGCTGCATTTGCTTGCACCTTTAGGTTCATAGCAAAGCTATTAGAAAAACCCAAGATCATCAGACTGCTTTGGACATCATCTTTGTCACTATCATTTCAGAACTGACAGTCAGGGTGATCCCATTGGCTGTTTGTTCCAAATTACTTGCTAATGCAATGCAGTAGTTGAGCACATTTCCAATTAAATTCAGCTACTTATAAAACAATGTTTAAGTTGCTGGCCTAAATTACTCCTTAATTAGGTCATTTTTTCCTAATTGATTAAAAATAGGATTTCAAATTAAAACAGAGAAATTGAGTAACATCACACAAATGGTATTATTCAAATCTGAAAGAAAAAAATCACGGAAAAGGATAGAATCATTGTATTGAATTGCAGATCAGCTGTAGATAGGACATTTGGGATTGTTCTCTAGAAAATCTATTATTTTTCATCTTTGAAATTAGGGCAAGGATGCAATCAAATAAAAAAGTTTAAAGCCCAGAAGAAAAAAAAGCCATTACAAGGCAGCTGATCAAATATGAAATTATTATTATTATGTTGTTTGTAGTATGATAGTACCTAGAGGCCCAGACCAAGGCCCCAGAGAACTTGAAAATAAAGTCAACAAGCCACACTATGGAGTAAAAAACAGAGATCAAGAGTTTAGATTCCAAAACCTGTAAGAAATGTTGAAGGTAGATCAAGAAATAGTTCCAAGAGGCTTGTTGGCCTCTTGTGTCTCTGAAAGGCCACAGCTTCATGATGCTGTGTCTACCAAAGAGAGCTCCAGCACAGAAATCTGGTGATAGAAATACTCTAACATATTCACTCTAAACTATGCTTTGTACTCTAAATTAGAACACCATAGCCTGATCTTCAGTAACTTTAGTTCCTGTCAATGTCATAAACAACTAGAACCACAAAGAAAGCTCAAATTTCTGATGTAGTGCAGTGTGGTGGTTCACAGTTTATTTTGTGAAAGAAAACAACCTAGTATTACACTGTAATACTAGGCAATGTAGGTATAATAGTATTATATTGTATTGACTTTGGTGAAGAGTTGTCAGATATCTGATTCTCCAGGTTGGTACTACCATCCTAATTTATTTGAGATGAGAAACTAGTCCCTGATTTAACTTCAATTCTATCAGTTTAGCCCGGGTTTCACTGCATCGTTTCCTTAGGAGAGCAGAAATGCAGACTGAGTGCTCCTGATTTTCTTCTCTTCCAAACAGGTCTCTCCTGGCTGTCATCAGTCAACATCCAGCACAGAACTTACATCAGCTGGTTGTTTTTACATCTGGATTAACACTCCACCTCTGCTGTACTCTGCTTCACCCTCAAATTGTGTGTCAAAAATAAGTGTCCATCTGTTCTTGTCCCCTTAAACTTACTATCTTCTGTTAGATCTGGCTTTTTAATTTCACTTTCAGCTTACATGATGTATGGAACCGGTCTGGACAATTTTTTGCCATCATTTTTAGCTATTCATGCTATGACCATGAATGCAGACAGGAATGCTACAAGAGCTGTAATATTAAATATATAATGTGAGTTGGGATCAGAAGGGGGTTAGGAAGGGTAGCCGGGGCCCTGCTGGGACATGGGGCTAGTATGAGGCAAGTTCTGTAAACGCTAGACACGAGCATCAGATAAGGGGGACAGAGACGGTGAACACCAGACATCACAACAGCCTGGAACAACATCTCAAGGTCTCTTTGGCAGGAGCGTGCCTCTCTGCAAGGGGATGATAGTGGCAACAGGCCAGCCCTCAAAGGGACAGGGCGGAGAAGAGGGAAGGCTTGAAGCAGGGAGGCCAACCAGCACTATGTGATGCCTGCCACTCAGAGGGGGATATAAACCCTGAGAGGTCACACGTTCAGGAAGTGGGTGGTTCAAGTTGAACTGTAACCTGCTCCCTGTCGACAGAAATAAACATGCTTGTGTTTTTTTACATGGCCTGTGTGTGTGAAGTCAGTTTCCGTGCATCAATGCAGAAGAACTTTGGCTTGTCTTTGGTAAACATAACTGAGTACCTCATCTGCCAAGACAACAGCTGTGTTGGGTCAAACTAGAGCTCCCTCTTACACATGTAGTCAACACCAAGGCAAAGGGTGTAACTGTACAGCAATGTCCTTGCAACTTCTAGTGATTAGAGGTTTTCTGATTTAGCTGTTGCATCTTCCTTTAATAGCCCTTGATCTATTGTCCTGTATAAGACAGGACAATTACAATTTGTAATTGTACAATTTTGTACAATTACGCTTTGCACCCATGTGAATTGTTGGCGTACTGGAAAACCTGCTGGTTTTTTCAACAGCATGTGTCAAATAATTCTTTGGTTCACTTATGCAGTATATCTTAAAGTACCGGTCTGCATATTTCTGATTTGCATGCTGAACGTTTAATGTGATAGCCTCTGGTTCTTGTATTCTGAGAAACACCAATTAGTAACCATTTTTTTTCTCCTACTCTTTTTCCTCATAACACCCTCAGTCGTCTCTTTACTACAGTACCAACGCCTAATCTATCACCTCTCCTGCACAGGAAGTTGCCCAATTCCTTTGAATATTCTCATAATCCACTTCCAAACCCTTTCAAGTTAATCTTGGACCCTTGCTGAGACCAGACTAGAACTACAGGATTAGAACTACAGCTGGTATTTGGGGTGTAGGCACATATTAGACAGCACAATGTTATCTCCTGTTCTGTTCTTTTTTCCTTTCCTCGAATTTATTGACGTTTTAGACCAACATTGATGTGTCTCTCTTAAATTTAACTGATTTAGAGCATATCACAGAGCATGTACAGCCAATACATTTTTTCCTATATGCTTTGCTTTGCAGTTATTGAACAGACTCTCATCTATGCTTTTATCTGCCAGTTGCTTACAGATCTTTCTGCAAGTACTTATAGTTAATTTTTTTGTTTAAAAAGTTTGAATAGTTTAGGAATATAAGCAGACTCTGTTACCTTGTTGTGCACAACCTCTTACCAATAAGCTGAACTAGTTCACCCCAAATCAGCTCTGAAGGAAATCCAGCACTAAGCTGCCTCTCTTCATTCCCACTTCTTTTGTCTGTTACTTTAATCACTGATCTATGAGAAGACCTTTTGTTTATTACAAAAAACCATATATCAGAAAGAGAGACTACAATGTCCTTGAGGCTCTTTTGGTTGTTCCATACTTAGAGGTCTTTGATTACTTTAGCTCTCTGTCAATTTAAATATTCTTGTGAATTTAACTGCACACACTCAATGCAGCTCAAATGCATGTGCAGAAAGCTGACAATTTCCCATGCACGAATTTGCCAAGAATATAACTCAGAGGATGTGGGTACTTGGAGAGGAGAAAAGTACATCTCTCAGGCTGCAGAAAGAATTTTCATGTGCTGCCGACTTTGTTAAGTATTTACAGTGCTTTCTTGGATGTGTTTGCTGTAGAGCTGTTACAAAAGCTGTTTTAAAGCAGGATAATACACTCTTCGTAGCCATTAATGTGCGGTATGGATAGTGTTCTTGTACCAGCAACAGCTTCTCAGTATTTGCTATTGCTGTTCAGACTGTTCTTTCATTGACACCTTTAATTTTCAGCCCTTCATCTTATTGCAAATATGTATCACTGCCTCCTCTAGCAGGTATGGCCTTCCTGTTTTAGCAGGTGGCTGTCACGCACTGTGCCTTGACCATTTCCCTAGAAAGATCTTCCTGCCACCTTGCCCCACCTGACGAATCCCACAATAGACTGGAAAAAATGTGAGCATATTTGTTGGAATGGATATTGTCTGACTTTTTCAAAGGTAAAATTAATCCCATAAAACATTTTGAATGACCAAAAAAATCATACTGTTTGGAATAATGTATGAATAAGTCTGTTTGCAATGATATAATTTTTCAAGCCACTCCAAAAATAATTGATTTATATAATTCCTTTTATCACTAGGGATTTCATGTGCTTTCCAGAAACATATTTCCATTCAAGCCACTACTGAAATGCAACCTCTGCTTAATATCAATATTATTTAACAGTATAAGGCAGGGAAAAAAGACAATATTATTTAATATACAGCAATTTTCATTCAAAATTATCCCTTTTAGGAATAAAAAAGACATAAAAATCTTCTTGATTTTGGTGCATAAATTGGGCCAATTATATAACATTTAGTGGGAATAGTAACATTTCTCATCCTGGGAGCTATAAGTACTTTTTGAATGTTTCCTATGGCATCTTTAATTCATCCTTACATTCTCAGATTCTGTCATCTGAAATATATTGTATTTGTTATCTGAAATATATCAGTAAGTTTTAGAGTGACTTTTAAGGAAGCTTGCTGGCTTATAGCATCAGAAGCCTGGGCTGTGGGCAAATGTGAACTTGGCAGTACAGATTATACTTTGTTACATTCTGTAGTGCTGAGTATGGTCCTTGCGCAACCCATAAATGTATCTTTTGAAAAAACAGCTGAGTTTCAGTAGTAGGTGAAACATTCCTAATTGTAAGTCTTTTCTTTTTTTTTTTTTTTAGGTATTGGGCAGGAATATAATTATTAGTCACTGTTAAAATTTGTCATTGTATTTATAACTATTTATGTACATTCATGCTCTAAGTAAGTTGAATACGTAGATAACTGTTGCTGCCAGCGGCAAATATTGCCGTGAGATCGTTTACGACAGGAATTCCGAGGGTGCTGACTTATACAATGTCCTCATTTCTGATTTGAAAACCTTATGGGATGGCAAATGAGGGCAGAATCTGGCCTACTGAATCATACACATTTGCTTTTATTTAGATCTGGCTATCCCTCCAAAACTTTTCTTGCCTGCTTGTTAAGTGGATTTAAATTATTTTTAATTACAGTGTCTGAAGCTTTCTTAATATCAGCCCCTAAGTATTTGTACTATATTTTTGGTGCCCACTTAAGATTCCATGAGGTGAGCAGGGCTGAAGGGCAGACTCCAGGAAGCTGCATCACTGCAGTCTCAGAGTCATTAATTCTGTGCAATGATAACTTTGTACTCAGAGAGCAATATTCATTATAAGCAGGAGGGGAACCATGTGAGTCCTTAATTAACAGTAGGATATCATCAGCATAAAGTAATAGTTTAATGTTCTACAGAATCAGTGTTATAGCCTTTTAGACTGTTGGTTTTTCCATTTTAGACAATGCCAACGTAAGACTGTAATGGACTGAATGCCGTTACCTGGCTCTCATTATTACTCTCTACGAACTACCCACAGCACCCCATTTCCCATAAGTGACCCATAAGCTTCTGTTTAATGACCCTGGCAAAAGCCCTGGGTTCCAAGAGACCTCTGTGTCTATTGTGCACATGAACACCAACTGACTTTTTCCCAAAATCCAACACAATTTGCTGTCCTGCCTCTGTACTGGCAGCCAGAAGAGACAGATTTCCACACTTGTTCTGTGGATTTTTTTGCCCCCATGAAATTTCCTTAAGCTACGGAGTAAGTAGTTCTGAAATGCTCTGATGGGGGAGGTTGGACAAGCCCAGTGGAGGGAGACAATCAGGGCAGGGCCTGCCCGACACCCACTGCTGCTCTTAAAGTGCCTTTAAGAAGCTGCTCCTGCCCTGACAGTGCCAGATACCTGCTCTGCCATAATTAAAGTGCTGTTTCATCACATACCTTTATTCATCCTGTCTTGCAGCCTTTTGCTTTCCACAGTATTTGTTTTTTTATGTTTGGTATTTGTTTTTCACAAACTGGAACTGAGGCATGTAGAAATCTTCATAAAGCTAACACAGCATGATGAAGCATTGTTCCAGTGGCACGTATTTTTGAAAAGAGAAAAGAAGTAACAAAATTTGAATATTAAAAAAAATTACCTTACACAGGAGGGACAGTTTGGACCTGTATTAATTCTCATGGGAGACTGACCACTCTGTTCCTGTGTGTCCAGGGCTGTGCATCAGTCAGGTTTGCTGGAATTTGTCTGTAGAAGCAGACTATATAAAGACTACCTCCTCAGCCTCACACACGAGGGCTTGGACTCTTAAGTTTATTTCCAGTGAGGCTTAGGAAAGCCAGAAAGGTGTTTCAAGGTTAAAATATTTGTTGTGCGTTCCAGGGAGTAAGAGGAGAAATTAATTCCCATAAGACTAATTTTGCGTGAAGGGGAGCGCTAATTTTGGAAATGCCATACCTCTGCTCTCTGGGTGTAACTAATACTCTTGAGTTCTTCGTAGAGCTCCACACTGTGCTTCAGCAGAGAACTAACACTGAATCCACATCCTCCCCTTCTTCCTTGCAAAAGTAGTGTCTTCAAATGCAGCTTTCATTTTCACAAGTTACTAGTATTAAACTGCACATTTCCTATTGTGTTTTAGGGATATTTATAGTAGCTGGAATGAATGTGTCTCAGACAAGGCTAAATGTGCCTTTTCAAGCATGTCTTTTTAAGGTAAACTCAATCTGGTTTTGTTTTTTTTTCAGACTGAGAGGTCTCTTAAGAAATCCACGCCTGTTTATTTGGCCAACAGGTAGCATTTAGCTGTTCTCTGAAGCACACTTAAAGCATGACTTGCTCTGTAAATGTATTCTCTTTGATAAGAAAGGCCAGACTCTAAAGAAAGTAGAGTAGATAGACTTTGCATGTAATGTAGTGAACTAGGCCATAGACAGTTGCTTAAAATAGAGGGTTTCTTCCTCTTTTAAGTAGAGTAGTCTGTTATCAATTGTATTGTTATCAATTGTAGTTCATAAACACATTTGTGAATGCTTTATTTCAACTATTTTTTTTCCTGACTACTCTGTCTTAAGTAAATCCAATTTGTTTGGGGTTTTTTTCCTGAAATAAACCACTAAAGCATATTGAAGTAATTCAGTATTTCAGTCCCCCATGATCTCTATCCATAGAGAAGACATTATTATTAGAATGTATATTTATACTTAATTCTCCCAAAACAGGTTCCTCACACACTTACCTGTGTCCAGTGTTTTGGAGATCTATGAGAACTAGTGGATGCAGTCCCAGTGACAACTATTCTACATCCAGCAGACAACAATAATTAATTTTCTGTTTAGTGATGTGCTCCAGGTCAGTTACCTTGTCCTGGAAGAAAAAGGTAACAGCTAATTTGTTCAGAAAAGGCATAATCCAGAAGATGACTGAAATAGGTAAACATCTTTTAATTTTCTCCAGCAGAGTCTGACTAGTTCTGGAGTGAACTCATGCCTCACACAGAGCTCACTCTGCAGGGCACTTGGCTTTGTCCAAGACTTCAGTGGACCTCTTGGGCCTTTAGAAAATTAAAACAGACTAGAATTTGTATGATGCTTTGGTTGTAGTGCTACTTTTCTTCCATCAGCTTATTCTAAATCCCAGCCTTTTTTTGGATTTGGTTTTGGTTTATTTTAAATGTTTCAACCACCTGCCCTAATGTAGCAGATGACAAAATTCCTGAATTGTGGCTTGATTTTTTTTTAAATTTAATTTCTATTTAAACCTATCCTACATCAGCCCAAATTGCAAACCAGCTTCACAAAAAATCCTGTATTTTTTCATATGCTAGACACCTGATGAATACACCAGTTTCTTAGAATCCGTATATTGGCAAAGATGGGAGCTGGATTTACATCTGCAAAAGAGAATCAGCTTCAGAAACATTGAAACTGCCTTGTGTGATTCTTGCAGTATGCACCCAAACCCACATCACTTACAGAAGGAACAGCAACATCCAAATGCAAATTGAATGAAGTGCACTACCTCCCTCTACAAAAAGAATGTACCATGATTGTATATAGGAAATGAAGATTTCTGTCTGTCATTCATGAATTATTCTAGCAAAATACATTTGGATATTCAGATATTTATATACACAGCTTTACAGGTCTTTCAGATACCTGTATTGTTTGAATAGCTGCTTCCCCTTGCTGACATGGCTATTTGTGGGCTCCAGCATATGCCAGAAGGTTCAGGTTAAAAACACTACTGAAGAAAAGCAGTAGAAGCAGCAGAAACTACACACTGGGCAACTACAGTCCCAAGCTGGGAATGTGGCAACTTTTATAAAGAAATCTCAGGCTGAGTGACTTAAGGAATGCCATCCTAGTTACTTTGTCAGCCTAGATGAACAGTCATTTGTCCAAAAATTTGTTGGGAAACAAATAATCACAGATTTGCCACTTGCTCCTACAAACAGACATGGATGACAGCAGCATCCCTACAGTAACCAAAACATGGGCTTCACAATATGCCACCTCAAGTGTGTCCCAGGCCAGTGCTCAGCCCTTGCCACTAAATAAGGTGAACACATGAAGTAGGTAGCAACTGAAAAAATTCTTCTGCAATGTACTACATCCATGTCTCTCAGCTGTCTAGCTGAGAGTGTTGTTTCTACCACAACATCTTCATGTTGAGAAGTCACATTAATGAATGAGTCCAATTATATTCTCAGGAAAAGCTGTGAGTGCACTTGCACAGTCACAGTGGAAATTTGAACTTGGTCAACAGAGTAGTATCTCTGAATCAAGGCGGAGATACTTTTTTTTTTTATGGTCTCAGTTTTTTTCCATGAAGCAACAGTATCTCAGGCATTTTGTGAATATTCTGACAACAACAATGATTAATATGAGTTGCTGGATGCTGGAGAGGCACTAGACCAGAAATCAGAAGTGGCCTCTTATCTTGGTTCCTCTGACAAGGTCCAGAGACGCATCCAGGAATTTCTAAAGCAAATAGTTCTGATTTTTCAGCTTGCAAACTAGTTCATGATCCTGAAATCTGAAAGGAATAGAGAACACCTCCGTGTAAGATGAGACACCAAAAAATAAGTACCCCAAAACACCAGACAGATTTAGTGTACTTTCTTTTTACCAGCTTACATCCTTATTTTCTGAATTGCAGCACTGCCTCCTTGTAAAGAACTCCAGGACTGAAACATAGAAATAGCTATTAAAGCTATTATTATTTTTTGTTTGATTGTCATTTTCTATTTCTGTGTAGAAAGATGCCCTGGTATTTGATTACATTTAAGACATGGGAACGTAGAAAAAGAGCACCATTATAGCTGTTCATTCTTCATAAGGTTACTCTCATGCAGGCTCCCTTGCTTGCACATGCAGCCACACTCCCATTCCTGTTAACATTTCCAGAGCAAGGAAATGTGCTGGCTTGTGGACCATCTGCCGGGTGGCACCAGGGCACTGTATAGTGATGCCATGTTGGTTGATATCCCTTATCTGAAACAAAGTTCAGTTCAAAGCACTTGCAAGTACAGAAAGGGGAGAAAAAAGGATGTCAATGTGTTTAGATTACATTAAAGTTTTAAGATTAACTAAAAGAAAGGGAGAAAACAGTCTACTAATGGGTAGAGCTCAGTGAAGAGGCATTATTATATTACTTCTAATGCACATAAAGCATCTCCTATTAAAAAGGGATGGCAGTTTTACATCCTATTAAATATATCAAAGCTGTGCTTCAATTACAAATCCTTTCATATGCATGTTTTAACAAATATGTCTTTGATAATAGAGTGCCACAGTAGCAGCTTTTTAAATGCTAAACAAGATCCCTACAATACAGCACAATAATAGAAAAGGAAAAGTACCAGAAGAAGGTAGGTCTGTTTGACAGAGCAGGGAGGGATTTATTTCAATATTTTCATTCCCTTTGTACCTCACAAGACAGAGTTTGCAAACCATTCCAGTGTGCCTAGTAAGACACTGAGAGAATAGCACAACCTGCTAACGGTATACCAAAGGAGTCTGGCAAGATGCTCTTGGTTTTCTTCATCATTATCTTGAAACAATCTGTGTGCTAATAATGCTAGGAACAGCAAAAATAAAAGCAAGTTGTGCTTGGCTGAAACCTAATTTGGAAAACACAAAATCTCAGCCAAGCCTGAAAAAAGCATCTTCCCCAAAGAAAGGAGACTCTTCCTGCCTGGAGGAGACTATGAGCTGACATAATTCGTGGTCCTGGCCCCATGGACTTATCCAACAAACATCACTTCCACAAGGCATCAAAACCCTGATGCTGCCCAGGAAGCGCAGCATGTGAAATTATGCTGTGCAGTGTGCAGTCTGGCACTGTCTGACCTGGGGACAACAACAGCCCCCAGGGTGATCAAAAAAAAACAAACCAGAGAGGGACACAGTGTGATCTTGAATTTAGTTAATAAGCCCCTTCTGCCACTTCAAACAGTTGCTAGGTTGGGCAGTGCACTGCAGATTCTACTGGGCCCTCTTCTGTGCAAAAAGCCGGCCTCTAGCATTTTTCTTCCTATATCTGGGCCCCTGGGAATGGAGGGCTGGCATTTCCAATTTCAGCCCTGGAGACACTGGAGTTGAGATCCCTGTTTCTAGTCATGCCAATCCCTAGCCTTGCAATTATACAAAATGCACGCTTTATTCCTACTTAGGGTAGAGTGAAGTCACAACATTAATTAGACTGGGCAGCAGTCTGCCACAAACCCAGCTCTATTTGCATGGATCAGGTATTATTGACATCTGGTATAGGAATGAGCCCATGCCTATGGAAATATATGAACCTACAAATAGTTTTTTTCAGGCTTCTGATGAATTAATTGAATGGAGATTCACCAATCTTAAAAAGAAGACAAAAGATGTGATAATAATAAAGAGCTACAATAAATTCTGTGTAGTGTTTTGTCAGTCTGGTTTCTTGGTTATGGAGATATGGGAAGCTGGAGAGATTTAGTGAAATGAGTCACTTAGCTAGAAAATAAAGATAAGCAACAGCACTGTAGTATCATAACTCTATTGTCCACAAACTGAGCACCAGGGCTGTCACAGCACTTGCAAATTGCCATCTTGTCTTGCCTGTTCTCTGCTGTTGTTTGTGCCTGTGTGTCACACTTCTGGGTTCTGCTAGGCCTCTCTGAGGAGCATGGGAGGTGTTATGTCTAGTCTGACTCCTCCTTAGCAAGGCGGAGGGGAAAACCACAGCCAGGTTAAGTCTCCTCCCTTCTCCAGAATAATGCTACACTGCAGCAAAGACCCCTGCAGAAATCTGCTCAGAGGGAGTCAGTACACTAGGAGAAAGGTTGGACTCGATGATCTCTATGGTCTTTTCCAACCTTGTTAATTCTGTGTGTGTAATTGGTCCCAGAATTGCTGCAAGGAAATACTAGCTGTGAAGTAGAGGTATAAAAATAGAAGAAAGTAGCTGTTGTCCCTCTTTGCCAACTCCTGCATGAAAGATCCACAAAATGACAAAATTCTGTGGTATTGCATGAGCAATACATGCCACCTCTAGGATAACCAGGCTGCATGATGGCAGATGCCATTTGCCTTGGCTTGCAGAAAGATGTCACCCAAAGGAGACACTACCTCCCTCCCTTTGTCTCTGGGCCAAGTCCTCCGTGTGGTATAGATCAGTACCATACCACTGAAGTCAATATTACAGATTCCAGCTGGTTAAATTGGCTTCAATCCACCCAGTCAATGAATCAGATGCTCAGCAGGTGATATACAGTGTTTGAGTTGCCTAAGCAATCATTCTGTCCAGAGACTCAGAGATATATTCTGGAGTCTAAACAAACAAGACAAAATGTGATCCTCTTGGTGTCATATATATCATTTCACATTAAAAAGATTTCTTAGGTTGGAGGCATCAGCATTACTCCCAGCAGCTCATGGTGCTGAAAACTGACAGTACTTATGGCTGTGTTCATTTGTGCTGATTTTTTTTCTTTTTTCCAGCTGCCTCTATTAGCACAATGGCTAGATGCAAATTCAAATCACTGTGGTGATTAGCTGCAAATACAGCTTTTTGCAATGGGTTTCATGTCCCAAGTAAACAAAGGACCATTCTCCAGTGCACTGCAGAGAGTATGATTGTGTATTTCACAGATGTCTTCGTTCAATCAGTTTTTCATTACTGGCCTAAACATAACTTTTGATAGAGCTGAGAGAAGAGTGGCCTGCAGCGGGAAGCAAAAGTTCCCTTACCTTGCACACAGTATTTCCTCCCCTGCAGGCATATTGATTACTGAGAGGCTGCTGACTGAATGAGGTGCTACTCAGCATGAGCGTGGCTGGAGCAAGTCCTGTGTAATTAAAGAAAGAAATGAATGAACTGCGCAAAAACTTACAGTGACTATGCCACAACATTGTAATTCATAGGCAGGTGCTCTTGCTTCAGTTTTTCTCTGCTATAGGAAAAAAACACATTTGAAGGGTAACAAATAAACACAAACTGAAGGAGTTATTTCTAGAGCTAAGGAGATACTGAGAAAAGACCCCACCAACCTGGTAAGGTTGATTGGAGCAGGAGTTAAGGCATCTTTCTTCAAAGATGTGAAACGAGCCTCTAAGAGCATTACAGATTGGCTAAGCACGAGCTTCTCAAGAACTGAAACAAGTCTGCAGAAGAGAAGGCAAAGCTGATCAAACAACAGTTTGCAAGTTTGCAAAAGGCAGAAATGAAAGGCAGAGGTTTTTCTCTCTATGTGCACTTAGCAGATCAAGTAGTCATGATTGAAAGAGATTTAGATTGGACATGTTTTGAATGTCAGAAAATAATCACTCTGCTTCTACTACGGATCATTTTTCAGGGCTAGACAAACACACTGGACAAGAAAAAAGTAGAGCTGATCATTCCTTGAAGAACAAGAAGACACTAGATGACCTTTTAAAGTAACTTCCCATCTTTTTTTTTTTCTTTTTTTTTTTTTTTTTAATGCTGATTATAATCTAGTATTTCATTGGTAGGGCCTTAGCCTCTGGAAATCACAAAACTCCCATCCAGACAGAATGAGAATCCCAATGCTGAGAAAGAAGCAGGGGGTGTGCATCTGTGCTACCACTCTCTTGGCTTGCTCATGCAGAAAGGTGTTTGCTCAAAATAGGAATAAAGGGGCATAGAACAAGCACGTAGAGCATGCTTAATCACATCAATTGAAATCTGTGCTTAAGCACATCCTTATGTGATTTGCTGGGATAGAGATGCAGTTTTTAAGGAATGAAGTTGGAATAATGGAAGAAGAAAGTCAGCCCTGCACAGCAAACAGGAACATTGCAGGATGTCAAGACAACCCAAAATGAATGTCTGAGCAAATTAAAGGTAAGGAAGTATTTTTAAAAGCCAATACAATTGTAAGGAAATTTTTAAATTCACAGTCCTAGACTGTGACTCTGTAGGAGAGGAAATAAGGCTGAAGATAAATTTCTGCTCTAGCATGCCATTATTCTGCTAGGTCATTTTTTCAGCAAGGGGTGATGAGTAGACAGAAAGTAAGGTGGTAGAGAGGAAAAGAGAGATGGCAAAACAATCACACCCAGACACATGACAGCATTTTCTAGTAATGTGCCATGCCACCATAACTGTAACCGAAAATGCATAGAAGCAGGAAAGATAAAAAATATTTCAAAGGGATTCCCAACTGTTTCCACGGCAAGGACTTGAACCAGGTCTCTCAGGGAAATAAACAGGAAAGATACAGTCTGTTCTTGATTTTCTCAGCAGCCTTCTGTGTAGCTGTGCAAATCTTTGTCTCTTTCTTTGCCTCAGTTTCTCCACTATCTGTCTATATTCACTGCGTACAGAACATCATGAGCAAATCAATAAATGAATTATCTGAACTACCGCAGGGAGCACAGTGCAGGCAAGCAGACCAGGCTCTCTGCCTAAGGCTTACTCTAGAGGAGTGCTGTGAGGGTCCTGCCCTCACTAAAATTTCTTAGTGTTGATACAATTCTGGCAACAAAAGTGGTGCTTCATTATCAGACAGAAAACTATGGGTACGGAAAAGACTTTCTCGATGCTTCGAGGTCTAAGCAGTCTCCTAAACACCTTTTTTTATAGCTCTGCCCCTCGCCTTGTACCTTGAAACAGTAAGAAAGAAAAAAGGAAAAGTGATCAATAATTAAAGGGCTGGAAATTAACAAATGGAATTAATTGTTCCAAGAAGGGTGAGGAAAGGAACCTGAGAAATATCATCTATCTTTATCTCTCCATCTGACAGAAAAATTTACAAAGTACCTTTAAAAAGAGAGATTTTGAGGGTATTCACTCTTTCAGCTTTCTGAGTGATACAAATTTAAAGGGGAGGGGGAGGGTCAGGGGTTTTTTTCTTCATTATGCTTTCTCGTTTTATGACACTTCTCAGACTTGAATCATTCACAGCAGATGGCTCCATGAATACTGGATATTTCCATAAATAATGACAGATTTCCCTCCCGTCTCCCCACCCTCCTCCACTCCACATGCCCAAGTCTTTTGTGTGCTATCTGCAGATACACATTCAAATTCTGGTCAGCAAACAAGCCTATCTAGTACCATTGTCATTCCTGCAAGCCCAGTAGAATCAGCAAAACAATGAACTCATCATCTCATCTGATTCAAGAGCAATTTTTACAAGAAATTCTGAGATAGAAAGGAAAATCTGCTAGGCATTTAATGGAATTGAATACCTCCATGGGTAACAGTAGAGAACCACTTCAGAGAGTATCCTAATGCTCTGCAGCACTGGTGAGACAGATTTCGTGTATCTTCACTTCTAGTTCAGTACTGGCAAGGCAATGTGCCCGGGTCCTCTGACCACCTTGGCCACCAAGAAAACTCCAAGCCTTATAGCAGGTGTGGAATTAGCCCTGAATTTAGTTATGGAAACTCTGTTTGAACAGGAAGAATTTCTAACAAAAAAGGAACCTCAAGGTCCAAAAAAAGCACAAAAATCCTTGATGCTGGAGTTGTAGTATTTCTATTTGATATACCTACGATAAATGATGTGTGATGGTACTATCTTACAGAGATAAAAGCAAGGTGGCTTTTAACTCAGGATATTAAAAGGAAAATATGTAAAGATTCTTATCAGAGCAATAATTTATGGTTAACTTATTGCTTCAAGTGCTCATAATCTGCCATCTATATACATTTCTATCAAATGACCCTGTAAATAATTAATAGATCTAATTCTGTCAGTGTTGCCAGGGCAGGTTTCCCCGTAGAAGGTTAATGCTATGATTTAATTCTTTATTTATGTGATTAGCAGCCCCAATCAGGCTGTTTTAATGAGGTCACAGGCAGCAGATTATCACAACTGACTGGGCTAGCAGGAACCCTTCAGCACTCTGTGTCTGCAGGATTCTGCTGCACTGTCCAGTTGCCCACTAGAAACTGCCAACAGGTATTAGTGAGCAAAGCTGAGTTGCCAGCCGAGCACCAAATGCTTTCTGTGTAGTAGGTCTATGAGGCCACAGTAATCCAGATAAAACATGAAAACATAGGAACAAGGTACTGCTAAAGTATATCAGCCCCAAGGTTCATTTTGCAATTTTCTTGTTTCAGAATATCCAGAAAAGGAAAGACAAAAAATAACAATAAGAAGACATGGGATAATTTGTCACTACAATGACGCCTTAGGCTCATCTGTAATAGTTAGCATTTGGATTCAATCCAAATTATGATCCTCCCTATGTCAAAAGGAGCACCTAGCATTTATTAAATTTTTCATGCTCAACACTAGGGAAGGAACTGATGGAAGTGCAGCATTCTTAGATCTCATATATCTGCATTTCTATGTAACTCAAAAGATTTAGAGCACTCGAAGAAAGTAGAACCAGTGTGCCTTTCTTTTATTTTCTTGCTCTTTTATTCCCATTTTCCCCCCAAACAGTCCAGCTCTCTAGAACTCTTTCCAGGCTTCTTAAGGTATTAAGGGCCAAATGCCAATATTAATTTTGAACATTAAGACCAGAGCATTCACTTTGCACTCTAACCTCTTATCTAGCTGGTGTCCTCACTCCTTGGGAGAAAGGCTATCAAGGGACACTGCTGTCAGGCATTCTGATTTTAAAGGGTTGACAGTAATAAGGGAGCACTGAAAAAGAGTGGCCTTCCTGAGTAGAAAATGTTGAGATCTCTATATTCATTATTCACAATCGCCATTCCAGTTGGTTGAGAAGGGCAGGAGAAACAGCTCAGATGTGTCTTTTCCTTTTTGTACTTGTCCTCTTCCTCTGTCTGTCAGCAAAAGTATCTTTCTACCTCTTTACTGAGCAGCCTTTTTGTTCTGTTTTGTTTTCTGTGGGGATGGGTTTTGGTGGCTTTGGTTTTTGTTTTTTTGGGGTTTTTTTTTGGTTTTTTGTTTTGTTTTGTTTTGTTTTGTTTTGTTTTGTTATTTTAATTATTGAATCATGTTTCCCCAGCCAAACTGCCTTCAGCTCCCATTCTGCTTATTATACTTGGCATAGAAAGGGATGAAAAGGAACGAATCTTGGAAGAGAAACCAAAGCCTGCAATAAGCTGTATTTTGAATTACCCTGTAGCATTCTGACTGGAACAAGAAGACTTGCCATGCTGATATATACAGCTGAAAATTGGGCTTGCTGTGTGCAGTGGTGTTAAATGAAAGACTTTCACTGCGTCCCTCACAGACTGCCACTGTGCTATGCCCTTCATGAGCACTCCACTGCTTATTGGCACAGGTATAAAAATGTCTTTTGTATGACAGACAGCTCAGGTAAGCTCCAGAGAAATCATAGCAGGAAAGCAGATAAAAGGCTAGAAATATTTCTATCACTGACTCATGGACAAGTTTTTTTCTCTCTAAAAATTTCCACCTTGGTAAGCTCCAGGCCACTAAAACAAAACCCAAAACAATGACTTCAATATCATATAAAATTCAGTGCTCTTGTAGAAATGCAGGAACTCCTACTTCTGTGTTTTGACTAACACCAGGCCTCCATCAGGTTGAGCATTTTTCTGCCTTACTCACACATTAACTTGGGTTCCTGTGCTAAATCCCACTGAAAAGAATGTAAACTCAGTGTACAAGATAAAGTGCATGAATCTTTTCACCAGTTAGGACCATTCCAGTCATCTGACCAGATGCCCAGGAGGCTACAGACCAAGCATTCTCACTTATGAATTTCTGTGTTATACATAGGAAAGGCCTAGTCTCCTGCAGTCAGAACTTTAACATCACAATCCCTGATGGTTTAAGCTGCCAATCACAGAATCACAGAATATTCTGAGTTGGAAGGGATCCACAAGGATTATCAACTCCTAGCCATGCACAGGACCATTCCCAAGAATCACACCATGTGCCTGAAAGTATCATTCAAGCACTTCTTGAACTCTGTCAGTCTCGGTGCAGTGGTCACTTCCATGAGGAATCTGTTCCAGCACCAAATCACCCTCTGGGTGAAGAATCACTTTCTAATATCCAACCATTATGGCTGCAATTGCGCTGAGACACCAGGTGAGGTGAACTGAGACACAACCATCCAAACCCCTTTATACAAATTCTAGCAGAGGGGCAGGGATGACAGCTGCAATCACAGAGTACTTAAACTGTCCCAACAGGAGTAAAAGCGCATATGGATCACTATCCAGTGGTCTGGCTGCTGGGCTGGCAATACTTCCACCAGGGGCACTTCCTCTGTGGGGCACAGTCCAGTGATATAATTTGCATTTAGTATAACTACACAGGATTGGGTAATATAAAGCTACTCTTTCTCTGCATATCTCCCCTCATTTCCCTTATCCTGATAGAGAATGTTAGCCACTTGTTTCAATAAAGTATTGCTTTCCATCATTTTTAAAGGAACTACAGAGGTAACGGCAATATTTTCCCTCAGCAGGGAAAATGCTGAGCCCACCAGCCTTCCCTACTCAGGCTGCAGATTATTACACGACTCAAGAGAATAGCTGTAGAGAGCTTTCCTAAAGACCCTACTGAGGCAGTGTCACATACAGAGCAATGCCCTCGTTATTCTCATGAAGCAGCAAACAGCTGCAGGGGACCCGGGGGATTGGGAGGGAGGGAGCAGAGCACCCAGGCAGCCTCTCATACATCTTCACCTGTGGCAAGTCCAGCAGCAGGCAGCAAGCCATCCCGTGTCGGCAGAAGGGAAGCAAATGCTGTGCTTTTCATTTCTGCTGGATGTCTTCTGGGGTTTGGCTTACATTTCATTTTTTAAGGAAATATTTATCATCATCTGCCAGTTTTCTATTTGTTTTCTTCGCAAAAAAAACCCTCTGCTGAAGATCTTTTACTCCCGCAGATCTCCAGTTTTTAGATAGAGGAAGAAAGAATCCAGAAAGCAGAGACTGATGAGAATTCCTTTTCCCATATCTGCCACTAATTCAGAGGGCATGTTTCCCTTGATCCCTCATGTATTTAAAAGCATTGTTTGCAAAGTGCTGTTTTCTCTGATAATACGTCTTTTAACATCTGGTTTTATTCCCTGAAGTTACCCCATTTCTATTTCACATCCTGGTTCTCTTAAAAACACATCCTAATCTCCAGGCATCTCTAAATGACAATTATTTACCGTTCTGGTTCTCTTTTTTTTCTTGGTATGGTACACTTCTGTGCCTGTCTTCAAACTGGAAGACACATCAATGCAGTTCAAAGCAGCTTGGAGATCAAAGCAAGCACAACTCCTGGATCTGTGCCCAGACTAACCTGAGGAAAAGGGTAGGAAAGCTACCCTATCTACACATTGACTCCTCCAGTGCCACCCAACCGATTAGCAAATCACAATTTTAATCTCAAAACCCTGTCTGGCACTTTGCCACTGATATTTATTGATGTTCTCACTCATTCCGTTATTCTGTTACTATTACCACTTCTATGAATGTAATTATTATAGATAATCATTAATACTGTGGAGCTCTGAGATTCTCTCATGAAACAGTTTTAAAAAAATTGTGTAATGCTTGTCCTTGTCCTCTGGTACTGGAATTCAAGCTAGGGGATGATATAGTTACTACTCCACCTATTTCATCCCTACAATTCCTCTGTGGTAACTTCTCCATGTTCCTCCAACACAAGCCCACAAAACTTTTAATTTTCCTGAACACTCTTTCTCCATATTTATTATTTATTTGGCCTACAGACTCCAGCAAGCTTCCTGTTTTGTGTGTTTGATACAGGATTTATGAAGGATATTTTTTGGGATTTCTCTAAGTTCCTCCAACTCTTTTGGTTTTCCTTACTTTATTTTTCCTTATAACATGTCTGAGTTCATGAGCCTTTCTTCTTCTCTCATTTATCAGCCCCCAGTTATTTGAAGGATGCCTTCTTGTTTTAGTAGTATGTTTTACCTGCTGTTTAGTCATCTCAACTTCCTTATGCTTTGTGGTTTTTTTCTCAAGGTGATTTTTTTTTTTTTTATAAATGGGATGCATTTTCTTCTGGATTCCACCATTTTATCTTTATATAGTCTTTCTATTACTTGCTATGATTTAACTCTTTAAGCCTCTTCTAGCTTCTTCTAAATGAAATTCAGTATGACAGCAGTAGGTGGTTTGGCTTTTGTTGCTTCTGCAAGAACGCTTGATCTAAATGCACTGTGCCTGTGTCAAAGGCATAGTGTGCCTTTGACAATAATATTATGAATGACATACAGTCCAGTGACATGTCTTTCAGGAGATGCCTCCACTCTTATGGCATCCTTGATAGCCCTCCACGAAGCTGTCACCAATGTCTCAAGAGCAGACTCAACACTGTAGCCTGACAGGATATTTAGCCAAGCTACAAAGTGGTCACAACATTTGACCTTGTGTATTGTGTTTGCTGCCCTAAAAAGCAGTCTGTTCCCCCACAGAATGTCATCATCACCCTCACCATGCTGATCAGTCAATGGATAATTTAGTTCTAATGTTGCATTTTTCCTATTGAGGTCTAAAGCTTATTACCTGAGTTGCTGACACGACAAGTTTAGTGGTCTGATTTGATTCCAAGCCTTCACTAACACAAAGGACCACTCCTCCACCAGTACTTGACTCTGTCTTTCACGTACACTGTGTTCCTTGCTCTTACAGTGCTCCTGAACCCTCCCTCTTCTCTCTCTGAAGCATACAAAGCCCTGAATTTAGCTATGGAAACTCTGTTTGAACAGGAAGAATTTCTGAAAAAAGGAACCTCAAGAGCCAAAGGAGCACAAAAATGCTCGATACTGGGGCATAGTATTTGTATTCTATATACAATGTCCTTACCGTGGCTTAAAGCTATTTCACAGGCATCTATACAAAAATATGACTTACTACTCTTGTTCCCTGCTCGTCTGCAAATGCCTTAACTGACACATGTATCACCACCTGTTGATTAGTTGTCTTGATTGATGATTGCTGGTTCCTGCCCTGCCCTTTAATTTAAGGACATGGAACAGTTATTATTTTACCATTTCAGCGAATGTAACATCTCAGAGCACATGTGTTGCTAGAAGAAACTGGTTTAGACTTAAATCCTTAGGCTTCTGAAATGTTTTTCTGTATCCTCCAGCCTCAGTCTAGCTTTGACACAGTTTATATTATAACTCCTGCAGACATCAGGGATGGCTGCATCTTGTCTTGCATGACATGCTTATACAAATCACACCTTAAAAATCTTCCCTCATGTGCTCTCTAAATAGGAAAAGGGCAAAGAGCAAAGCTCATACCAGATGGCTTTGTTCTTATCAAAGACCACTATATATGCTTATATTCTCATGCACCCACTGACAATAAACTTGTATCACACAGTCAGATCTAAAAGAGCACTATGAAGTGGCATTTAGGCTGTGAAGCCTTAATTTAGGCACCAAAATGATTAGAGTGTTTTAATATCATAATAACTGATAAATAGACTATGTGTCAGACATTTCATTCCCTTTTAATCAAAACTCCTAGTCTGCTAAATTAATCACCCCCTTGGGGTACAGTAGCAGATTTCCAATTTAGTCATAGAGCATCATTAATAATGAAAAGTTCTGGAGGCAAATTCTTCTATTCATGTTCCTTTGTACGATCCAGCAGGTTTAAAGAGACAAGACAGAGAAGGTAGAAGACATCAATATCTTACAACAGTCCAGATAAACAAATATCATTTTTGATGCCAATCTTCTAATGACTCTCCTCCTTGAAGATTAAGAATATCATAAGAAAACATCTGGAAATCCAGCCAGAAGAGTTTTAATTTTGCCTGAAAGGTGTTACCAAAATCAAAGCTAAAATACATGAGAAATGGAAAGCAATGCTGCATTTTGAACAGCTCCTCTATTGTGACACTAAATTTGGTCTTTTTACATCGGCTAATTTCAGAATAAAACTGTCTCTAAGCAACCATTCTTATACGGTGTATCTTGATTTTTATCACTAAAAAGAAATTACTAAAGGTGTATTTTCATTCTCTTTTACTTAATCATAAACAAATTTCTGCACAGAGAAGTTTCTTCCCCTCTCATTAATGAACGCATTTCATTTTTTGTTCAAGTGTTGTCTAACTGCATATAAAAATTTTTGACATATTTGTTGATAATAGTTGCCGGGAAGAATGAGTGGCACTCACTATACTGAGCTAATGGCAACACTAATTTTATAGGGGTTTAGGGAAGCATTTTCCCTTGCCATACATACTTGCATCTTCTAATCCATGCAGAATGGCAGGTTGAGCTGGTGAAGCCTACTCAGGGCACAGGTAAAGCTATGTTTTAAAATGTCCATTAATTTCTTCATATCTCTTATGTTATGTGTAAGCACAAGTACTTGGGAGTAAGTTCTTGCAGCCATGTTTTGCCATTCCCCCAGTGCCATATGTTTGTCTTTCAGCACTCCTGCCAGAATCAACACAGGGAGAGCAGAACTTTAGGTAGCCACCATCTACCCTGGATTTACAAACTGTCAGTCTCCAAACTTTGTTTTTTGCAGCATATCACATTTGGTACCAAAGAAGTAATGCACATTCACCTTGCTTCTGTGTGGATGTCAACCAAAGTAAACATATTGTTGATTTAAACAGACACAGCCACAATTGTTAACACAGCAAGTATCTCCATATCTGTATCTTAGTTGTCTGTGTTGAGGGATCATCTAATCCTGATGCACTGCTTGACTTTAAGTCCCACAAGTAGCAGGCAGCCCTATGCTACATAAGTGAGACAGCTCTAGCTACAGGAACAAATTACTGGTTAGAAGATTTCTTTCTATTCCTGGGGCTTGGAGGAGTTTCTCTAGATGCATGAAGCTTTCAAATAAAACTCATCTGCAAATGACTCTGTTGTGCTGACAGCGACACCACTCCTGTCCCTCCTCCACTGGGAGATCCATACAAGTCCAAGGCTAGAAACTGCTGCTGAACCAACAAACAGGAAGGATTTATGGCTGACAGTAACATCTGACCTCATCAAACTCCACTTTGGGCCATTTATCACTCCTCTGTAGGAAAGCAAAAGCAGTAGGACTGAGGAGGGATCATTGGAGACAGAGAAACATAAGTTAAAGGCACAATAATTCTCAAAGAGAGTTTCACCATCTGAAGATTGAAATCTCTAACACAAGCTCAAGGATGAAGGATTAAACTCAAGCCTCTTTTATTGTCTGAATTTTTACATTGCCAGCAAGTGTATTTTAAAATCTTATTTTGTCTTAATAAGGTATAATATATGTGGAGCACTGAAGCTATTTCTGCTGAATTTCTGTACAGAAAACCTAAAATGTTTCTTGCAGTCCCAGTATTTTCAGTACCTGTTACCTCCCTGTAACTTAAAATGCCCAATAGACTTAAGCTTTGACTACTAACATTCACCAAAATACTACTCATGATTTTCTTCTATTCTGTCACTCACCTAAAACATGCAATGCTTTTCAGCAGACTCTTTAAAATCAAAGAATATTTATGAATGAAAAAGTGTTTTGTTTTTCTTTGAGAAAAGCTTATTTTGGTATGAAAATCAAACATAATTTTAAAAAATCATCCCTAAAACTGAAATATATTCAATTAGAAGCAGCAGTTTGAGAGATGCAGTTTGCATTTCTCAAATGTTGATTCCTCCACATTGATCTAGTGAGTCTGTGTCCTCAAAGACCCTGCACAGCCCTGTCTCTGAGGGAGAAAAACCAATTGCAATACAGGGTCTGAGCAGGGTGCAGCACAGCAAACACAGCCCAGCTTCTTGAGATCAATTTAGATTATAAAGAATGAGACTGAGACTTCATAATTGCAGCTTTCAGATAGCACCATCATTTTAAAAAAGGAAAAAAAATCCCAACCCACAAATAAATAAAACAACACAACCCAACCAACCATCAACATCACCACCAACAAAAAAACCCCAAACCAAACAAAGAAATCCTCGCACTCTTTCCTGAAATACGTTATTTACTTAAAAAAAAAAATAAAAAAAGAAGATGTTTTCCACTAAAAGTCAAAGTCAGCATTGGCTGATTTTTCACTAATCCTAACACCAGACAAATTACAACATTCCTCACTACAGCTTTCCAACCCAGTAATCCTACAAAGAACTGTGCAATCAGAATTTTAAATGCCCTGGGAACAGAGTTAATACCAGATGGTATCCAGCTATATTCATCATTATAATTTCCTAATATTATATTAACATTTACTAGTTTAGTACTTGAATCATCTAGCACGACACTGCTAAAATGTGTCCTGAACTCATGATAATGCGGAACAGTTTTCCCTCTCTCTCCTTGCCTGTCATTTCTGCAAGTTTCTAATATTCTTGACCTTTTGACTTTTTATGGCTTTATCAAAATGCAGGTTTCCACATATAATATTATTTTGTCTTTTCATTACAATCAAAGAATTAGATCAAAATACAGGTGCTTCTACCGTTACAATAGACACCAGATTTTTAATGGTACCAAGATGAAAGTGTTACTTTCTTTCAGACAAAGTAAACTAGAGTGCATGGATGGAGTGTGCATTTTCTGCCTGGGAGAATTATTAGAGCCACCAATTTCCTGATATTGCTTTCCCTCCCAACACTGCATTAGAAAACATGCTGGAAATCTCCAATTGCACTACTCTTTCTTCTCCATTGGCAACTTCACACTAAGGATAATTCATTAAGTTAGACTTGGTTGGAAAGAGGTAGAGTGATAAACTGTTTTTACAGAGGGTTATGGTTTTTCTCTTAACTGTATCATACTTTTTCAAACTTCTTCGGTGCACATTTTCATTGGAACAAGTCTACCTTTTTTTTCTTTTTTTTTTTTAGCATTCAGCTCTGTTTGGAAAGAGAAAGCATTTTTATCTCCTACTCTTCCAAACTTATGCCTCTAGTGTTTGGATATAATCGATTGAAAGCTTGAAGAACTGACTTAATCCCTGCTCTCCCAAGAAATGAGCCCTTTTCCAAAGCAGAAAAAGAATCAGCCCAACAAGCAGCATTTTCTTAGCTTTAAAATGGCTACCGCAGTATTTTGAACAGTTCAACTGTCTCCTTTTCATAGTGGCATGAAAGAGCTTCTGACTAAACACTGTGTAAGGCACACGTTCATTTAAACTATAAGATAGTATACAACATTTGTAGAGCAAGGCATACCCATCTCCCTGTATATACATGGTAAACCTATATAGTCTCTTCCAACAATATCTATTCATTGCCACTAGCAATACTTAGTCTTTTCTTCTTGAGATTATGTGCTTTAAGAGGAGTCCCTCTGAACACACAATACTTAGTGCCCTCTCTTTGCCTTCCGGCTTTATTTACTCCAGGTATGCTACTCTTAAACAGCAATCTACTCAGTCAGTGGCATTGTATTGAATGTATTTTGTGTCAAGTCACTTCTTCATGCGATTCCTCATTTATCTGCATATCAAGACTACCCAAATCTATCATCAGTATCAGAAAATACTTTGAAACAACTACTCAGTATGGTGCTTCAGGACAGAAGTTGTTCAATTACAGCTCAGCAGAAGACTTACTGTGGCAGTAGATAATCATGGAAGTAGATGATCATTGTTACCATCTGAATACAGCACAGGTCCTAACCCTTCCATTGATATTTCTGGTTCTTCCCACTGCAGGAAGCCAGCTGGGCTTTGGGTTTGATGCAGTGTGGTGATTCCTGGGAGTCTACATATTTAGATAAACTGTGAGCCATACCAGTTAGCTCAATTAAAGAGTAACAGTATTTGTATTCTCATTAGGAACACCATTGTTCCTCCTTCAATTATCCTTCTACCTTTTGCTTTTCTTCTTTCCTAGCATGAAACTAAGAGGAGTGTAAGTGATACCACTGTGCACAAGAATGGCAAGTGAAGCAACTGTGGTCTCTGACAGTGATAACCCACAGGTCAGATCCTTCACAGGGCTATATTGCTGTCCTGCTCAGAATGTCAGTTTACTTGGTGGATGATATGACTCCATAATGCTGCCTCTAAAAGAAGATTTATAATTCAACTCCACAAAGATGACTTCAAGGCTGGACAATACTCTTGTGATCAGTCTGATATGGTACAGAGTTTCACTTGGTGACTCTTACATCATGGGGAAGCAGTGCACAGAAGACAGCTTTGAAATCAGGCAGCAGTTTCTAAAATATCATTCTCAAAAAGACCATTAATTAAAAAGAAAATTGAAGAAAGAGCATGACATCAATTTTTTCTCTGAAATGAGGTTATCAATAATGTATTATTTGTTTTAAGAAAATGGATGCAGAAGTACACAGGTAAATGGCTACAGTAATTTACTGTGCTTCCTTATTGCAAAGCAGGCTAAATCTACCTTTTAAGATTTTTTTTCCTGCAAGTAAGCATCTTTGCTGTTGTGCATACTATGCATTAACTTGGGGAGTTTGGCTCAATCTCCCACAACACAAGGAAGCAAGAAGCCTGCAGTATGTCCACCTACATTTTAGAGAGAATTTTGCTGGTTCTGTGTTGATATCATGAGATATGAATGGCAGCAGTTTCAGTATGTCCATGCAACTTAGAAGCTTAACTACTGTTTCCAAAATTGAAGGGTGCTTCAAGATAAAAAGAATTAAATTGCAAGAATGTCATCTTAGCTGAACTGCCACTTGAAAGTACAACGGCCGCTGGACATTCAATAAAATCCACAGGAGCCTACAAACTCAGTATGCCCCAAGATTCACGTAAGTAAGATGTCTATAAGCATCTAAATAGATGATAGCTCTAAAAAGGTCACATTTAGAGTCAAAGATGTCTTTGTAACTCCAGAAAAATATATTCCCCAAACCACGGGAATACAGGACTTAAGACATTTCAGCCTGTAGCCTCTTTGGCATATATAGCACTGGCAATAGCTGGGATATGATGTCATAGCAGTATTTTACTGGTTTTTTGCATCCAATGTATTTTTTGTCTGGTAAAATGAACAAAGAATTTGTCAGAGCAAAAAGCAGCATTGTGAAGACAGACCATTTATATTAACAATGTACCAAGTTCGCATAGTCAATGTCTTCTGCATCCTCAATTTCACCTCCAAGAGTTCTGAGATTCTCTACCTCCGAATCAGTCATCCTGTATGTCATGGTGGAAGATGACAACCTTTTCTCATCCAAACCCAATCAAGCACTCTCTTGGGCAGTACATAGCCCTGCTGTTATTCTAGATCCCTAAATTCTAACTGGTTAAACATTTGTTACAGTTTGTTAAAAATTAGAAGAAGAAGAAAAGAAAACTTGGTGGAAGCTGGTAGTAGACTTGCTCTGACAAGGGTAACAAGTTCCAAATCAAGTTCCTGTACCATGAGTCTGTCCTGGGGTTCCCTTGTGTGGCAGGTACCTCATTCTACAGAGCAAGGAAGCGTCATTCTGTTTCTCTCGCTATCTTCTACTAAATAAAAAAAACCCCACCTTAAGCACTAATTTGGCTGCAGAACAACAGAAAGAACAGCTGGATAACCCACTCGATGACACTCATTGATACCCAAGACCAAGGTTTCGATCCCTATTCTCCTGCACACCTGGTGAGTAATTGAAGAGATCAGATAAGAGTAGCGGGGTTAATTAAAGAGTAGCAATTTGTATTATATGCCAGCATGATCCATAGTCCACTGAAATCAATGGAAAGGTTCCCTGTAGTTAATTCAAATTAATTAACCCAGCTACAACTCTTGGGTGGGGTATGTGGCAAACTGGAAATCAGAAACAAAGTTATGCTTTACATCATTTAAATGAGAGATTAAAAAGCCTGTATGGTCAGTATAAGTGAAGTACTATTTTCTACATACAGTACATGTGTCTTTACAGTCATGTCTCCCTTTGCATGCTAAATTTCAGCCAAAATCCTCCAAGCAATAGCAATTAATATAAAACACAGTCTTCTGCAAATCAATTAAATATATATACATGCCTCCTTTCTTTAAGAGATGAACAGGCATCACAGAAAAAAATTCTCATCAAAGAAAGTCTGCAGTAACAGGAATGAGAAAGAAGGACTTGAACTTGCCACTTTGAAAAAATGTTTTTTCAATGCACAATTTAAAAATAGCACAGCAGTGTCTAAACATAAAGAAGCCACAAGCATAACTAGAGTGGCTTAAAATGTGCCTTTCCTGCTAGCTCAAGAACCCTGATCTGCACACTAAATTGTTGCAATGATGCTTATAATTCACAATTGAGTGATGAGAACCAATAGCATTGTGCTGAACCTTGCTCTCAGTGAGAGCTCTCAAGCTGCTCCCATCCCACAGCACAGTTGCTTCTGATCACAGTTACTCCCACTGCCCATCCTTTCCCATTAAAACTTCCAAGTCCTTCCACCCTAGGTGATCAAAACTTTATTCTCCACCAAAATGTTCTCTACTGTAGAGAATACAAACTATACTGTTGCTCTCTATGAAATGGTGCACAAAATCAAAATTTCTGGTTTGGAACAGCGCAGAAGACTTCCTTAAGCATGGGTACTATTTGGGATTATCCACTGGATTTCCCAGCCTGACAGAGACATGATGTGTCCTAGACTAGGGGCAAGCCATGTGTGCCCCAACTGCCGAAGTCAGCAGTCCTGCAGCTCCCTTCTGACTCGATGTTAATGTTTGTAAATTGATAACTTGATTTTCCAATGTCTCAAGCAACAAACAACTTAAGGAAGTTTAAACATCCGTAACTTGCAGCTGGAGTTAACTCTCAAGACGAAGACAGTCCAAAAGATCTGGACATTTGCTAAAACCAAAGTGATCAATTGAAAAGACACAATTTTCAGGAACTCACTCTGGTAAACAGAATTCCAATGAATCTGGCTCAGCACCCTGCACTTTTTTAGGCTGGCTATTACAGACACTAGGATTTCCTGTTTATGTAGCTTTGGAGTGTCCCTCTCCCAGGACCAGGAAATTCAAAGTCTTTGGAATTTTCCAGAGGGCTGTGCAGTTAATAAACGTACTGCATCTCTATAAACCCTATGTCTGTGTCTCTTAAAGGAGATTGTGGAAGCAAGCTTCATGTTTGTATTTTTTTGCCTTTAACAAATACCACACAGTGGGAAAAACACTATGGAAGCTTTACATCCAAATCAATGAGCGTTTATTACCTCCTCAAGGTCATTCCGAAAGTTTTATTTTCAGACACAGGAACAAATGTGGCAAAAGCAATGTGGCAAAAGTACCTACGTACTACACTTCTGTGCGTGGTCTGAAGCTAAATTACTTTGGATATCGTGCCAGTGGTAGTTCTGATAATATATTTTAAGACCAGACACGGGTCATGTCACATCCACGGATTATGTATGGAACTGTCAAAATTTTCAGAAACCCTTCTGCTGCTTTGTGTGTGCATCTGTGTGCTGGTAGCCAAGTCTGAAATATTATTTATAATTACAAAGTGCCAACAAGTATAAACAAAGGAAAGCATTTAGGATTTTCTCTTGCACATATTGAAGAACAACATACATTGACTTCTCGCTGATCATGATAGATCTTAAAAATGTATACACTTTATGTCTTGAAAAGCATAAAAAAGGGAAGGCAAAAATAGAAGGAAGCGTATATAATCTAATACATAAACAATGCAAGGTTCCTCCTATCTAATAGTATATTTCCAATGAAAAATACCATGAAGCTTGAGAAAATTTTTTTTCTGTAGATCACTAGATGCTGCACTACTTGGCTTTCCAGCCATAGCCTGGTAATTCCTTCTGTGGATGTGTTCCACTCTCTCACTTGTACCTGTATACACATGTACACATGCACACACATGGTGCTTGGGCTTTCAAAACACCAAGCAGAAAAGCTTGACACAGATTTCTTTTGAGAAGCATGCCCAAGTCAGATGGAAATGTATCCAAGAGCACTAGAAGCAGCTTCACAGGGAAACATGCTGCTGGAGTTGAGGTGGGTTTATCTCTGCTGCTAAAGGTTTTTAGTGCTATTTTGCTCCTTTCAACAAGTAGCAGAGACATCTGAGTCTCCAAGGTGAAATCCTGCCTTAAGAGTAACTGAAAAATACTGGGATTTTCTTCCAGCTCTTTCCTCCATAAAAATTTCTCTGCGCACCTTTTTCTCCGAAGAACTTTGTTACTTTACTCCAGCTGAGCTCTACTGCAAATAGGGGCAGGAAACAACTTGGAAGGTGTTTTTAGCACACAGAAAAACATAAGCTTTGACAACTCAGCTTGAAAAACAATAGCTCCCTTCCTTTGCAAATTAATTTTAATAATCGTGGCTAGTTTGCTCTGAGATGAGTAGTTTTGCATGAACACACACAATTAAATTAATATGCAAATGTTCTCATTCCTCTGAGAATACTGAGGCATTCTTTACAGTGTGTGAGACAAGGAAAAGAAAAAAATAGCAGCCCCCAAAAGAGTCTTGTTTAAGAGGGTAGGACGTCTGTTTTTTTGGCTAAGCTACTGAAAGGGGATTCAAGCTTGACTGAAACAATGCTTGTTGATGAAGCAGAAATAAAGGAGGAAGAGGAGCCTTCGGAGATAAAGGAAAGAGGAAAAGACTGGAGCATCCCAAGTTGTTAAAAACTGACCTCACCAAGTCTAAATCTTCACAAAGGTGGCATTTACTATGTCAGGCCTCACAAAGGTTCCCATTCTTCCCTTGCCTGTCAGGACCCCCTCTTTCTCCAGGCATGTTTGAGCAAGGGTCTCAGACAATTAGCACAGATTGTGGCCCTTCACCCTTTGGCTGTCAATCACCTTCCAAAGCAGATGGCAGCAGAACAAGAAAAGGTGGTTTCCAAGCAGCTTTGCCCTTCGGCTTCTATCTATGCATCGGGGGCCCCTGGAAATGACGGCCTGGGTGGGAGGGTGACAGACTCCCTGGCAGCAGACATCTCTGCTAGCAGGGGCAGTGCTGCATCCAGGAAGGACTCTTTGTACAGCTGAAGCATGAGAGCGGGAGTATGGACAGGCTTCCCAGGAGTCTCCATCCTCAGCCACAAAAGACCCTCTGGAAGCTGAGTGGCCAGAACAGCTCAACAGTCACCGAAAATTGTTATGGAAAAAGCAACCCTTTCCCGTGGGCCCCTGCTTGCTGGCTTTGTGGGCTTGGACAAAAACAAATGCTGTCCAGACAGCAGCTATATCACAGGAGAGAGTGCATGTATGACAAAATGATAGATTAGAAAAGAGTGGGAGCACGGAGGCAAATACATATAGATGTGAATTACCGGGGTGGGGAGGGAATGAGATGGGACACAGAGGCGGCCCTGTGCTGCTGCTGCTGTTCTCAGCACAATGCTGCTCTCTAACTCTTGTATTAGATTTAATGGAATGAAGACCACTGGTTATACTGCAGTGGGAATGGGTGTGAAGCAAGGCATGGGGACCAGGAGGGAGGGCACAATTCCCGCTTCCTCTCCCAGTGGCCTATCCCAGTCTGGGAACAAAAGAGAGAGGAGGATTGTGGAATGCGCAAAAATGCATGAGCAGCAGTGAAAATACAGCTTGGTAGGCAGGAGAACGCTCACCCCTTATCTGAACAGCAATGGAAAACCCAGTGGAGAAGAAAAAAAAAAGCCTCTTTTGAGGCAGGAGGAGCCAGTATAAGTCTGAGATCAACTGGAAAGGGCATGGCTCTGATCCGAAACTATAAATCCTCCACTGATGACCATTCAGCAGATCCCAAAGGATAATTAGGGTAATTCTGCTCACCATTCTTGGCCATGAAGGGAAACAAAGGGGATGAAAAGCCCTCATATGCAATTGCCTGGCATTTTGTACTTACATCCTCAACTTGCACAAGTTGAAACAACGCAAGTTGGTAAAGCAGTGGTCTGAAACAAGCACATGCATCTGACAGAAGACGGAAAGTAGGGTTACATGCCCTTCATCCACCCAGCACAGCTTGGGCAGTTTGACACAACAAGGATGACATGCAGGGGTAATCACCACTCCCAAGGAGCCATGACATTTAGCACATTGTCACTTTCTCTATTTACTTTTTACACCGTCCTTTCAGCCATGAAAGTGCTGTGAAGGCAAGGAACTCATATTCATCCAGAAGAATCTGACAGTCTAGGTTATTAGTTACCAAAAAAAAGTGTTTAGCCAGAAATTGTCTCATGGCTAGGCTTCGTGAACGAAGATATGGGAAGGGCTCTACCCACACTTGCTGCAAGGGCACTGATGGCTAAAAAGGCCGATGTGGGACAGGCAAGTCCAGTTGCAAAAGGCACAGTGGAAAGTCTCCTTAGGTGGTATTGGTGAGGCATGGTTCTTTCTGCATTGTTTTTTGTCCTCGAGACTGATTCTACGTGCATTTTCAAAGGAGTGTTACTGATGGTGTGTCTCCATGTCTCTCAGCTGAAGGCCAGAGTGGACCACTGATGGCAGTCAATACAACCAACAGTAAGTTATTGTTTCAGGGGGTCCTTGTATCTCCTCTTTGGGGCTCCTCTGTTGCGGCAGCCGGTGGTGAGTTCACCATGGAGCGTAATCTTGGGGTGGCGGTGATCCTCCATCCTGGAGACGTGCCCTGCCCAGTGCAGCTGCGTCCCCAGCAGCATGGCCTCAATACTGGTGACTTCTGCCTGTTCAAGGACAGTGATTTGCCTGTGGTGATGTGGGGGTGATGGAAGACTTCCTGAGGTGCAGGTTGGTAAAGAACTTCCGTCTTCTTCAAGCTGACTTCCAGCCCAAAAAGCTCAGCAGCCTCTGCAAAGCAGGATGTTAAGCACTGCAGAGCTACTTCTGCGTGAGCAACAAGAGCGGCATCATCAGCAAAAAGCAGCTCATGGACAAGGTGATTTAGAGTCTTGGTGTGGGCCTTCAGTCACCTTAGACTGAATAGGCTCCCACTGGTACGATATCAGATGCAAATGTCATTATCTTCATCGAGGTCTGCAGTGGCCCTTTGGAGCATCATGCTGAAGAAGACTGTGAATAAAGTTGGTGCAAGAACACACCCTTGTTTCACATCATTAGCTACTGAGAAGGGCTCAGAGAGTGCATCGCGATATCTGACGTGGCCATGCTGATCCTCATGTAACAGGATAATCATTTTGAGGAATTTGGGAGGACAACCTAATCGTTCAGGATCTGCCACAGGCCTTTTCTGCTCACAGTGTCAAACGCTTTGGTGAGGTCAACAAAAGTTAAATAAAGTACATAGAAATTGTACCACTTCTTAAAATCTCATGACCATAAATTCAAGGAGAGGATGCAATTTATTAATGCTCTTTTCTTCTGTTGACGTAAGCCTACCATCCCTCATTCTGAGAAGTTCAATGCATCTGAGAATGAACATAAAAAGCTTCCCTCTCCTAAAATCCTACAACTGGTTAAAAACTATGTGAGACTATAATAAGAAGGATCCAATTTGGATTTTATTTACCTTTTGGTTTTAAGTATTTAAGAAATAAATTAGTATGCAGATTTGTTGGCCAAAAATACATAAATAATTTCACAAATCAACCAACAAATAATGTGAACGAAAGTAAATGAATAAATTACTTTTTTTTAAAAAAAAAGCCTGATATTTCTGCAGTGCCCAGCTCCCAAGAGCTGGCATAGTAAAGAGTGCACTAGACTGTGCTATGCTCTGAGAAACAATGGCAAAATTTATTAAGACTTTATGCATTGTTTTTGCCTTTTTGAGTCCATTCTACCTATCTCTTTCCTTGCCCTGCACATACCATCTACTAGGAAGTAACAGAAAAACAGGAAATAAGTATTTTTATTTGTAGCCACAGATTAAAGCTGCAGCATGTACAATTGAAAAGGTAAAGACAGTCTATCCACTAAAGGAATCAGACATCAAAGAAGAGGTGGGTAAGGGAGCCTGCAGAATCAGTGAAACCATTGTTTGGCCTCAGGGGTCTAGGTTTCAATGGCAGAGGTGATGCCCTTAATTATAATCTCCTTGAGGAGCACAAAGGGAAGAAGGATTTATGACACAAATAAAGAAATTACTATGAATAAAATGTCTCTCTGAGCTACAATGAAAAATGCCTGGCTCAGAATTTTATTGTGTTTTTGTTTAACCTCTTCACACAAGCCAACAGGAAGGAACAGGGGAAGCCTCAGCCAACACCTCCGTAAAGGCAGCAGCAGGCAAACACAAGCCACAAACATGAGCTCAGTTCTCATTTTGAGTGGGCTCTGGAATCCCAAAGGGATCTGCAGGCACAGACACAAGTTTTTTAATATGGTTATGAAGGTACTAACAATATAACTTCATGGGTACTGAGGTCCCTGCTGCCCAAGACCAAATATTCCGCCAAACCACTGAGACAAGGTAAATTGCTGGGAAATACATTATTTTCTTCCTCTTTTCAAAGTCTGGGGACTTTTTTTCTGGGGAGCTTAATTTAAGTATTATTCCCTTTCTCACAGAGGAACTGCCCGGGGATAAAACAGAGGTGCAACTCTCAGAGGTGTTCTGTCTTCTCACAAAAATAGGTAAAACACAAGCTATGCTCTACAGTCTGCTCCCCAATTGTATACCAGAAATAGTAACTCATTACTTCATGTGTTTACAGTTTGCCACAAGCTTAAGTGCTCAACAAACTAAGGCAGTAGCTCCTGCTATTATTTAAATATGTTTTAAACAGATTTCAGCCTTTTGCTCCCTTTCAGGGTTATTGCTTGTGTTTCACTGGATACCTTCTAATTTTACATGGCTGCATCTGTACATCAATCACCTACTAAGGAGCAGTTAATCAGTTTGAGAAGCTTTAGACATTTGTAATTCAGCCTGTTACTGAGCAGCATTTATTTTTCTACTTTGAAAATATGAATCTCTTAGAAATTAAAAGCTGTGACCTGAGTCAGATGATTTCACAGAGAAATAAAACCTGCAATAACAAGCAAACTGAGATACCCCTAGAATGGCTTTCTAGAAGCAAATGTTTCCTGTGAGGGCATTGGTTACTTTCTGTAGTGGATAAAAGCACATTACTGTTACACAAAGCTGTGGCTACTTATGACAAAATTGAAAGAGCGGGTGAGGATGAAGTCAATTGATTCACAACTGTTTGCATCTATACAGCCTCCAGGTACTGAAATCTTGACTTCACACTGGCCACTCATTCATCTTTATGAATGAAACGAACAGCAAGACGATACAATGAGAGAGGACAGATGAGTGAAACATACCAATGATTGTGCAGCATAGCAAGGAATGTAATAAAAATTCTACACAGGGAATAATCAAGGTAGGTTAAATCAGCAATGTAGGGGATTTAGTCTTGAATTTTTCAGAGGCCTGAGGGATTTAAACACAAGGATTCTTCTGTGTCTGAAAGAGAAGTAGGTTCTCCATGATATCTCAGTCTTCTGGATTTCTTACAATATCGTATCTTTTTGCAAAAGGTAGAGGAACCAAAAATACAGCTACATTACAGATCAGGATCTCCATATACTCACAGCCTGACACTCAGAAAATGGAAAATGACAAGAAAGTTTTGAGCCATACTACTTTGAGAAGAGATGGATTCACTGTGCTTGGGGACTTGCATAGCAAAGAGTACAAATACAAAATGGTTCAGAAACACGATAAGCATTGTATGGTCTTGGTCAACATGCATAAAACAGGTGACTGGAGAGAGGAAGAAAACTTTGCTCTCCCTTTGCCTTGCCAACTGTTGGCCTCAGCTGCACCAAATCAGTTATCAGTCAGCTTCAAGGCCTCTCACACACAGTCCAAATGCTTAGCTAGGCCTCTACCTGAATAGTTTCTTCCCTAAGCAGCAAGGATGTCTGTGCAGAGATAGCACAGACCAGAGCAAGGCAAGAAAGCAGTAGGGCTGAAACCAGCACTAACAAACCTGCCTCAGTGCCAGTTCCTCAAGGTGCAACATCAACGAGCGTGATGCTGGACACTTGCTCTGACACAACTTTACCTCTCTCATCTGAATGAAGATGCAGATCCCCATGCAAGTCCCAAAGTACATGCTATTGTCTGTAATCACGCTGAAGTTTCAAGCCTGAGACAACACTGCCTGTATTAGCTCTCCTGCTATATGCATCTTACTTCATTTGTCTTTTCCCCAGCTCTCTATCACCATCTCCAGCAATCATTCCTAAAATAAACTGCACCTAGAGCCTTCCTGAGATGAGGGCACACTGTGTAGGTCCTGAACAAACAGTCCTGAGCAACCTTATTTTATGACAGGAGGAAGGACAGAAGGCGGTCTCAGTCTGCACCTACAGTGACCGACTAGGATCAGTGCATCTACAGCAAAGGGTTTCAACCCTGTTTGAAGAGCAATGCTGCTTTAATGCACAAAAAAAGTTGGTTTGGCCCCAAGGACAGCATAGGGAAGATGAGGGCAGTGACATCACTTTGACTCAGCTTAGAAAGTCATATTTGGATTTTTATAATAGAAGAATGTTGTTCTCGTCTTAACCAACAATTGACAGTCAACACAAATATTAACATTTCAGGTTGGGTTTTTTCTGCATGATATATAAAGTTAAAAACAATTGCTGGAATTAAAAACATTCAGTGATAACTGTGTAGAAGGCATGCAAATATTTCATGAGCAGCAGGGAGAAAAAAAGTGAGAATCCTGGAAATTTCTCTTTAAACAGATGTTCTGGCATTTTTTTATGAAATAAAAACAGTTCTGTTGTTCTACAGTATGAACTATTGCTTGTCACAGAAAGACTGTGCTCTTTCAAGGCAATCTTGAGCTTGCCATCTCAGACACATGAAAAGCAAGCCATCTTGAGATGTACCTTAAAACATATATCTGACTCCAACTCCAGCCAGTGCTATAGCAATAAAATCATGGTCCTCAAAAAACACTTACTTTTATAATACCCAGATCAGGCTCTGCTTTCCAACCTGTCCCTGAGGGATCCATAGATGCCCAGTTGTTCTACCACATACCTCCAGGACTGCCCTCCTAATAAGAAACCTAGGTCTTACTGTTTCTGCCCTTCCCTCAATGAGTCACTCTAGAAAGATCTATGAGTAGGACTCAGCAGGGACTGCCCTGCTGCCAAAGCACCCGCAGTACCTAGAACTCTTTCAAGCAAAAACAAGCCCTTCCTGGTCCAGCTGAGAACACAACAAGTCAGTAAAAGACAGAAATCCTGCTTTCATCAAGACAAATCAATTCCCAAATAAGATTCTCATGAGACACATTCTTCCCAGGAATCCTTTGATCACCTATATCCTGCCTTAATGCACTTGATTGCTCTCTCAAGTGAGTGGTTCGCAAATGAAGAGACTCTCAGCTTCTCCCTAAAGCCTGAGACCAGCTGAATCCCTCCCATGTACCTCCAACACATCCAGACAAAGCTATGGCATCTGATAGCTGTCAGAGAAGCACAGGTGCTATAGAAAACAGGAAATTTTGATGTGCTACTAGCACAGTATATCACACATATCAGAGTAAGAGAGAAGACAAACCAAAAGGAGGAAGACTGACTTATAATTTAAGCAAAAAAACCTGGTTATTTTCATCAAGTCAATATTTCCAATAGTTCTCCTCATGGTAGACATTAGACAATATCCATGGCAGGAAACTGCTAGGATGCCGCTCAACCAGGAGGATTCAGGTACCAAATACACCAGATCTGCTAAACGCAGTATGAGCCCTAGGTAAACACAAGATGCTATAAATTTGTCTTTGTGATTGTCCATTCTCATCCATTTGGGAACAAAATAGGATCTTTAATCCTACAGTAAGACCTGGCAGAGCGGAAACCCTCAAAGCAGAAAATGTGTCAATCTCTTCTACTTGAGTGGAAATCCATAGCAACATCTGAAGGAAACACAACCTTGCTCTTGTCTGTGGAATGCCATCCACAGTATAGTCTTAAGCTTGCTCTGTATCAGACAGTCCACCTGCTACACAAGATAGGCTCCATTTCAACAAAAGAACAGCTCTTCTGGAAATGACAGATTGCCTTGATTTACACACTGTTGTTTCCGGGTGCAATAAACTATGTTGAAAGCATTTAATGCTAAAATTACAGTGAATATTCAGGGCACTACTGTGAATTATGGCGAAGTAACATTTGATACATCACAAAAATAAATCCATACATGCATGCTTTTCTTCTATTTTTTTGATGAGTTAAAGATTTTGCATGTTTAAAATCTTAAATACATAATCTATATGCATGTCTAAGCAATACTTTCTGTATGTAATCATATACACACGTACATACATAAACTTCACACATATACAGACATATACAGCTATATATTTACTTATGTTTGTGCATGTGATACAGCATTTACATGCATGGAATTTCTACCTATTATTCAACTAAATTCACACACCAAATCTCATTGCTCAGTGTTTGTACAGAAGCAAATGGAAAAAAGAGGCAGAAAGAGTGGCTATAAATAAAATCTCTCTGTGTTGTAAAGCGATTACATTGCTGAAGAAGGAATAGGTACATTTTTAGAAAATATAAACAGAGTAGGTCTTAAAAGAAGTGTTTATATTACAACAAAATAATGTTTTCCAAAGCAAGTTTCAATTCCAAGTGCCTCTTATTAGATTTGATTGGTTGCTACACAAGGAATCACCATTATCAATCATGTAGTTAATCTCCATCATCCTTCAAGCATCACAGTGACATGGCTGGCACATGCCAGTAGTCGCAGATGCTTCATTAAGTAGTTAATCGGCAATAGCTGTAGGGGCAATTCAACATTTTCCAAAGAGTTCAAATAGCACTTCAGGGTAAAATGTACCCCTCCACTGATATCTTTCTGGGTTGTTGTGATTAAGTTTAATTAGGGCTCACTATCTCTCTTCCAACAAATAATAATAATAATACATTGAAAGCTTCTCAATGCCAGAGGGTATCTGGCACATCAAAACCATATGTTAACAGTAGATGTATGGGGCTTATAGCCTGGACCAGTGGAATTTAGCAGGAGTTCTCTGGTCATGTATTAGAGAGAATTTTCTCTACTGAAAACCCCACAGTGAATACAGTCTGTGTGAATAGTTCAGTGGTAGGATGTAAAAGCAAATACTGATTTACTGAGCAAACTAAAAGTAGCCATGCTATAATGTGCTTGGCTCAGATCAAATGCTCATCTTGGGGAGAATCCCTTTATTAACAGCAGCCTAAACCTTTAGTATCGAGAGAGCATTTGGACAGTTATGACTGCAAAAAACATAGCTAAGAGCTACCAGATACACTGCAATCTTCCAGCAAGGAACATGTGCACAATGGTCTGAGTGGTACTGACAGCTCCACCAGTCACTCTGCTCTCTCCTCTCGCTCAAGTCGTCAGTGAGTCTGATCAACCAGCTATCACATCATGAAACAGCACATAGTTTGCAAAACAACTCTGATTTCTTGCAACATACTCATCCAGGTAAAATCCTGTAATTCAGAAATTAATTCCAAACCATAAGATGTGTATTACCACCCTTTTGCTGTTCACTAGACACAGACTGGAGTACTTAATGGTATAACCAAGTGCTTAAGTACTGAAGCACTTAATGGTTTAACTAATATTGCAGGAATGGTGTCTAAAAGCTCTGTTCTTTGACCACCTCATGGTCAGTGCACAGAAGGGTTACCTGAGTCCTTGTAAGTCTGTGTCACACACTTGCTTCTAAACCACATGTAGATTTCTGCAATAATTTACTGAAGGGAACACTTGAATTTCTTCAGTCATCTTAGTGTGAAGGTTAGGAGTGATACTCCGTGCTCTAAATTCAAGAAGCTTTTGGCCTTGATGAGTGTTTTCCTTAAATTGGTACCCACCTGACTCTTAGAACATTAAAAAGTGAGATCTCCCTGAAGAGACATAGAAACAAATCCGGTGTTTCTATTTGTCAAAGCTTTCAGTCAAAATTAATTACATGTCAAAGATGTCATGCTGGCCAAGTTCAGCGGCAGTCAAGGGCTGCTGTAGATACCAGCACTGGCGTATGCATTAGCAGCCATGTAGAAAGAGGAGAGCATTCACCTCTCTTGGAACATATATCTAGTGGAAAAAAACCTGCTGGTCAGTCACTTCTGTCCTCTCCTGTTAAATCAACCCGCTGCCATCATTATCAGTGCTCTCTTTGCCCCTTTCCCTCCACAGAAAGAACAGTCTGATACATGGATTCATTAAATAAATAAAAAACGTTGGTCAGGACACAGGAGTGCATTGGTGAGAAGAGGAGGAAGAGTTCATTCTAACACGCTGATCAGTGAGGCTGGAGGCTAGTGAGAGAAACACATGAGTAAGAAAATACTTATTACCAAAGCATGAAGGAGAATAAGATCTTGTGCTTTAAATCTTTAAATAAGGTAAACTGTAAAAAAAAAAAAAGCTATAAAGTTGAAACTTCTGGCCTTGACATATATGCTCTTCTTCAAAGTGAAAATATACTTCATGGTACTACATGATTCTTATAGTCATGTTCATACTACAAATACACTCCAGGATCCTCCTTCAAACGCATATTGCACAAGTGCACTGCAAAAAAAACCCAAACCAAAACCTCAGCTCTTACAATATTCAGATCTATAAGAGCCTCACAGCTGATACAGAATTGAGCCATGTATGTAAATGTACGCTGGGACCATAGCTACTGTTAAACCATGTGAGAGTTACAAGTACAGGACTGCAGAGGGGCTACACAGGCCTGTTTATATACAAGCAAGGCACTGTCACTTAAAGAAGGTGCATTGTGCAGAACTGCTCAGTTATATCTCAATGTTTCTTTGTGTGTAGATCATCCTGCTTTCTAGAAGGCTTTTTTTCTCATTACTATCATCAGAATTTGCACAGCTTACTTTTCCAAAGGAAGAGGAAGGAACTATGTCTTTTTGTGTTGTAACAACTTGAGTACAAGCACAGATTTTCTATCAGCAGTGTAATGTTCATGATTTTGAACCAGCACTTCCATTTCTGGGCATAAAAGCAGAGATTCAAATAGGAGTGTTTGCAAAAAAGAGGATCAGACCTGCTACATTTTTGTTCCAGAATGACCTGCTCCCATAGTGCAATGGGATTCTCCTGCAGAATTTCCTCCTGTACTTACAAAGTGCTTATGCTTTTGAAAAGTGATTGTCTGCAGGGATATGTTCTGAAAATCTTTCAGTAAAATAATCTAGAATGGTTGGCCTGGACTAAATCTGGATTCCTGAAGCACCTTCTCATGTAGCTAATGATTTGAAATTATAATTTCAAACCAAGAAATAAAACTTAAAAATGATGAAAAAACCCCAACCAGACAAAAAAACCAAACCAAACCAAACCAAACCAACCAACCAAAAAAAACCCCTACAAACCAAACCCAAAACAATAAAAAACCCAAGCAAACCAACAAACAGACTTAACAAAACCAATTCTGAAGATGGACAGGTTTAATTGGAAATGTCTTTAGAAGAACTTGCACCACTTTCACAGAGCGCTGCAGAAGAATATGGCCCCATCCTCCGACCTTTTCTTAAGTGGCTTTTTCAGCCAGGTTACAAGACTGTGGGAGACAATAACATAGAAAAACTGATGTCTGCTCATGTATACTGCTTTATTCCTTTTGAAAGTACAGGTCGTCAATTTGAGCTGGAGTTTGCAGATGCTTAGAACTAAGTATTTACTTAAGTGTTTGCAGATTCAGGTCCTTAGCATACAATTGCCTGTTCCCTGTGTGTAAAAAGAACATAAATCCATTACTGGAAGTCTCAAAACACCTGTTCAGTAACAGAATATGATAAACATCTTGACCATGGTAAATTTTATTCATGTGAGTTATCTCTGAATGCACAAGTGACCAGGCTTGCTGATCTAACCAGATCTTTCCAACTTTGTGCGCTGAGGGGAGAACAAGCCCGTATTTCTTCCAAGATACTTAGTAACTCTCTAACTTTAGCACTGTAATTAAAGCTTGAAGGATTCTCTATTATCCAAATACTAGATTGTGAAAGTTTTCGGTTTTTCTTTGTTTTCACTTTAAGCAGTCTTTGAAGCTTCCCATATATTTTTCAAACAGAGATACCTTCCCTTTTGACAGAATTACGGAGAATATATTTTCCCTTATCTTACTTTACTACTTTCTATCCTCCTACAATTTTAATAACATACTCCAAGCTTGCTGACACATAACTCTTGTTTCACTTTACTTGAATATTATTTTCTACGTTACAGAAAACACACACAACTTTATTTACAGTGAAATACTAGTGGAGTCAAATTAAATTAAGACTAAATGGAAAGTGTAGTGAATTGCTCTTGTCCATTCAAAGTGTTGTAATAGTACAGTGGTACAGTGTAGATGTAGTTTCATTGGTGTGTGAAACTGCCAAAGTGTGCTCTGAACTGGAGTAATTAACAGGTTTGTGTTAACCACACTATTCAGCTTTTGTCTCACACTCCTCAGCCTCTGATTTTGTTCCTAACACCCTAACAAAGCCCACTGAGAGAAAAACAATACAGGAGATGGTTCAAAAAGAACTGATGAGTTGAATGTGTTGCCTCAAAGGGAAGGCTTTGAAAACAAGTTTACTACTGAAGCTAGGACAAAAAAGCATAAAACTTGATGCAATAATCACAAGGTAAAATTCAATGGTCTGTACCACTGCAGAGGTCAAGCCTTGTTCTCGCAGCACCTTACAAGTATGAAAATTGAAAGTTGCTTTAAGATTCATGGACAGGTCAATAAAATTTACACTGCTTAAGAAGTGCTCCTGGAAGACATAAAATTAAGTCTCTGTAGCTCCTTTCTCATTTCTGCCCTTTGTAATTTCTTTTCTAATCCACTATCCTCCTGCTTGCAGGTTTGTTGCCGTGTCTGCTGGTCACGCTCCCATCTGTGTTCAAGATGTCCTTCACCCTGCTCTGCTCCCTTACCCATTTGTTTACTCCCACATCACCCTTTGTAACAGCAGACATGAATCTTGCTCTGCCATTCAGCTCTTCCATACATATACACTCCCTACATTTTGTCACTGTCAACCTCCTCTTTATTTTCTGCCTCAAGGGAGACACATCTGTGCAAAAACCTCAGGAGGACTGGCAGGGAGGAATTGACAGGGACTCTGTCATACAGCCACTGGATGACACCTTGAAAACTTGGTTTAAATAGCTTCTGTATCCTTGCTCTCATGATTGATCTCTTGGCTCCTTGCTAGGTTAACAGTTGGATTCCATGATATTGAACGTCTTTTCCAACCTAAACAATTCTATTATTCTGAAATTAATTTGACGAAGGAAGTTTGATATATTGGTAATTTTGAAAGGAAAACACAACTTTGGGACCACTGAACTGGAGGGACTTCCAAGGTCATCAAACTGTCATCCCACAGGTAGAAGAAACTATAAACATGCTAAATTAAAAACACTTCATGCTACATTTGCCACTCATACATGATAGTGGTCACAGAACCCTCTGCTGACATACAGCAAACCAAACACAGCACAGGAGATCAAAATCTGCAACGCTGAACAAAATTAAATAGAGCACCGTGCTATAGTTTCTTACTCCAGCTGAGGAATGCACACAGACTGTCCTCAGATGTATGTTATTTCAGTATGGAAAAGAATGGTGTTATTTCCACGAGTCAAAGAGTTCATAGATGTGTTTCAAAGCCACATGGAGCAGTCAGTGTTCCTACAATCTCACAAAGCCACAGAAGAGAAGTACTCCCATGGGGAACATGATGATGGGAGCATAGTTCAGAGCCTTCTCCCAGAAACAGCCAGGTCTGATTAGGGTTTGGTCATAAAAAGGACCTCCTTTCCATGCTCCTCTGCTGATTAAAGAAGATCTAGGTCAAGAGGAGTTTAATTTCAAGGGGGATCAGATCAGCCCCCAGGGTCTCATTTGCCATGCCTGTGAACCAGATACTCCAATGTCTCCTGTGACATTGAAAATTTCTCCCAATGTATTTTAGTTCACAAAGGACCTGAACAGGAACTGAAGCATGCCAGTGGATTACTCTGATCAATCCTGAAAGACAGATTGTACTTGGAAGCCATCGTTTATTTATTTAATTTTATCTGCTTGCTTCTGATAAGATTTTTCAAAGTTATAGATGAAATCTGTGTCAAATTACTGTAAAATCGGGCATTTCAAATACTTTTTGGTGGCTATATCCCTGACCCACTCCTCCAGTAATTACTGAAGTGAGCGAATTAGTTCTCTGTTTTTCTGACAAAAAACTCCTGTAACATTTGTCTTCAATAGAAACTGAGTTCCCTTTCCTCTAGTTGCCCTCCCCTCAGTTTGGGAGAAAGTACAATACACTCTTGATTTGTCAAAATATCTCAGTTGAAAATAGAAACCTCTCCACTATGGAAGAATGTAATTTTTTCCTTTAAAAGTTAGAAATGAACTTAAGAGAAATGCCATTCATGTAACAGAGCCTGAAATATTTCAAGGTTTTCCAAAATTCTTATCAACCTCATCCTTCCTTGGCTGAAAATATTTGACCCAATTCATAAACTCTTTTGGCTAACATGAACAAGGTATCACTCTCAGGGAAAAAAAAAAAAAAAAAAAAGACAACAAGAAGTTTTGTTTGAACGTTTTCTCATTTCTAGCCAGAGGCAAAACTGCCACTGTGTTCACTGGAAGGAAAGCTGGGTTCCTGTGTCCTCTAACTCTCCACCAAGGTTAGCAATTCACATTCCCTTTCCCTCTTATGCTGGGAACAAAGTGCTTAATTTCACTGGGAGTTTTTGTTGGTTTGTTTTTTTCTCCCCATGCTAACTGTAGTGGTAGACAATTTAAAAGATACATTCTTAAAATCCATTAAAAGCTTTCCTAATATAAGTATATTGGGTAGGGATGCTGAGACTTCACAAACTAGCAAACAATGAATACCTGGACAGCGCCATGCACTTTCACATAGTAGGGCTAAGAAAAGGG
>VXBA01002420.1:408849-471466 GCA_013399895.1 Serilophus lunatus
GGAAGGGAAGGGAAGGGAAGGAAGGAAGGAAGGAAGGAAGGAAGGAAGGAAGGAAGGAAGGAAGGAAGGAAGGAAATAACCTGCTGAAGGCAGCATTTGCATCAACAATGTTAAGGGAGTAAGCTGCTGTAAGCAGTATCAGAGTGCTCAAATCAACAAAGACATTAAGAAAAGGTGGCAAAAACAGATAAGAAACATCGACATTTTGTTTGGAAAAAGTAAGGAACTGAGTTTTTTTGGGTAGGATTCTTTATTTTGGTACCACTGCTTGGTGGAACTTGAACGTGGAAAGACAGGGACCTAAATCGCAGATATGAATGTCTAGGGGAAAATATAAATGGAGTAAGAATGTCCTGCTTTCAAGGGGCAATCAAGCTCCAGCTAATTAGGGCAACTGCTTTGTCTTCATATTCAATAGGCAGCAGAAGATCAGAAAGAAGGCTAATTCTTATCTGGATAAGAACTCCTGCTTGAAAGGACTGGTAAGCTTCTGCAAACTAGTCGCTTTGGGGGATGCTGGAAGGAGATACCAGTTGCTAAAAATTATGTATGTCCAAACATATATATCCAGGTTCCACGGAGTGCCGTTTACCTCTAATAAGAATATAAGGGTTGTGCTTGCCCTCTGTTATGTCTTGACTGCATGAAACTCCTATGTGTTCTGTGATTGCAAATCCAAAAGTGATTAAAATTTCCTGTGGGAAATTATAAATGCCTTTCATTTAAGGAAATTCATAACTTTTGTTTAGAAATTATCATTTTGATTTGTACCTTTAATAGAATGGAATACTATAAATGGATTAACATATTAGATTATAATTATGAAGGTAAATTTAATTACATTTAATACCGTCTGTGTAGGCACTTAATGAAGGAAGTGGAAATTCAAATTTGTCACTTGGAACTGAGTAATTTGCTTTAAAATAGGAGCTGTACCTGGAAGTGTTGAGTTGGGTGCAACTGCATTTTGATCATCTGGCTCACTGAGTTCTGTGCTATTGTCTTTGATTTCTGAAGGACAGCATTTTGGAAAGTTCAGGGGTTCTTACTCTGCTACAACCATCTTCCTCCACTGTTTACTTGCCACTCACTCAATATATGCCAGATTTTCCTGTACCCAAAAAGCTACTCTTAATAACCTTAGATACATAATGCTTTACATATTTCTGGCAAAAGGAAGGGATCTTCACAGCACAAAGAGCTCTGAACTCCATCTTCATCTGACGAAGTAATGGGGGCTAAATCCATTAACAATTTAGCCATATAAATCTTGGCTAGCACACATACTGGATTTAGCCTTTTTTTATGATTATTGTAACTGAACAACTGCAAAACAATTCTCTGTGGGATTTTACAAACTGGGTAGGATAAGTCCTTCACAAAATTCAAATGCCTAGTTCTCCCCTAGAAGCAAACTTTTATGACAGTTTTTAAAGCTTCTGAAAAACAGTTAGTTGCAGTGATTGTAGCTGAAGTGAGATTCATATCCATTTTCTAATTTCTTAAAAACAACAACAGGAATAATGGTCCTTACACAATAGAGTTGTAAAAAATCAGAGGTTTCACGAAAAGAGTTATTTAGATGAGAAAATTATAGCTGCACGTTTGCACATCTGCACCTTGACAATCACATCCATGAGAATGTTGTAATTGTCATGAATTATGCAAAATGCTAATTAAGAACTCTAATTCACTAATCATCTCACAGGGTCATAACTAGAGCTGAATTTTATTAGGGACATACAATTCCGTGAAATGAATTTCTGCACAATACATCTCTTTCCAAAGGAGAGAAGGGAGGGTATGCAGTCTTCATGATTTAGTTGGAAGGAAGGGATTCGAGAGGAAATTGTCAGGACAACACAGACACTGGCAACCTTTATGACTTCTGATGAACATTTTTGTTCCTCAGTTTCCCTCTGTATAAGATCAAGAGACTGCCTTCCTACACTCCCCAGGAATGTGTAAGGGTTAGTATGCTCATGTTTATAACATCACTTATGTAATGCTGCATAACTCTTCAAAAAGCTACCTTAAATTGCCGATGTCTTTGCTAAAAAAAAAAAAAAATGCAACAAAGAAGAATTTGCTGCTCATCTTCAACTGGTGTCTCCTACAAAAATCTGAGGCAGAGAGAGAAAAAAAAAAAAGGCAGATACAATCCTGCAGCCAGGAAAGAAAGAAGAAACACACCATAGTTCAGGTTACTATTCTTCTGATGAACAGGGATCATTACACAGAAAGACTACTCTAATTTGATATGGTATATTTGCAAAATGTTACTGACCCAGAGATGATAGAGCTAACCTTCAGAGAGTCTCCTGAGGCAATGTTAATGATATAAATCTACAAAACTGCATCAGCTTAAGGAAATTGCACCCATGTGGATGGACAGTCTGGCAAATTTTCAGAGTAGCATGTAACAATTCTAAAAAAAAAAACAAACCACCACCAAAAACCCCCCCCCCCGCCCCCCCTCCCCCCCCAAAAAAACCCAAACCACTGGAGAAGACCCATTCCCATTGAAGTTGCTGTGTGTAGAAGCTTTTGGATCCATTAGCTGGTGCTAAAGATCTCATTTACAGAGGATGGATATCACATCTTGGAAATACAGCAGGCAGACAGTGATAGATATGGACACAGAAAATAAAATCAGCTACCCTTTCTTGTCCTTGTGCTATTGAGTTTCTCAGCTATCCTGTAGTTACATATTGAGCACACGTGCTGAGAAGTATGAGCCCGCTAATGCAATTATATCAATGTCTGTCTGTACCAATCTTTCTTGCAGAGAAAAATCTTTGTGTGCAGCACTGATCAAGGCTTTCAAACATACATTTGACCTAACAAGAAATTCACATGTAAGTGTTTTGGCAGACTACACAAATACACTTCAGATTAAAGATGGCATAAAGTATTTGCTGTAAAGCAAGCTGCTTTATGTCATCCATCTAGTGGATAAAGCAGATGTGGAGATCTATGTTTGCTGAGTGAACACACCAGCCCTGTTATACCAAAAACAGAAACTGACACCAACTTCCCAGCTACTAGGGGAGATTTCCAAATTGGTGACAGTCAAACATTCATTCCCTTTTTTTTTGAGGTCTATCTGCTTCTATACCTTATGTTCTAAACTACAGAAACTGTACACATGGAATGTAGCAGGAAGAAAAATTCTCAGGACTAGTCACAATTTTATTATCTGGGTGAAATACCTCTCGCACGGTAGATAGGCAGGCCCTTAGGAGACAAAAGGAATGTAAGCACAGCACCTGGGGCTGCCTCTCACCTGATCAGCATTCTTTTTCACTAATCCAGGGGACACAGGAGAGAAGCAGATCTCTGGCAGGAAAATGAGGATACCAGGAGAAAATGTGAAGATATATAGGCCACCCTTGCCATTTTCTGTGTGTAACCAGAAGCATGAACAGAAAGCTGAAAGGTTGAGGCAATACTGGAGTTGCCTGCCACACATCCCTCTGGAGTGCCTCATCCCTGCCTACGGAATGCCTGCTGGGGAAGACCAAGCAAGAGCCGAAGTGCTTGCAGGGAAACGTTTCCTCACCAAGATGCAGTTACCAGTGCTCACTGGCTACTATCATTCTTGAGAACTAGAGACTCCCAGAAACACATTGTTATTTGCTAATACAAAGTGGCTTACGTGGTTATAGGCCAAATCCTGACCTAGCATAAAGCAAACTCCACTAATAACAGAGGGTCTACATTTTCTGGGATGAATGATCTATGTTTTAACAATGGGCAAAGAGAAAGGAAACACATAATTAAGCCCCAAAATAACCCAACTAGAGCTAATTTTTAATTTATATATTTTTTAATTTATATCTCTTATTTAAATAAATTAAATTCAACTAAACTATTTTCAAAACATCAAATCCAAAGAGCAGTTCTGCAGCACCTACTGGCAAAACAGAAAAAGGATATTCCACAAAGAAGGTAGAACATGAAACTTTTCCTTGAACTGACTGCTCTGAAATTACTGTCAATTAACAGAAAGACAGCCAGGGAACTCAATGCTGGCAGCATTGAAAATGCAGCCTAGAGCATTTTGCAATACTGCTGGCTTGGTTAAAAGTGTCAGTCTTGATTCCTGAGCTGACAGATGTGAACAGGTGAGCTTGTGGGTCATAATATGGGACTGACAACCAAGAAATGTAGATTCATTGTACGTACCTGCAGTGGACCTGTGATGGACCTGCTGTGGGAGCCAAGAGAAAGTCATTTAATCAGGCTGTGAATCTAGGATATCGTCTGTGATTTTTTTCCACCCTTGCTCTCTAGTTTGTTGAGCTACAAGCAGCGTGACTGACAAGCTCCCACTGTGTGTCTGTATTCCCCCTAATACAGAATCTTCAACCTAGCAAAAAGCCTCTAGGACAGCAGGAGCCCCTTAGATGATAAAAACTCATTATCCTCTTCCTTTTACATCAAAAACATAAGCATTTGGCATTCTTGGAAAGGTGTCATGACTGTCATTTGCTACATACTTCCACTGTGTATTCAGTTTAATATTATGATTAGTGTCAGTCATACAAGGAGTGTGGATATATGATAACACATAAGAAAGAGAAAATGCAGAGATGCAAATTGGAAAATGAGTGGCTCAGGTTAGAGACAGGGAAATAGTAGAAAATGGTTCTCCAGCTGCTGGAAGATGGGGCTGCATTACATATCTTTTCCTTAAAGCAAATACCCACTTGGACTCTTCTCCTCTCTGACAGGAGTTTCAAAGGCAGCTCTAGCACAATGTCCTGCGCACACCAATAATTCAGTGATGAGAGGATTGAACACAAAACCTACCAGGTAAAGCACAGGGATTCTCCTCATTCCAATCATAGCAGCAGAGAATAGCTTAATTTTTTAAAGGTGACGAACAGCATAAAAAAAGGGCTGGGAAAAGGGTCTCTCTAGTGGAAGACATGCCTGCTGATCCTTAGTGTGACCACCACATGCATCTTCAGGTGAGCATCAGTTAGAGAAACAGTGCTCTTATCTTGCAAGCATGGGAAGGGCACTGCTGAGCCAAGTCTTCGGCTGCTGGGAAAATGCAATATTAAAAGCATTCCATTCCTGCACAATTTGTAGTGGATCTGAATGAAGGAAGCAATCAGTTTGTTCTTTAGGAGGAATAATCACAAAGCAGCAAATGGCTAGAAGTCAATATTTATTAAACTGCAAGCCAGTTGCATTTTATGAGCGCCAAAAGTGAGAACATTATTATAAGATCTGATAAATCAAAGCACCGAGAGTAAACACACTGTGTAAGCTACAATTATATGCCTCTGCAAGATCAATAATTCAAGAGGTTTCATCCACATTATGCATGATGGCCTATGGGAAGTTGGTCTCTAGAGAGTGCTTGCTTGGACTGAGAACAGATGCAGGGGTTTTTGAAGAATTCCTGTCTCCAAATTTCAAGCAGTTGACTATTACACTTTCAGAGACGCAGGAACAATAAAATTATCTATAGTGGGTGGGAGGGCAGCTATTTCTTTTGTGCCAGTACCAGGTGCAGTAGGCTTTACATGGATGGTTCACAAACGCACACCGACAAGCTTTGTAGGGACTGCTTACCTCCTCAGGGAATGCTGTGCTGCTAGAATCTGCCTGGTGCTACTTAAAAGCCAACACAGTATGTTAAGGACCACTCTTCTGTACTGAAGTGCCCTCCTCAAAAAAAGGAGCTAAGAAGAAGTGCTCCCTTCACCCTTTCCATGGACTACTCTCAGCACAGCATCTGACTGAACAACGTAAATTTTAAGCGAATGAGCAGGCTGGTGTCTGTCACTCAATACATGTAGACTAGGTGTATTAGCAAGAAGCAGAGGGGGAAGGGGAAGAACTGCCTTGCTTTCTTTTCTGGGTAACACTGTTTGCAGAGACAATGGCACTCCAAGATATCTCTGGCCAGCCAGCCCTACAGAGGACCACAGTGAGTTGTAAGAGAGAACAGATATTGTAATGAACCATCAGAGAGATTGCTCCTTAGTTCTCCTGCTGCTTTATGAAACTCACTTCTCATGTCAGCAGCAAAACTATCAAGATTTTGCTTTAAACAGGTTATTCTGGTGTCCATCCATTGATGTAAATACCCTTATAAAGCCCTATAGATTGCTCTCTTGCATTGAGCATAACCAATATTGTTCTTTCTTTCGTTCCCTGGGATAGCAGTTTAATTTTTCTGAAGAACACTCTCAAACAGAAAGACTGCTTGACCTCTACCGCATGTCCAGGGCCTGTTTATTTGTTTCTTAACCTTCTTGTTTAGGAGGGTACCTGCCTTGCTGTGACTCACTCAAAGTCTGCTGGAGTAGCCTCCACGCTGAGTCTAGTGATTAGCCAAAGATTCATTTATCAACAGATGAGGTTGTGAGGTACTCTTAGCTACACTCCCCAGCAACCGGCTTGATACTGATTTCATTCGCAGTAATAGTACCATAAAGTAAACGGCCTTGCTTTTGTTATTTGCTTTAAAGTAATCAATGCAGTGTGCAACTCATTCACTCTGAGACTTAATCAAATTAACTATATTTGTTCCCCACTTATTGCTATGGATTTCAGTCCTAATTAAGCTCGTAATCCATGAAGTTGTTTTGTTCCTGGGATACTATGGGAAAGGCTGTTCGCACCTCCTCCCCCCTCTCTCTCACATAGGGTTATGTCACTTGGCAAGCTGCTTCCTTAAAGAAGACGCAGTTACTTCTGCTATCAAGTTGCCAAAATTCAATGGCACTGAGCTTCTAATTAAAAATCTAAATAATTTGAAAAGGGCTAAATAAATAACTCCAGAAGGATAGTCAGTTACTTGAGCTCATCAGAAATATGTTGGCATATGCCAACACAGAATCTCATTTTCTCAGAATGGCTTAGTTTTTAGTCAAATTTCAGAAATTTGTTTATAAAACCTGACTGCTTCAAGAGGCAGTCATTCCCTCTAGTTGGGAATACTGTGCTTTCCTAAAGAAACTAGAGACATGGTCTCTTGGTTTGGTCTAGTAATCCTCCATCAAAACTTCTGAACTTTTTAATCTACTTGATTACATTTGCTAGAAAGATGGACATCTCAAAGATGCCATTTTCACACAATTGTTGGAAACAGCTGGACAGGGAGGTGACAGACACAAGTTAGTACTTAAAGAGAAAGAAGCTATATGAGTTTAACCACGTCCTTAATAGACAACAGAAAAGCTGCAGAAGACAGAGTTGCAAAGAGTCAGAAGGATCCAATATTCTCCACCACACTCACTGCTGCTTCTTGTACATAAATAATCACCTTCTTTCAGACCCTTCTGAGTCTGCTCTCGCAGCGGTACTACCTACGACCTCAGCCCTGCAAGGAACTGGTCTCCTCTGCCAAGGGCTGAAAGCTTTCATTCTTGCTGAAGTTGCAGTTAACATTTAATTCCCAAAATAGTCAAAACAGAGTTCCATATTTTAAAAACTTTCTGTGATTTTTCTGGATCAAATTATTTGATTCACCATGACTTAATGGGCAATTTTGGTCATCTGATACAAGCCTGTTTTATGCAGGAAGGATTTTCTCTGAAAGAAATTGTCTGTAGTAGGCAAGTCTAAGCTTGTGCTTTAGAGCAGTAACTAATGTTTGAAAAAATGGCAACTCCTATTAATACAGTCATGAACTCAGGGAGATCAATAGCACTATGATTTGTTGTGAACACTTGCTTCTTTTGAGAAATCCTAGCCCTCAACACCTGACAAAGTCACATCATTCCAAACCTGCCCAAGTAAAAGCAAACACCCTTATTTTTCAGGTTTATTTCTCAGGATTGTTCAGTTAAGTGTAATCACTATCAACCATGTCTTGGCATTTAGCCTAAGAAACTTATATTTCTTTAAATAAAAACTGCAAAATGAAGATGAGAAGCAATTAGGGATTGTTATCTTTTTTAATCAGAGATTTTTTTTTCCCTAGCTATGGTTTTGAGAGACAGACTAACAGCACTGTTGGGATGTTATTCAATGTCACTTGTGAAAATTGGTCTTGAAAATATTTAGATATTATGCCTTCTACTCAGGAGGTCCCAGTTACAATATATTATGTGTTTCTATATTATTCAAAATTTTATGTACTTATTCCAGCAAATGCAACTGCTACAGAAGGAGGTCTGAGTACACCTGTAGTCATTGAAGCATCAAAAGTGCAAGTAGGAACTTGGGTAGTCATGCTGCTTGGAGGCTTTTCTGCTCAGAATTTAAATAGGATTAAAATATAATGGACTGTTGCTCTCAAAACTCAAGCATGCAAATGCATATCTACATGCTTTCACTTTTATGAGAACTGTAGAATTGATGAGAGGAACTCCAGCATGCCCTCACTGAAAATGTCTGGTTAAGCACACACCTAAAAGCTTTCCTGTATAGTGATCACAATGCATAAAGCTGGCCAAGTGGAGAATATTACGACGAGGATTTTTTGATTCAACAACCTCATTTGCCATAAATGTAACTACAGTTGTGATTCCCCAGAGGTATCAGCGTTTCAGGGAGTCATCCATGATTTTTACATACAAACATACTTGTCAAATGCATCAGCCAGAACAACATTGCTGTCATAGCTCAGCTAACATTATTACTTTCTGTTCTGATTGCAGGTGAACACCATATATAGCATGTGCATACCTATGGACAACGCTGCCTTCTACTTGGCAGCTACTATCCTGCCTGCAGAGCAAAGGGATGGACCCTGACTGATTTTAAGCACTTCCGAGTATTCATATGAAACGTTAGTACCTCAAGTCTAACACTTTAAAACATGGATGCTTTAAATTAAGCCATTAAATCCATACTTACTCAGTGCATAAGTGTCCTGAATTCATGAATAACTCTTAAATCAAATTTACTCAGAAAAAATCAATCATTTTAAGACATTTTTTTTAAAGTCTCAGCAGGTGACTTTCCAGGGGAAACTGTGAAGCCGCTGAGTTTGAATTGTCATTGGAAAGAAAACCCGTTCTGCTCTCAAAAGCTGCCAGGTTTAAAGGCAATCCCACCAGAGCCACCCTGCTCCAGGTAGCAGAGCACTCCCCAGGTACCTTTGTTCCTAGCAGACACAGTATATCTGCTGCTTTTCAATGAACTTCCCAGAGAAAGAAAGAGTTACAATATTTTCCTCTTCTTTGCCCTAATTATCACACAGAGCCTGACATTATTTCACAATGGTGAATGAAAGAATGAAACAGAGCATATTCCTATGAAGTGCTCCATTAAACAACAGCAGAAAATTAACAGGTACCACAGAGCAATCAGAAGTGACTCATTGTCTCCTTTTTACTTTAAAAAAAGCACAAGGTTTGGATAGTAAAATAGGAGAGGAACCATGAAGCAGGTACAGTAACTGGAGAAGTCACCAGACAAAGGAGAAATGGCAAGGAATTATTCAGACTTCATACAAAACAAAGCAATTGGATTGCAAATCATGTTAGAAAAGAGGTAGACTTTGTATGCTGAAGTAAAAAATCTGAACCTGTGACTCATTTACCCCAACCTGTTTTTATCTCCCCAAAGGTGTGAGTTTGGCCCCTTGCATCTTGTTACCTCTCTTCACCTTCTCTGCTCCATTGGTAGCAGTGGTGCTTTGACCCCGATGGAGGCATCTCCAGTTAACAGAGATGCCCACACTCTCTAATGAAGGCATTCAGAGGATTACTGACAGAGTAGGGCTGGCATCAGTGTAGCCAGATATCCACCTCGAAATGGACACGTCTGGAAATACTACACATGCTGCAAATTAAAAGGTATTTCAATACATAGAATAGCATCACCAGAATACAGAAAAAAAGTCCTCTCCAAACCACTCCAGCACTTCCTGAACCTGAGAAAAGCAAATATGTCTCAGCTATTTCCAAGGAAAGAGATAGATATTTACTCTGTATAACCAAGCCAGAAGAGACTTTCCAGACACAAAAGACCCTCAAATCCAGCCCTGCTCTTCCACACTATGACTAATGCTGGACTACTTACACAGTCCCAACACCACTACATAGACACCACACCAACACATCAACGGAGTATAGCAATTTGAAAGCTGTTCAAAAAACTTCCAACTTTTCTAGCCTGAATCTACCCTCTTTCAGTTTAAAGCCACTACCTCTTGTCCTATCACTATATGTCCTTGTAAAAAGTTTGCCAGCTTCCTTGTAGGCTCCCTTTAAGTACTGGAAGGCCACTGTAGGGTCTCCCTGGAGGCTTCAGTTTTCCGGGCTGAACAACCACAACTCTCTTGGCCATTTACCCTGATTTTTGTGGTCTGCCTCTGGAACTCAGTCTGTGAGTGTCCATTTTTAAGTTGGGCACCCCAGAGACGAGTGTTGTCTCACCAGAACAGGGCAGAGGGGCAGAAACCACTCCCTTGCCCTGCTGGCCATGCTTCTCTTGATGCAGCCCAGGACACCATTTGATTTCTGGGCTGTGAGTGCATGGTGCTAAATCATGTCCAGGTTTTCAACCCTCAGCACCCCTAAGTCCTTCTTGGCAGGCTGCTCTCAATCCCTTCATTTCCCAGCTTATATTGATACTGGGGGTTTCCTCCAACTAGGTGCAGCACCTTGCACTTGGCCTCATGACATGCGCATGAGTCATTTCTCCATCTTGTCCAAGTCTCTCTGGATGACATCCAGATCTGTAATTCTGGTCTGTTAGCCTGTTCTGGCAAGGCTTGTGGTGCCAACATGTACCTACTGCAATGGGCCTGCAACCATTAAAGGCATGATAATCTCTGCTAGTTCCCCCCCCCGCTCCTTGTGGTTTTTACAGCATGAGAAGGAATGGGTATTAGGAGCATGACAGGGACAGCTCTGAATTGAAATTGAAGCTATCCCTGCTGAGCTTCTGTACAACCACAATCACATGGACTCTCTGCCTTCCTGCACCTTTTTCTTCCTTTTTCATATCTGTCAGTTAAACCAAAGATTCGAATGCAAAATGTAGCACTTGGGAAAATTATGTGGGTTTGTGGTACTCCCTGGAGGGCTCTGAGTCTGTGAAGCAATGAATGGATTATAATGAGTCATAAATATAGTACTTTCATTGGTGACAGGATCCTATTCGGCTATTCATGTAATGTAAAGGCAAACTGCCCATTTTCTCCAGACCAGTAATCTGAAATCTAAAAGAGGGGAAGAAAAATAAAAAGAAAGCATCTCTAGGCACAAATTAAGCAGACAAATATGCAAGACAACATATTTAGCATCAGATTTTGGAAGTTTGAATAAGAAAAATAAGTGCGATTGGCTTTTAATTATTTTGAAATAAAATACTGGAACATCTAGATCAGAACAGAAGCACCATATTCAGGAGAAGAAATGAAGATGCAGTTGTAGTTATGATCACTGTTCATTTTTATGACCTCTCTGAATCTCTTTTGCTGTAAGGCGCATCCTCAAACACTACTGCAGGTTTTACAAATTAGATTTTTACTTGCAGAAATCACTGTCCATCCAGAAGGGGTGAGCTTTTCTTACTCCATGTGAATCACATTAGAGTTTTCTGAGCCCTGGCTTACCTGCTCAGTCACAACATTCCCACTGCCTACTTGTCTGCTTCTCCCAATAATATCAGCTTCCATTACTTTGAAAGCATGCTTAATATACAGATCTTTTGTGTCCAAGCTGGTAAGTAACTAGATTTTAGGCGTTCTGTTGCACTCTGGATTTGAACAAAACTGTCAGTCATCCTCTTTTAAAGAAGCATTTGGATAAACCAGATGAACTATTCCCTTTCTGAAATCACACCCATTGAGTGGATCCATTCCACATAGCAAGTTTACATGGGTTAAACTGAATGACAGCAGATTGCTGATTTCCAGTAATTACAAGGGCTATCTTCCTAGGGTTTTCTGCTTAAAAGAGGAACACACTTTTCATATTTCAGGATGGAAAATGTCTTACCATGATTGCCTCATTGCAGCCTGATCCTAATGATAACCCCTCAATGTCCCTCCACCACAGTGATGTCAAAAGCAAATAAAGAGGATGCCACATGTTGGCATGTCAATCCACCTACAAATTACTGTTTGCAACAGTTCTCCAAAAATGTCTCAGGACTTCTTTGCTGCCCCCACCATGTATAGGTGGCAGGCTTTTCAAATATAAGCACAAAGACATTTTGAATCAGTTCAATGCCTGTATAAGAGGGACATAGCAGAGGGGTTGGGGACCTCGAGGGAAGAGTGTGTAAGTAAAGACATGCAGATGACAGCAAGGACTAACTTTCCTGAGCCTTAGAACAGTACTGTAGCATGCACCTGTGGAAACTTTTGTATTAAAATAAGAAGAAAGAATGTGGAACAAGCGTGTATATTGAATCAGTGCAGTTTGTCTGCACTCTAAAAGCACTAATAAGCACACAGCTCAAGCAGAGTGCTGAGCAGAGATGTGAATGCCAACATGTTTCCAAGGCTGAGAAAAAAAGATTCCTTCTTGATGTTCTTCCCAGCTGTTGCTAAGAAGTTTTGCTGCTTTTCTCCCCTGTATTTTCCAAGAGACCTTTCTAGAAAATTTGCATATGGATATTACTCACTTAAAATAGAAGCGAAATCATGGCTCAAGTGAGAAGATTCTCTGGTACTGACATGACTAAAAGAAAGGAAGTGGCATCAATGTAAAGAAGTAGCTGAGGTTTCCCAAAGTAGATGGCTACAGTGCTTGTTTTCTCTTTAACGGAGACTGCTCAAATCAGTGTTGAAAATCAGGCTACTTATTTTGGTATTTCAGTCCAAACAGGAATTCAAGACAGACTCAACTAAGAAAAAAAGGACCATGAATATTTCCATGTGCTTTTTATTTCAGAGTTTTCCTCTCACCTACACTCACATTAAAATAGCAAAACTAGAATTTCTTTTCAATTGTCCGTGTTTTTTAATTTACCCTTTCATTTCCAGTAAATTTTCCATTTCCAAAGTAACTTAAGACTTTTCCTCCTTCCTTCCACAATTTCCATTTCTTTTTTTTCATTTTTCGCTCATGCTTGTTTGTAATTTTAGACTGCAATTCCAACAGCAGCTCTCTGCTTACTTGCATGTACTTTCAAAAAACCTGAAAGAGTTAGACATCCAATTCCCAGGCATATAACTTGTTAAAGCATCACTGAAAGTCCCAGCCCATATGGAAAGCAAAAACAGTTTTCCAGAAGCCGACTTACGAGCCATCAGAAGGCAGTTTTCCATGATTTGCAGCCATCAGTGGCTTCCAGTACTGTAACTAACTCCACATGTGAGCAGTCCCATTGACTCCAAGAGAATTGCTCATAGCTTGAAGTTAAATTAACAATAATTATGCAGATTTTACAGAGCATTTGCTCTCCTTCCATCTCACAGAGCTATTACTAAGAAGGACAGTACTCTTATTCCCATTGTAGAGATGAGGAAATGGAGGGGACAGGACAGGACCAACCTGAATGGCAGAGACAGGATGAATACCATAACGAATAAAGGGTTATTACCCATCTTGCAAAGTGTTTAATTACTAAAGTCTCATAAGAAAATCTATGAAACAGAATCCATTTCCCTGTTCTCTCTCTTTCCCGAGCACTGATTCCAGCTAATCATCATTCATCCTTCGTGCCATCATATGAAAGTTAACTACAGAGAGAATAAAAAGAGTATTTATACAGCTAAGGAAGGATTTACATAGCTGGTTCCTCTGGAGCTTTTACCATGTACTGGATCAAAAATCAATTTTTTAAAAATTGTCTAAATAAATATATATTTGCCTTATAGACTGTAATAGCTCATTCAGAACCCTGATGATGCAGTGAATAAACAAACTTGACTCTTGGATATTACTACAGGAAGTCCTGACTCATTTGCAGGCCTGCAGGACCACTGGCAGGAGGAGATGCCATGTCTTATGAGAATCTCAGAGCTACCTGGAATACTGTGCTTCTTGCTATGCCTTTCCCAGCCCTTGGAAAGCCAAAAACTGCGTGCTGGTTTTCATTTAATTAACTGGTGTGCAATGCAGCTGTAACACTGTAACACACAGATTGGTCCCTACTTTGTTCTTATCTAGGAAAACTAAGCACCTAAAAACATTAGAAATACACTAAGGGTCAGTCTTTTCATCAGCAGTGGAGGGTTCTTGCTGCCTGCCCTACAAGTTTGTCTGATCATTAGAATCCAACTTTCTGTAGCAGAAGCACTATATTTATCTTAGATCTAGCTCATCTTCCACATCTGCATGGCAATAGTTAGTTTAATTTTAAAAATGATATTTCAGGCCTTCATGTTTCTGGGCACTGAAAACAGAGTAGGCAGAGCTGTGAATATCTAATCTTGGCATGACTTTCGCTTTTCCTTTACTGGTCACTAGTGGGATATTGCAACAAATATATTTCTGGCAGAACCAATTCTGTATGAGATTTCTATCTCCTTTTCCTTAATTATTTTTTGGCTTGGACTGTTTACTGATTATCTTTAAATTAATTGTGAGAGCAGGGGAAGCTTTCTTTGGGTCTTTTGGACTCAAAAATATTGAAAACACTTTTTTTAATAATATCTCTTGCAGACATATCCAGAGGGTCCATGAGAAAATTTATGAAAGTTACCCACAAATTTCTCTTTTTTTTATGTCTTGTTAATCTCCATGTCATCATTTTCCTCTTATTTCCATGCCAGAGTCATGAAATTTTGTTGCTTTAAACAAAACACTAGCTTTTAAAGCCCATATCCGTTACATATCCCAAATCAGAGAAACGATAATCTGTGCTCACCTTCTTCTGGTTCAGGTCCCAACATGATATTCAGTACTCTGAAGTAATACTTGTCAGTGTCATTAATTCATGTAACTCAGCTTTTGGTTTAAACTAAATTTTTCATGATCATGGGCTGCTCCATGCAGCAACTCCCTCTNTTTTGCATACCCAAGTAGCAAGAGCGTTTCTTGCAGTTGGTTTGTTCTGTTCAATAGCTTTTTCCAAGGACAATTATCTCATACCTGAAACCCCCAGTGCTCCACAACTACCTGGCATGTAATTTTACGCACCTATGTAATGCGTGTGCAAAAATGACAACAAAAATTGATTTAGCTATTACAATAGTCAGAGCATTGCCTGTCCTCTTTTTGTAGACTGTTGACTACAGATGGTGCTGGAAAACCCAGAAGAAGTGCTCATGCAATCTGAAAAAAGGAGGCATATATTTAACATTTACAGCAAGACATGCAAACAGCAAATGCAAATAAGTCGGGTTTCCCACAGGCCCCTTCTCTTTTGTTGCCCAGTGAACATTTTCTAACTAAAATGTTACTTTTGGTATTGTATCTGTGTAATATGATAAGCATTACCCAAATCGCTAAAGAAAGTCAGTGGAAATGTACATTTAGGTTATATGCAATTACAAAACTGGTGTTTGGGGAACCACCTCATAAAAATGTAGTTTGAACTCTTGGGACTCAGTTTATGTGCGGATCCAAGCAGCATTTATCTGACTAGGTAAGTTTCTGCCATGATTTTTGAGCTTACTGTGTGTGCTTTGGTATCTCTGACTATAGACTTTTCACTTCCTACACTAGGCAATGTTTAGGAAGGCAGCTTTCTCTCTATGAAACACTTGGAATAGTTTGAAAAGACATAATAAGCTATTAGATTACAACATTTTATAAACACTAGCAATACAAGAAAATATACAAGGGGTTATCCAGAAAACAGAAAATAGTCTAAAAAAATCCTACAAAATTATTTCATAAGATCTTGCTTTCATGTTTTACCATACATTTTCCCCAATTTATGACTAATTCACTTGTCAGATATTATCTTTCTCCCTCAGGAATTGCTTTTCTCTTTTGATTTTTTTCCCCAAAGGCATAACACTTGTCATAAATCATCTTTTGTGAAATGTGGTAATTTTAGATTGACAAAATCCCTCTCTTACAGGATCCTCAATATTTTCAAATCAAAACACTTTTCATGCTAGAGAGGCCTTTAATTCATCATTGGGCTGGAAAGTAGGGAAGGATTAACAGCCTCAGTACACAGGCATGGAGTCTGGTCCAGCTAAGAGGCATGGGCACAGTCATTCAGACAGCCACAAGCCGCTGCTTCAACCTCCACAGAATTTCTGCTAAGTGGCAAAGCATATGAAGGACTGGATACCAGCCAGTCATAATCCAAAATTCAAGAGGAAATTTAAAAGCAACATTGAGTGCCTTACTCAAAGCAATTTATTCTGTCACCTTTTGTATACAGTAGTTCTTTGTTCAAGTTAAATCTGTTATAACAATTTAAAAGGGAAAGGTGAAGGGCAGATTGCTCTGGGAAATATGGGTACATATGCATCATCTAATCTAGCATCTTCCAGAATGCTTTTGTCATGTTCTTCCCTCACTACAAGCTTGATCTCAAAGCTCACTGATGTCCAAGCTGCCCAGTTTCTTGTAGCTTTCATTCTGGGGATAACCTGCACTGGTCTGTGCTATTTGTGCAGTTATGTCAGCATTCCCACATGCATAAAGAGAAGGAAATAAGCTACGAGTGCCTGGCTAAGCTTGCTATTGATTTAGTTGGCATTAATTCATGGAAGATGCTTGCATAAATTTTACCACTTAGCTTCTCTGAGAAACTCAAAGCCATGTTTATTAAAGAAATGTGTTGCAGGTTTAGGGGTGCTGAGGTAAACACAGATTATCACGACACTTTCTCAGTTCACTGACACCCATGGTTCCCACGGTCTTAGAAATGGTCCCTGGAGGACAGTGATCCTCAAAATTACCCATCCTCCTGCTAATAGTGAGATAGCACAGACAGGTGAAAACAGGCAACTAGTTCAAGCAGACAAAAGAACACTAAAGAAAATTAACCTTCGCATAACTTCTATATGGTTCAAATTTTGTTTAAAAATCTCGACAAATTTAAGGTGTCCTTCAGGTGTCCATGCAGTCTTTGCACTCTGCCAAATTTGATTTTCATCTGTGCTAGAGAAGCAGTGCCAACATTAGCTGCATGGGTGCCTTACAATCTAGGATAAGTGCTGCACTGATGGCATACAAATTCAGCCAGGACCCGTAGATCAGTATCGCATAACTCTCACTCTTTGCATAACCACAACTCAAATGCCTCTTAAGTCTTCATACCATAGGTATGAAAGAAAGAAAGAAATTTGAGAAAGAAAGAAACATGAAGGATAGGTTAGATTATGAACTTAGTGGTATGGTTTAGATGGTTTAAATGGCTTAGATAGTATAGATGTTAGACTGATGTTGGGTAGGTTGTTAACCTAGGTAAAGGTTGGACTTGATGATCTCCATGGTCTTTTCCAACCTTATTAATTCTGTGTGTCTGTGAGTGTGTGTGAGATGGACTTCCAACCACCTTGGTTGAGATTACATCAAATGCAAATACTCACACCATCTCATTTTACAGTCTTAATTTAGGTGCCAAAATTCTTCATCTGATCACATTGCCAGAGGGTGCTCCAGAACATTCAGTCTATCAGTTTCATGTCAGCCTCTGGCAGAGACATCCCATTTGCCAACTACAGAGGGAGGTGCGAATTATCTCTAGAAAGTATCTCAGTCTTTCAACTAATTCTGCTACTAGACACCTTGCACTTCATTCCCTAAGTATCTCAGTGCAATTGGAGGAGTCAGAAATATTGTTAAGTCTGATTCTGCGCCTGAAATCCACAGGACTGCATCTGCTCTCATGCTATCAAGAGGCAGGGCGTAGAAGTCTCTCCATCCCATTGCTCTCTCTCCTGAAGATTTACTTGGTCAGGGAGAGTCCGTGTTGTGAAGGCTTTAGAATCTATATAGTCAGAGAAACTAAATAAACCAAAACAAAGAAAGCAGGTGTGAGGACACATACCAGCCTGGTAATAGTGTGGATATTTTTTTTTGATGTCCAGCTACAGCACCAGAACAAATACCTCCAAAATGAAGGAGCTGGATCTACTGGCTGCATTCAGGTGTTGAACAACTCTCAGTGGGATTTTATAAAAATTCTGCCCAGTGGACATGACATTACTGCACAACAGATGAGCACTCTTACAAGGTTTGTTATCTGGTACTTTCTGGAAAGCATAAACAATTGATCCATATTGCCCCAAATGCTTAGTAGAACCAATATAATTTTAAATACCTGCATGGCAGACACAGTGATTTACCTGCCCAAGGAGCCACTGTCACATTACTTGTCATGTTTGAGCTGCAAGGTCCTAAACTAAACTTCTCCCAACTTCATGAGAAGAAATATGCAGGGGTAGCAGAGAGAATCAGAAAAAAAAGTTATTACATGCCTTTTTAATAAGTAATTGAAAAGGAGAGATTTTTTGTAAGTAGAAAAGGACTTGATTCCATGAATAAATTATTAATTGGAAATTATTCACTCAACTTTAATAAATAAAGCCTTTCTTTGCTTTTTCGGAGAAAAAAAATCAACAATATTCTACAAAAGCCAAAAAGGAAATATTAGAAATATTATTTACACTCAAACAGAATGGATTATTCACACAGTGCTGAAAGCAATCTTTCCAACTAAGTGATGCATCATACTGCCAAGAAGCCAAATTTTCAGAAGAGCTCATCACCCAGCAACTCCTGCTGAGAGCAGTAGCCTATTGAACATCTAGCCACTTCATGGGCATGCCTAAATCAGAGCTGGCAGGTTTGGAAACCTGCCCTTGGCTTCCCTTACTCACAAACTATGCACTCTACCTTACACAGGCGCCCCCACACAGCCGCATGTTCTCTCCTGAATGTCATTATCTGCAGAGTAACAAAGACAACCTGCAGCATCTCCAGATACAGTGAAGGAAAGTCTAAAGTGAAATCTCTGCATACTTCCTACCCTTCCAGGTTTTTCCACTTCCCCAGAGGGGGTAATGTAGTCTTCTCTCTACAGGCTGAATGCTGGCAAGAAGAAAGTAGCAGGACCAGAACAGACTCTCTAGTTCTAATAAAGCTGTCAGGGTTGACATACAGTATCTAATGCTTTTCCATTCTCCTCCATCTCAAGCAGGATGGAGGGATTATGCAGATGAGCCACTATATTGTGTCAGGCTGAGGAACATTGTCCTGTATGCTTGGCATAGCCTGAATTCGTTTCTACATCCCTGAATGCCCACAGCCACGAACTGTCTTGGTGGGATAAACACCTTAACAAAGCTGTTTAGCAGATTTAGTAAATGGTTCTGGCAGGCAAAAACACTTCTAGTGAATGGGAGAATGTGCTCTCATCCCCCTTTCTCAGCCTCAAAGCTTTGAAGTTTTATTTATGATGTATTCAAGAGCTCATGGGCTCTTAAAGCTACGTTGCTTCTTTCACACAAGCACAGAAATGTCACCCCAGCTGTAAAACCTGTTCCACTTCCCAGCTACAGAACAAGCCACCACAAGTTTTTCACTGCTAATGCATCACTGCATAAAACCACACTTTAGGAGAGATTAAGAAAAAGGAGGGAAGTCTTTGATGCAGCAGCCGCATTGAGATAAAGAGAAACCAGAAGAGGGCCTTCATTTCCTTCTGCACAAGCTACATGTTCTAAAAAGGAGGTAACACAAACCCTCAGCCTCCTAAACAGGTACAGAGTCCAGATACCAAGGCGTTTGTACAGATCCTGCAGGACCAAGTCTTTATATTAACACAACTGCTGGAAGCAAGTCCTATCAATGTTTCACTGTTGTTTTCCCTTCTGCAAAAGTTGAGGCCTGGGAAGGGATTTTTCATGTACCGTATAAAAGCAGCCCTGCTCACTTAGCCATACAGAGCCACCTCACCCAGTCTTTACGTTTGGATTTCACTCCCACCATCACAACACGTGATAGGGACAAACACTGTGTGCTTGGTCTGCCCTTACCCAAGGCTCCTCTACAGACACACACAATCAACAATAACCTAGAAGACCATAATCATGCTCTTTAACATTTATCCTTTCCTGATTATGCTCCTGCAAAGTCAGATAGATTATATATTATTCTCAAAAAGAATGAAAAATAACAAATCCTTAACTTGAAGCCTCTTAATGGAAAAAGTGTTTTAAAAAAGATAACCTACTACAGTATTATGATGAGACTGAAGCCATGAGAATGCATTCTCAACTGATCTCTTTAAGGAAGGTTGTATTCTAGTGCAACCTGAAGTATTAATGAAGCAAAAGCCTGAGCCAGATGGAGACTGGATACAATGGAGGTGCTTTATCAAGTTATCTCAAGTCCTTTCCTGCACTGGGAGCACCACAGTTGATTACAGTGAATCATGACAGCATGGACTGCTAAAAAGCAGGCAGTGTAATTTGGTGATCTGGTATCTATTCTTTTGTGTCTCTCACAAGGAGAAAAATAAGAGGTAATAGCAAATCAAAACAAAGAAAGCTTTAAATACCAGGCTAGCACATTACCTTGTCTTCCACGTTTTGTTCGCATTTTAAGAAAGAATTGACAGATTTGACAAGATGGGTATCAGAAGAATTTGAAAAAATGCCAAAATCAGGATAGGCTGTGCAGCCAGCTTTTGCAGAAGAAAGGGCTGTGTGCAGGTGGGCTGCATACTAAAACTCAAAGGGCAGGCAGTCACTGGAAGTTTTATCCCAGATTTTAGGGAAACAGAGATCGATGTTGTGAATCTCTCCAAAAAACCAAAAAAGCTCCTCCTCCCATCTTACCTGTCGTTGTCAGGCAACCCACCCACTCTTTTTCCTTTCCTATATCCTGATTAGCTCCATTAACCTCGCATTTAGGCAGGTTGAAGGTTTGACTGATACCAGGTCTTTGTCATGCGAAGCATGAAGGCAAAGGCGAGCTGCTGCAATGCATCTGAAAAACGGCAGGCTCCTTTACAGCACATTGTCTCAAGAGGCTAGGTCCAATTAGAATATCATCCGAGATCAGTTTTAATTTAGCTTCTATTTATGACTACTTCGCTTAATAAATTAATTTAGTTTACTGTGCAAACAAAACCACAAGTCTGGGAAGGTGAACAGATTCATAAGACGATTTCTGAAGAGGCCTTCAACCACAAGCTGCACAAGAAACTAATTTGCACTGTGATGATCTCAAATATTACCTCCCTGATTCTGCTGAAGTCTAAGCTTAGTCTTTACACATTTCTTTTGGTGAATGAGGGAAAGATTACAGAGTAAATAGAGTTAGATTAATAATAAAGAGAAATTGATTAATAATAAAATGATATATCCAGTTGTTTTATACTTAGCAGCAGTAGGACCCTGATTCAAAAAGGCTCTTAGGCAAAATTAGGTGTTCTTTCTCTGTATTTCTGTATTGTATTACCTGGTTTCCTTACAGGTTCTTTGTCACAAACACATTTCCCATCTAGTGAAGAGGAGGTGGTCTCAGGCAATTTTACCTGCTTGTTCAGCATCTTTTCTCATCTCTGTGACCCTTTCACTACAACAGCTACTCAGCACATTCAACACTACCCAAATTCTCCTCTTTTTCCTTTTCCAAGTAGTCCCCGCTCTGCACCAGACTTGCTAGCCAGAAATTCCTCTCACAGCTTTCTCCCAGGGTTTGTATTTGATGGCTTTTCTACAACTCTGTGTCTGATCTCCAGGAGAGAAAAGTACAGTAGCCCCCTTTGCTGGATGCCTAATGAGTGGAAAAGGCACAAGAACTGGGGAGGAATGTACTGAGACATTCAGGAATCTGAGATAAAACCTCTAGGAGAAGACTGAGCAACATCAAGATGCATTGGATCCAACACTCTTCAGTAATGTGAAATACAGTGGTGCTGTTGATAGAATTTTGCTTTCGCTAATAAGTAGTATTCGTATTATATTGTTCATATATATTAGTAGTGTAATTTGGAATAAGATTTTATTTCAATGAATGGTGAGCTTTAATAAGCCCCTCTTGCTAGATGCCATTAGCACAAGAGCACATTGTCGATTCCCTGAAACTTTGAAGAAACACAGATGGGCAGACAGAAGTTGGTATTTTTCCACAGCCTTACAATCTTGGGTTAACAACTATCTGTTTTCCTGTGTTAAAACTTTCCTATCAGAGTCCCTTCATCCTTCAAGTGTCATGGGTAAAGGACTTTCTATCTCTGCAAACCCCTTTTGTTTCAGAATGTGTATTCATCTCAGGGCTTTAATCCAACCAGCCTCAGAATCTCTTTCATGTGCCTGCTTGTTTTGAATTCCATCTTCAACACAGACACCTTTCTGCAATAGATATCTCAAGAATTTTTGGACTTCGGTTTCAAAAAGGCAATAAAAATCCCAAGACTCAAATTCCAGAGGGGAGGAGAAAGGGGACGTACCTATGTAAACAATTTTCTTCCTACCCAAGAAAAATTGTAATAATCCCTCCCACTTTTGTTGCAATTTTGTTATAAAACCCCAACCCGTTTAAAGATCCTTTAAGCCTCTAACTCAGAAAATCACTGAGTCACGCGCCCAGCACTGTTTGCCTTTGTTTTATAAAAAATTGCATTAAAAATTATAATAATTGTGGGCTCGTTTCTCACAGTAACCGTGCCTGAGCAAAGACTAAGATTGAAATATCTACTGTATTTTGCTCCAAAAGGAGCACAGCCAAAAAAACTAGGTCCCCATGGCACACAGTGCAGAAAACCAGAGAAAATTCTCCAGCCATTTCAGCACCTGTAGCATGGCACTTAAAACTACAGTCAGTGGTAGGTGTCAAAAAGTTATCGTTGCCAAATACATGGGAGTTATTTGCCTGATCTCCATGAAAAATGCTGCATCCCTCCTTTTGATTTCAGAAAAATCCCTTGGAGCCGTTGTCTGGGCATCACTAGTTGAACGTCAACAGATACTTTAGGTTCACATCTTCCATGAAAGAGTCCAAATATCAGAGGCCAAAGAAAGGTGTGCCTCTTTTGTTGATAAGCAATGGTGTTTAAAGAGTGCTCAAGCACTCAAAGATTTACATTCCTTTTTGCAGAAGAGAAGGATTTCATCTAACATGTGGTAGGTTCAGAAGAGCAAGTTTTCCAAAATAAAAAGGAAAAATTACAGGAAGGGATTTGGAGAAGCAGAAGAAAACTTTTCAAACCTCTACAGACAGGAATCTATAGAAAGAAGTGAGAACTTTCATCTCCCTTCTCATTCGAAGGACATATAAATGTTCCTATTTATTGTAAATATCTCCTTTATTTGAGCTCCTTTAGCACTGCTTAGCAGGGGCATTCCTATTACAAATTAACTACAGCAGAATTATACACTACAAATGTAAGACATGGCAGATGAACTTCTGCTCAAATACAGTACAGAAAAAAAAAATATTCATTTACCATAACTAAAACCTGGTATGAGAACAATCTCTTACTGTAACCTCCACATTCAACTGTATTTTTTTTTTACTACAGTGCTCACTTTCTATGTAGAAATTTAGATCTTTAATCCTCACTTTACTGTTTCATATCTGCCATTCTTGTTTATGCTAGTGCAAAATAGGTTTACTGCACTAGCAAATCAAAGTGGTTATTTTACCCTAGTTTAAATAAACCAAGGAAGCTCCCAGTAACAAAATATTACGTCTTCTGCATTTCAGCGTGTCTCAGCTGTAACCTCCAAATTCGACCTTACAGCAGCTGAGGAGAGACGATTAGCATAGCTCACACTGTAAATACTCCAAAGTCATCATCCTTTTCAACCAACATAAGAAATTAGGATTGCAGATACCATTCAGAAATGTTATTTGCAAGAGCAAATTTGTATATTTTATTATTTGTATTATCTGCCTAGTTTCTGTTAGTATATTTTAATTGGTTGTAGCAATATTTGCTTAAACACTAGCACTGATGCCTGTGAAAGATACACACATCACATCTATTCTGAAATGATTTCATGATCTGCCCTTAGATAGAATGGGTTGCAAGGAGAGCAGGCTGGCATATTTTTTGTTAAGGTGAATCTTTTTTCACAAACTCTTTTCAAGATGCACATCATATTCAAGATACCTCTACATTTTTTTTCCTTTTGACAAAGAAACGCCTCCCTATCTAGGGTCATCTATTCTCTTCTTCTTAGAATGACCTGTAAGTTGATGACATGGCCATTGATGCTATGTAGTATCACAAAAACATTCAGAAGTTCCTGGTTTTCAAAGCAAGCACAAATTCTCAAACTCTTTTTGAAGCTCTGAGAAGTGCTGTTACACCAGTCTGCTCTACTGCAGGAATCTTTTCCAAATTTTGAATAAGCCTTCTCTTTTCTTGTACAGAGGACAGAGAAGAGAAACATACAACAGCACCTCAATATTCTCCTACTCAAAGATAAAAATTAGAATTTCAGTTAATTCTGAATTTTTCTAATATAAAACTGAAATACTACCCTGATTACCCCTCAGCACATTTCTGGCAAACCCGTGTTCTTAAGAACGTTTTTTAAACTGGTACTGATGTATAAAGGACTTACCCAATATTGGGTGCTAAATACATGAGAGGATCTGACTACATTTTCCAGAAATATCTCTGAATCCAGTAAGTTAAATTAATATTTAGTGTCTGTGAACTTTGATTGTCCATTTGAGATGAATAACAGAAACTTCTTGCCTTCACTGATAAAGCAGTCAGCCAGAAAATAGATTTCAGTTGATATCTGCTCTGTCCCTCCATGTACACTTTTATTGGCAGAGATACTAGAACATGCAGTACTTGAAATCCACTTCTTTGTTTTCCATATCAAACCACAACTGGTGTGAGGCAAATCCATACATCTGCCAAGTGAATTGGTTCAGCATTCACAGAATATAAAGCAAATGTGACAAATAAAGCTGGCAGAGTTAAAGCACAGACCCCACTGGTGAGAGCAGAGGCAGAATACACCCAAGACTACCTGCAGAATTGATGCAAAGCAGAAAGCAAGTTCTTAGGATGGGATTTTTCATGGAATCTAAGATGTAAGGCATCCTGATCCCACCGAAATTCAGCTTATCAGAAGGTTCAAGCTATTCACAAACAGCTGAGACCCAAAATTTCCATTATAGTTTTATGATTTGTTCCAGCAAAGCTCTAAACTTTCTCTGACACTGGCTGGAACTCACATTGCACTGTATAACACCAGTGATACTAACAAATATTTGCTAATACTTGCCAATATTTACTTCTACTGCTTTGTTGGTCTCCTTACACTAAGCATCCATTTTTTATTACTGCTGCCACACTTCCCTGATCCCATTGGGCTGGTGATTGAAATTAACAATTTGCCCATCATCACTGGGCTTCACACAGATCTTGTGGAAAGTGCAGAAGCAAAGGAAAAAGTTGTTCTGGTAGTGTGAAAAATTGCAGGCATTATTACTAAGTTTAAAGGAAGTTGTCATTGGAAAATGCCAGCTACAAACTGCCACCTCTAATTTCCATGTTGTCACTTCTGACGAATAGGCAATGGTTTGGCTTTATTCCACTTGCTTGTCCCTCAAAGCAGCAAATAACGTTTCTCCTTGTCAGTCTGTGTCCTTTTTCACGCTTGGCAAACACTGGTTTGCTCACTGCTGCATCTCCTTCTGCACAAGAAGCTGGCATGTAACTGCTTGGTTTTGATTATTTATGTATTTTTATTAGCTTAGTCTGAGCAGCTCAGCTTTGGGAGCCTGGGTGAAGTCCTTCCAATAGCCTTGCTTTCCTGACATCTCACTTGTCCAGCAGCACCATAAAAGCTCTCTCCTTCACAGGCAGATTTCAAATACCCGTTCAGTGAAAGGTGGGTATAGCTGGGCACAGCCAAGCCTTCTGGTGGTAATCAAGGCAGTAACATTTTGGTTCAGAGGAAGGAATCCAGCAATTCAGAAGTCCATTTTCGGATACCTTACTACACCATGCTACCGCAACACAAGTGTTCCCTAGAGATACACTTGCCCCACATCCACAGCTTCATGCTGGCTGGGCTATAATTTCTAATAGGAATGAGTTTGATATGGGAAAGTAAATTGCATCTTTTTCAATACAATCAGAGATTGAGCCCCAGTCCTTCAGTTCCAAGAGCTGCTTTTGCTGTTGAAAGCAACAAAGAACAGAAATAGACTCTACTCTCATATCTTCAAATCCCAAAGGATTATGTCAGAAACAGCAGGTGATCTCCAGTCCTGCTCTATCCTGAACAGATAGAAGAGGACTTAAAAGAAAGAAACTGAAATTTCCTCCATATGCATCTTTTTTTATTCTCCACTACCTTTCAGTTTTAAAAAATGTGAATAAAATAAGTCAGATAAGGGGACCTGACATCCTTCAAGTCACAAAATACATACAAAAATAGGGAAAGGGGCTGGTTTACAAAAAGAAAAAAACCCACAAAACTAACAAAACAACAATATTGGCAAAAGAGAAATTATTATTGCCTTACTTCATTTGGGATACAATAAAGCATTGGAACAGCTTGCCCAAAGTAGACAGGAATCTGTCCTTGTGCCGAAAAAAGCTCTAAGCACCTTGGTTGGAACATGCTGTTGGCCCTGCTCAGGGCATGTTGTTGGACTAAAAAACCACCTGAGAACATCTGGTACATCTGCAAAATTGCCACTGCTGTTGCACATTCTGTCATTTATTTATGTAAGATACTTAAAACTGTTATTACTTTTCTTCAACATTTTTAAGGAGAAGTATCGCCAATACAAAGCAGGATCTCAAAGCAAATCCTGAACCTCTCTTGGTTTGACTTCATTCAGAACATAAGAGAAATCACCATAGAGAGCCACATTACAGATGTGCTTGTATCACCTTAGCCACAGCACCTTGTATGGGCTGGACAACTCTCTTAATTTCTCCAAGTGTAAATCACTCTTCAAACCAATGGGCTAGAGAAATTATAGCAGGAGAATGTTACTACCTGGCAGTTTAAATATATTCCTGCACAAATGCTTACCTAAAAGAGGTGCATATTCATCCAAATTTCATGTTCACGTTTGCACAAGGGAGTTAAAAACCTGAAATATCCTGCAAGGAAGTCAATACTCACTGCAGACAACAAGTAAACCTTGACTTCAGACTCCACCTCTCTGCCTTGTACTCAGTCAATGATGACCAGACACTGCAGATAGGACATGACAGTGAAGGAGCTGACAAGTCTCCCAAAAAAATATACAAACCTCATTTGTTAGGCAAGTACATTATCCATGGCTATCAAACTCAGCACAAGAGGGGGTTGTCTGCTCCCAACACATCCATATGGGGCACCCTTGGACTTGGAGAAGCATCATTCTTTATTCTGGCTACAATCCCAGGTCTGTGTCCACCCACTTCAGATGTGAGTCAAATTCCTTTCTATTTTTTCCTGAACTCCTTACTTTAAGAGACATCCACATCCATCAGCTTCTTATCTACAGTCTCTTTACTCTTTTCTTACATGGAGGAGGAAGTAACTCTCTGGCCTTCTTCAGTTCTCAGCTCTGCTCCCAGGCCTACAACACTTGCCAGTTGACAAAGTGAGCATTAATTCAGTGAATTGTTTGTTGCCACACATGACCAATTCTGTTCACTATTACCTTACCTTTACCTCCATTTCTTCCCTCCACTGTTAACTCCTTTCCCAAGTAAAAATTAAGTTCCTTGAACCATTTTATTCTAGGTTTCTGAAAATCTCTCAGCACCCATGACTCCAAGTATTTAAAATGTGTCACTCACCTTTAACTGTATGTATGAAAAGCTGGAAGTTTTTAGACATGCCCAGCACTGCAAAGAGAGGCAGGAATGCATTTCAGCATCAGTGGCTAACCAGGAACTGCAGGAGCAGACCCTGAAAAAAAATTCTCTTTGACATCATCCATGTTATAATGGCAATACAGACACAAGTGTCTCACTCTTCTCTGCAACTGAGTGTTTCATTTCTAGTCCTTTATTACCAGTTTCAAGAACAATATTCTGCTTTATGGGGCAGGGGAAAGAGAGCAGGTAGAAACTAACGTTTCTACTAAATGGGAAATTCTAGTAATTCAATTTTTTTTCTTCTGTGTAGGAGAAAATAGAAGTGCTTACAAGAAAGCATCAACTTTTGGGGTTTTTTTAAGAATGAAAGAGTTGAGGAAAAAGCTGTTTCATTTTTATTAAACAGTTTCTCAACTGAAATTATTTATTTTAGCTTCCTGCCGGAAGAAGTCACATTCCATTTTACTAAGCCAAACAGAGACTAGTCATATTAATCCTGTTCCCTGTTCCACCAGGCCTGCCTAAGAGATGACAGACTCACTGCTCCCCCTTCCATCAGGAGCACATGGAAATGCCACATGCCACTTCAGATTCCACACTACTGGGATGATGAATCATCGCTTCATATGCCATGCAGTTCCTGATACAGAAATTTACGAAAGATTTGGGAAAGTGGCCATACAGGAAACAGTTACACAGTTGATTAGACCTCTTAATCAGCACAAACCACCTTTCATTTAAGGAAAATTAAATACTATAGCCTCCATTTGACTCAGTTTCACATCCTATTTAAGTCTTTCATTAATATATCACAACATAAGCTGCTGCAAAATGATTTTCATCTTGGTTTTGTTGCAAAGGGTGGTACAGTAGCAAACAACATCCATGTCTCCAAATCACAACCAGACCTGGTCCTTCAGTGTTGAGCCTCAGCAGAGCTGATCTGAGCTGACATATCACTTCTGAGCCCTCATTTCCAAACTCATCTGTCTTGCCACACAGTAACAACGTCAAGTCACTCAGGTCCTTGCAAGGCACTACATCACACAGCTCCCAGCACCCTGAATTTGATTTACTGTCCTTCTCAAGAACCTAAGCCTCCCTATTTCACCAACTGCTTATGGAAGCATCTCGCACTGCAAAGGAAGGCTTCAGTTTCTGTGGAAAACTACCTCTTGAGTAAGCAGGGCAAAAAAACCCCAAATCAAAACCCAAAACTCAAACCAAACCCCAAACAAAAAACCCCAAACCAACCAAAGAAGCAATGACAAAATAAACAAGAACCCAGAAAACAAAACAAACCCCCCCTCCAAAAAAAAAAAATTAAAGAAAACAAATAAAAACAACAGGGGAAAAAACACACATACAAAAAAGGCCAAAATACATCTCCTTACTTTATGCACATGAAAGTGTGTTCCCTTTCCAGCAGTTTATCAAAACTTATTTATTTTTGTTACCAGAATACCAAGCAGTCATGGCACTGTCTTGCTTTTGTTGAGAAATCCACTTTGCCCTGAAGGAACCCATGTCATTTTTCTGTACATTTATCCTGCTATGCCACAGAGCAGCTCCCAGCATTACCAAACTGCATGCCTGTGGAGTAGCCATTCCCCTGTGCAGAGACACAGGGGAACGTGCTACTATTTGTCTTCCCACCACTGGGACTGCAGAGCCAATTGCAGTCTCTCGATCTGGAGAGACCCTTGAGCTCCTGAAAGTGGAGACAAAAAATAAGGAGAGAGGTAAGTAATTGCTCTCCTCAGAGTTTTGGTGCCAGCTCATAACTTCTCTGTTTAGGGTTAGAGATAACAGACTGAATAAAGTCTTCCAGGAAGAGTGTTCTCCTATTTTATATTCTCGCTCCCCAGCCTCTCTAGCCTTTTTCCTTTCCCAAGATGCATATTTTCGCAGAGCATTCCAGCTCTTCAAGTGTTTTTCATGATCCACCTCCAGCCTGATTTTGCTGAGATGTTTGTACAACAAAGTTGCCAAAATCCGAACTTTGGAACACTTTAATTATAAAGATACTAAGTTTTCCATCGTCTGACAACTTCTATTAAATCCTTCACAGGAACTCATTTTTCTGACTCAAGATAACCACAAACTACACTATCTAAGTTGTAAATTACAGCCTTTTATACTATTTGAAAGCCCAAATCACCTAATTGCTAAAGAGATTAAATATTTAAAAATAATTTTTCTCTCAAACCTTTCCCATTAGGATTAGATGGATATGAACCAGCATCAAGTGAACAGGTTTTCTCTGTCATTAAAATGTGAGATCAATACAATGAAGATGAATATCATAATGTTGAATCACCTTTTTTTTTGTCTCCTGTTAAACTGCTCCAAGCACAAAATGCAAATGTTTCCGAACACACAGGGTTTAACAACTTCAACCCACATGAATACAATACACAAAATTCACTTGAACACAGTACTGCTTTCTGACTGTGTAAGACTGAGCGGCCCAGGAAAGGTGAAAATTGTGCAAAATAAGGGTAAGTTTAACACCACATAAGACTATGCTTAAGGGTAGAAAAATAAAACTCATTTTTCTCCTCCCCTTTCTGATCAAACTAGTAGAGGAGGCAAGAAACAAAAACATGGCAAAACAGGATGGATAATGTATTTTTCCTCTTTCAGAGTTTAAAGTTTGAGGCAAGAAAAAAGGTTAATTTTTTCCTAGGTTTTCCATGTTAGAAATTATCTTGTAACTAGGTGCACATTTGCACATGCTCTCTAACAAACAGCAAGAAGTAATTGTCGAATTTATAAAGTCTAACCTTCAAAAGCAGATTAGCAGAGCCTTTTTTTAATCTAGGCAGGCCACTCTTAATACAAGTTTCACACGGTTAAGAACAGTAAAAAGCATAGGAATGGTGATACTTGGTCAGAGCAAGGACATGCCTAACCTCATAGACCCTCTTGGACAGAAGAAGCCATCTCCCACTCCTGACCTTAGGCATCCATTAAAAAGCAGGTATGATACCTTCCTCATGCTCTGTGGTTGACAGGCAACATCTTGTGGACACCAGGACTTTGAACCAAATGTAGTTTTTATGTATTTAGCAAGTTTCAATCAATTTCTTTTCAATAAAGCCTAAAAATCCCTGCCAAAAAGGGCAGAAGCTTTTATCATCAATAAATGGCAACCACTGTATTATGTAGGGATTGACACTGGAGACAAATTTCATTGAAGAGCCATCTCTTCTTGCTTTCAGCTGAGGCCTCTCTGTTTTCCCCAGAGACAGCCTGGGCTGTGATTTAGTAGTTAAGACCAGAATAGTGAGGAGCTGGGGTGAGACATGACAGAGGAATTTGGATGGTGCCAGTGCTTTAGCTCCAACAGTAGTGTGTTACTACATGATTTCTGCAAATGTAATATCACTGAGGCACACAGGCTGGTAGCAGAAGTCAAGTGGTGACATACATATCTTTTAGATGTGGGATTAGGATGTAGACAGCAATCTAATTTGATCTCTTGGCCAATAGTGGCAGCAAGGAATTTCATTTACATGGTAAGGGATACTGTTCCAAACATTAAGACTGCTGAATCCTGGGCCTCTCAATGGTGATTAGGTAAAAGAAATTTGCACAACTGCAGACAATTAGTTTAGTCCTAATCAAAGGCTGTCTACCTGCACCTTCTGCTGGTATGAAAGAGGGCATGCACTGGCTGGACACAGCTAAGTATGTGGGGGTTCTGGCTTTCAGTAGTGGAATACATAATGGAGGGTGCTTTTCACATTTATTTACAACTCAGTAGCAAACACTAACATAAGCAAAAGTGAGGTCTAGACAAGACCTCTGCTGGCTGTCCATTTGGTGCTGATGCTTGCATCTTGAGTCTGAATAGGTTAGACCTAAATATCAAGCCAATAGTGAGAGAGTGTGAGAGAATATACTCTGCTCTTAACATTCTGAGAGAACTCTGATATTTTCACTGATATGAACCTACCATGAGTAACGTGCATCTGTTGTGCCTTACATTCCTCGTGTGGAAAGAAAGCTGATCTTCTGCCTAAAAAGGGCTGTTACAAGCATGAGGTATTGTACTAGCCACGTGTTTTGAGTGGCCAGGTTTTGGTAGTGGGTGAGCTACAGGAGTGCTTTCTGTGAGAAGCTGCTGGCAGCTTCCCCTGTGTCTGATAGAGCCCATGCCAGACAGCTCCAAGATGGAACTGCCCTTGGCCAAAGCCAAGTCCATCAGTGACAGTGGTAGTATTTCTGGGACAACAGTTAGGATGAGGGAGCAAAAAACCCTGCACAACTGTAGAATATGTGAGAGAAACAGACCTGGAGACACTGAAAGATCAGTGCAGGAGGGGGAGGAGATGATCCAGGCACCAGAGCAGAGATTTCCCTGCAGCTCATGGTGCAGATCATGGAGGACCCCCTGCCAGAGCATGTGAATGCCCAAAGGAGGTTATGGTGGTGTGAGAAACCTATACTAGAGCAGACATCTGGCAGGATCTATGGCCCCATTGGAGGAGGTTTGCTGTCAGGACTTGTGATCTCATGAGGGACCCATGCTGGAGCAGTCTGTTCCTGAAAGACTGCATCCCTTGGAAGGGACCCACACTGAAGCAGTTCATGAAGAACTGCAGACCTTGAGAAGGACTCATGTTGCAGAAGTTCCTGTAGGACTATCTCCCATGGGAGGGACCCTATGCTAGAGCAGGGAAAGAGTGTAAGGAGTCCTCCCCCTGAGGAGAAAGGAGAGGCAGTCACAATATGTGATGAACTAACTGTAGTCCCCATTCCCACCTCTCTGCATTGCTGATGCTGGAAGGATGTAGACAAAATCAGGAGCAAAAATGAACCTGGGAAAGGGTGAGGGGAAAAGTATTTTAAGATTTAGTTTATATTTCTCATTATCTTGCTCCAACTCAATTGTCAATAAATTATACAAATTTTTCCCCAAGTCAAATTTGTTTTGCCAATGAAGGTAACTGGTGAGTGATCTCTCCCACTCTTATCCCAAGCCAGAAGCCTTTCAGTATATTTTCTCTGCCCTGCCAGGTGAGTCTAGAATGACTTTGGTCCTAGTGTCCAGCCAGGGTCAACCCATTGCACCATGGAACAAGCTGCTGAGGTTAGCAATTGTCTCAGCAGAGGTGGACACACTGGATGCTGCCTTAATGCTGCTCATCTGGGGGTGTTGGTGCAGCAGGAATATACCAACCTGGCTTTTGAGCTAGTAGAATTTGCTTGTTATATATTTCCTTGTTATTATATTTCCTTGTTATTGTATTTGAGCTCCAGAGAAATGTAATTTCCCAGGGGTCTGGCAGTTCAGTCAAACCACGTTTCTGAACAAAAGAATGACTTTAGCATTTAGAGATCATGTAAGTACTTCCTTACAGCAGTGACCCTGCAGGAGATGAAAGCTACATTTCTGTTGTCAAATCATTAATAGAAGGCCTTTATGCCAAACTACAGCTACTTGAATGGATTTCCCCTATATTTTTCATCATGTGTTGGGATCACAGTAGGAAACTTATTTGATGTGATCTCATCAGAGGGGAGAGAAAGGTGACAAAAGGTGAAAGATTCATGAAGTCGATTTTGAAAAGCACAGCTGATACTTAGAGAGTGAATTTTCATTACATGTTCTCCATTTTTAATAAGTCTCCTTCATAGTAGCAACTGTTTTTTTCTCTCTTGCCTCCCAGGGTTCATCTTTTAAGAACTAGCCTCAAATTGCCTAAAAGCTAAACAATCAGCTATTTTATTTGGTAAAACACTGACTCTTTCTATACCACTCATGGTAATGAAAGACTTTAAAATAGGAAGAGAGATCAAAGTTTTCTGCTAGCCAGAGGGCAGGTGGAGTTTTAGAAGAATGTCTCAAGTATTCTTCTGTCTTTGTGCAGGGAGATACCCTGTATAGTGATTTGGTCAGTGTTGTGCATTGCTCCAGCATTCCCCCTGCTATAAATCTCAAGCAGGAGGCAGAACTGGACTGCTTCAGGGCCTCTTAATCACACTCTTGCTACCAATGGCAAAACACTTTCTGCTATAACAAAACCAAGTAACTGTACTTTCTACCAGCTCACCTCTAGCCACGATGTCAAGTAGGCCTGGGAAAGTCTTGTGATCGAGCCTTTGACCATGTCTTGTTATACTTGCCTCCTGCACACTCTTTCAGAGGATTGTCCACCACATCCAATGGAAGGTGGTCCTGCCCGTGACAGGGGGTTTGGAACTACACAATCTTTAAGATCCCTTCCAAGCCAAAACAGTCTGTGGTTCTCTGATTCTGTGATTCCATGACTGTGGCTAGTACTTGCTTGTGTTGCACTTTTCTGTGTGGTTTCATCTGACTTTCTACACTGAAGTTGTACGGCTGCAAACAGGTCTCTGTAGTTCTCTCTTAGTTTGCATGAAGAAATTTAGCTCCTATTTGTTCCCTGTAGTTTTTTAAAATGCATCCTCCATGAAAAAATATCCCAGTCTGAAATCTGCCTGTGGCTGTGTATGGCAGCAGCTCTCAAAGTCATCTCTCTGAATTGACAGATCTAAATTGGTTGCACAAAGAACTAGGAACTAGGGGGCATTGAAGGAGACCAGCGGGTTGCAAGCAAGTTGTAGCACTGACCACAAAAGCTGGTCATGACAACCCAATGGACAGAGTCCTCCTATCTCCAAATCTTCCTGTTAATAATGGCCCTTTGGGGGCTTCCTAATCCTATGGGTGGGTGGGGTTACAGAGGCTGTTGCTGTTTTACAGTGTAGACAGTTGCAACAACGTGGACATCTAGTTACACCCCTTTTATGCGGTAATACCATGTTATGAAACACAGTGCAATGTGCGCCATAACCTAAGTGAACTGAATAGAATTCATTTCTAATTTTCATTTCATTTCTCTCCCACTGCCATCTGCCCCAATGTTCTATTAAGGTTTCTCTAAAATATTGTGTTTTTCGTTTTCATAAAATCTCAGATTTCAGTGATTGAACCATCATTTTAAAAGCACCCACCTTGGGGGAAGCACTGGCTGCATTAGAAATGAGGAGCTGAAGTTCAGCAGACATGATTTCTAATTCCAGTCTTGCCATTGCTTTACAAATATAAGCAAGTCAGAGACACGCTTGAAAAATTATCTTCCCACTGCACGCAGATAAAAATTTACAAAAAAAAAAGGTCTTCAAAAGATTTTTTTTCAATTGACACATTGGTTCCAGATTTAAAAACTGTGGTGGATGTGTGGGTATGTGAGTGTAGGCTAGAGGGGGAAGAGGGTGCCTTATGAAATAAAGCAAAACTACAATTTTAACCCACTTTCCAAATGGAAAAGTGCCAGAATTGCATCAAAATTACTTTTCAAGGGGAAAAAAAGCAGTTTTCTTCTGAAACTTGCATTTTTACCTGAAAATATTTCTTTAAACAGTTTTCACACACAATATATCAGTGGTTAAAAAGATATGGACTGTAAGCAGCCTCTGTCCTGCAATAAGTACTGTATTTACACTGTAGCAGGCTTCTATTTGCTGATAAACGGAGAAAAAGAAGCAGGACTGTGGTTGAGGACTTCATGCTGAGCACTTCATATCAAGCTGATAGAATATCATGATCTAAGTAAATAAAAATATTAAAGTCCCATTACTTAATAGTAATGACAATGCGAGGGCGTATTTACTAAACAGCCTTTCTGTCTTCTCAGACATCAGCACTCATCAGATTACAGGATAGAATTTCAATAATCACTCATATTTTTCTGCTAGACTTCAACAACCTGTTGTGCTTACAAAAGACAAAATACAATTCAGTTCAATCCCTCCACTTCTCTATACCTTCTAGCAGCTGTGAGGTGGGCTTATTGGGAGGCCCTTCTTGGGGGGCCCTTCACATATCTTTTCAATCAGAGATAATAACTGAAGATATTAAACACACACTTAAAACAAAATTTTCCATAGTTAGAGACACCCGGCAAATTATGTGATCCATGTATATCCACCTATTTATGTTGCTATGATTACACTGTCCTTGGTCTTAGACAAGGATATAACAAAAATTTAAACAATTAATGTATTTTCACATTTAATGTCAGCCTGGCACAGTAACTTAGTGTCAGTGATCCTCTCCTACCTTTCATTTTTCCTTACCGCTGTTGGAAGGAGCGGAGGAATCATCCCCAGAACGCTTAGGAGCATGCTTACTGCTAAAATAAAAAACCTAATAGAGCTGCTCTCAGCCACACAATTCAACACCGAGTGTATGTGGTATCATTCCATTAAGTTAACTTCAAAACTAGGGAACACATTTTTCCTCATACTGGATGAGTTAGAAACTTAAAATTAGACGTTTGAGGCAGTCCACAATGGCTAGGTTGCTGTCCATTGCTGGTGATTGAAGGTCAATGAAAGTTTTAACTTGCAAATCTAGCCCTGGGCACCAAAAGAAAGGCACAAGAACCTGAAATATCATTTTAAATGTAGTCTAAGAAGTTGGAGTAGTAGAATTGGATAACAGAAAAGGTTGCAAACTGAATATCCTACTCCCTTAAGTTCCTTGTAAATAAGAATTGGGACACAAGACTAGGTGTATGTTTCCAGTGGTGTAACAATGGAAGACCTTGCAAGTACAACATTTTTAGAAATGTCCCCTTACTACTTCACGTTGTGGAACAGCTGTACCCTTTCACTTTCATACCATGCTGCGTGGAGATCTGCTTTCCAGATTAAGTAAGCAGACCGACAAGAGCCTCATCTGCTGCTGACAAGCTCCATGGAAAAACACCCCTTAGCAAGATGGGGCTCTCTTGGCACTACATGCATTAGCCCATGTCTCTGCCTTGTAAAAGGTTCGCTGAAACAGTTCTCAATTTCTGTGGAGATAATTAGTTATGTCTCTGTTAATACCATATTTAACAGCTCCACTTGCTATAGTACATAAAGAAAGGGTCTTACACAGCAGAAGTTTTTTCTTCAAAGGCTAGAGAAAGGCACTGGAATCTTTCCTTTGTGCTGTTTCCACAGAACAAAGCAGTTTTGTTTACCACTGAAGAGCAGCCAAGGTGAGTTCATGTTAGTTGATGAACAGAAATTATCCTGAAAAAAAAGCAGCAGAGAGGGACAAGCTGAGAGAAAAGCCCATGCAATTTGCATTGAAAATTTTGAGAACTTACTGAAGTAAGTTCATCGGCAAAGAGATGAGATCTACCGGAGCCTCAAAGAAACTACCCTTTATTTTAAAAGGCTCAGTCACAGGCTGTCACCTATCACAGAAGAAATTTTACACACTGTACCGAACAGAAACATCAGCAGGACGTAAAAAAGTGAACAAGCGCATCTCAGATTGCAGTTGTGCCCTATATAATGTCTCCATCACTAGGAGAGATTTCTACACATTACATGGAAGTTTTGCCTTGGCCTATGCCAAATCCACACTGAAGTATGTCCACTTAGAAAAAGAATGCCCTTTCTTTCAACATGTGTTTTTAAAAGTCATTAGGAATTTGACTGAGCTTCTCGCAATGCGTTCCATTTCACTGAAGTCTCTTACCTATGGATTCCTATGATTACATGGAAAAAAAAAAATCCAATTGCAGCTATAAAAAAAAGCACAAATTTACACAGGACAGTGAAAACATCTTTTCTATTAATAAAAAAATCCACGTTCCTGCAACTTCCTCCTGAATATGTATAGGCAGGGAACAGCTGAGGTGTGAATACTGCCATGTGGCAAGGGAAAAGAACAGAGCTCTCAGCACTATCATGCCTGGCTTATTTAGACAAAGGTAAGCTAACTCTTTACTATGAAACCAGTCTCACAGCTAAGGTACATAGAAAGGTAAAACACCTTTCTCTCTTAGATTACAAGGCATGTACTGAAGTCATCTAGGAAGTTTTGAAAATTATTACTTCCAAATCTTACTAAGCCAACCTGAAAGAAAAATCAACCTGATGAATATAGCATGCATCCAAAAGCATTTTTAAGCATTGCTTTACTACCATCACAGTGATTAATATTTGCTGCTTATTTTAACTCTTTTGGTCTTTAATTTTTTGATATTTGCAGATGTATCTGCACAGAAGCAGAATTGCCTCCTCTGCATGCAACTCAGATGACTGCAGCCACAACCACTCAAGCTGGGAGCACTGCCAGAGTACAGAGAGGTTAGCTGCTTTGGCACAGAAGGAACGTTACAGCTACTTCCAATAACATAACAACTGGAAAGGTAGGGGCTTTTAAACGGCTAAAAAGACTCTTTCACTTGGACCAGGTTATTGCTGAACTGGAATTTTGGATTTATGTCTTCTGCTTGGCAACAGCAATAGTCAACAGCAGCCACTGAATTCTGTCAGAAAGGAGAAACATTCTCAGACAGACTCATTCCATGGCAATTCCCATTACCCTACCCCATCACCCCCATGGTAACTTTGTAGTAGCTGCAGAAAGAAATTAATTTTTGTCTCCAGTACTGCTGAAAACAGAAATAACAAAGGGAGCTGAGCTCCACAAGTATTATTTTATGGAAATGTAGTATGATGCAGAGAACAAGATTGAATTGGCTCCAACTTAAGTCAAAGACACAAAGAGATAAAAAACATAATTCTTCTAGAAACAGCACAAAGTCTGAGAATCTACTTTTCATCAGACTCCTCTATCAGACCCTTTTTACTACTAACTGACTGAGTTTAATGTAGGTCCTGGCACACTAAAAGGTGTTGACCAAAGTTGTTAGAAGATGGATATGTCATATTGGAAGCATTTTATCTAAGGGCTTTCTTGCATCTGCAACAGATAGACAGAAACCAGAAGTCACGAGGACTAAGAACTGAATAATAGAGCTGAATTTAAAAATTAGCAACAAAAACAAAAAATCAGAGTTAAGACAAGTGTTCACATTTGCTCTGAACTGAACAAAATTCCAGCCTGGTGTTGGAAAAATATTTAATTAATCTATTGAATTAATCTTGCAATTTTCCAGTAAACTCGGTCACTTCTCACTATCAGTCTTTCCTAGACCAGAGTCTCAGGGAAAGCAACACTCAGGCAATATACTCTCAGAAATGGTTTTCTTGAAAATCATCTCAGTGCTACTGAAAAACTGTGTGTATTTGGCAAAAAAACCCAGACTTTAGTGGTAGAGAGAATGCACACAGCCCTTGAGGCACCATAACATATGAACTGACTGAAAAAATAAGCCAAGATAGCAGCAGTAGGTTATGTGATAAAAGCTGATCTGCACGCACATAAACCAGTATGGATGCACAGTGGCAGGACACACATATTACAGAATGTAGACATTTGGGGATTGCATAGGACTCATTTGATGTTTACAAGAGAGGTTGAAAACAAGGAAAAGGATGGCTCTAGGTGATTTGGAAAGAAAAAATCGTGCGAAATAGAGGAGGACAAGGGGATAGAAGGGAGCAATCTCCTGTTAACAGGGCTGCTCTGTACACTACTCTGACAACACCTACCTCCTAATCAGCACCATCTGTCTTATTAGATTCCATTTTTTTTTCTATTTTTCTGCATGAGAGATTCTCATTTTTGTGTGCATGTGTGTATATGTGGGTCTGCAGTACTAGCAACTGGAAAGACTGGGGTTAGTGAACTGATGTATCAGCAATTGGAGTGGCACCTTCAATCACAGGAACTCAGGATCTGGGGTGTCAGCACCTGGAGTGAGTGAGTGAATGAGGGTCTAACACCCTGCTGATTTCAAAATGCATCTTACTGTATTCTGAAGACAAACATCACCTTTGATTTCATTGTGTTGTCATAACATATTATTTGGACCCATCTGCCTACAAGGAGATGAAAGGGAGTTGTACACTTTCACTCGCATTTTGTTACCTTAGAGGCTCCAATTACTTAATTATTTTAAGGGAAAAATGAGGAATTCAAATCCTGAAGGCAGCTTTCATGTCAGTCTTTCCCCTTATGAATCTTATGACCATGCAATTGGATGTTACCAAATGCTCAAGTTGTCTCATTTGAGAATGATATAGTACATAGCCACATACAACTTTCAAAATTTGACCCTTTATGTGAATAAGCATAGCTAATATTATGAAGTATTCAAATCCAGTATGAAATACTTAAAACCCTCCATCTTGGCCGTATCAGAAGAGTAATAAATTAACATACCTATAATCTATCAATTTGTTTTTTCACTGTTATGAAAAAATAACCAAAATGTAATATCTTATTCACATAAAATAGTTTTAGTTTTTCATACGGATGAGGAAGAAGTCATACACGTGACCCAATCTAAGTCATTTTTTATTATTATTGTTATTTTTAGTTTGGCAGTTGAACCTAAAAATCAATTACTTGTACACTCCTGGATGACAGTTGAAAAAACAGCTTCTAATCTTGTGTCAGTAAAGGCTGTTGCCATGAGCAGCAAGACCCTCTGATTGACATGTAAGCAGTGGCTTTCAGAATAATTTGACAGGTATTTTTCTTTATGGTTTTTTTCTCTTTATTTTTTGTTTTGTTTATGGTTTTCAAGCAGGCAAGTCTCTTATTATCATTTACACACAGCAATTCCTCTCTCCAGTACATTAGCTGTAAATCTACTTGTTTAATTAAGCTTTAGGCTGTAAGCCTTCTGTTCTTTCACTTTAATAGACTGAGAAATGAAAGCACAATCTCTGCAGATTTTACCTTACATATCATCAGGTTGTTGACTTCTTAACTAAATTACTAGATACAAGGCATTTTAGCAAGGCCTGGCTGACTAGAGTCAAGGGGGAGAAGCCACAGCCAGCCTGCTTCTCGATAAATACAGATGACAACATTATTTTCCTAACAAGTGAATGAAAGAAAGCCACAGTGCTTTTATGGACAGGAATGCAAACAGCAACAATTATGCAAACAGGTAGCAAAAAACAGTCACAACCCCAAGACGTTGGCAAGATTAACAAGTGTAATCCCAGATGAAACTGCCTACAGTTATCCAGCAGATCGGTGAGCCCAAAGCAGAACTAACATGCCATTCTCTGAGCCCATGTCACCCTTCCTGGAGAACAGATTATGTGTGACTATTAACCCTGGATTAACCAAGTAGAAGAATAATAGATTTATATTTTTTCCTAGTTCTAATCAATAGAGAGAAGATGAAATGAAGCAACTTCTTCTAAATGACTGAAGCATGCAGAAAATATGCCATTTTCTCTAAATACCTTTTTTTTAAAGCATTTACTCTCACTGAATGGTGCTCTGCAAATGTAAGGGAAGAGACACTACTGCGGGACACAGCATGATGACAGGTACTGAACAAAGTGTGCAACAAGAGAGAAAGATGATGATTTTGAAGTGACTGAGCCAGGCTGTGTTGCACGCTTCTATTTTGTATACCATGTCTCACATACCACTACTTTTCTGCCTTTCTGTGTTACATGGTTTGATGATAAAGCTGCAGTGAAGTTTTAGGATTACTCTGGCTGGTGGCACGTAAAAAAAATCAAAGTGGCAAGAATATTGTTGGCGAGACCTTAGTAGTTTTTGTGATGCTTTTTTTTTTTTAGTTTGGTTTTAAGAGATAAGACTCTTCTTACTTATCTTGAATCATATGCAAAAGCATAGAGCACTTGACACTTACTACCTATATTGAAAATTTGCCAGACTTTTAAGAGTAACAGTTAACAGTCATGCAGTAGTCATTTGGGGGGTGGGAGCGAAATGAGAAGAAAACAGTAAATGCACCAAAATACATCAACAAGGCATGGAAAAACATAATTATCAGTATCACATGGCCTTTGAGTACCAACAAGACCTTAACAGATCTCAGACAACTCTGAGCCCAAGGGCTGCCAGACAGAATCAATGCCAGAACTCTTCTGTGCTCTCCCTTATTATACAACAATACCTTCCATTCAAGATTTCATTGTGCCAGACCCGCATATAGCAAGAGCCAGTCTCTGCTTCAGCTGTCACAACCATAAGAATACAAATGAGCCAGGAATATGCCAGTTAAGGAAAGGGAGAGGATAAGACAGGACTGTAGTAAAGCCTTTCTTCATTAGCACTGCCCAGCAGCATCATGATGCTGATGCAGTCACATTACTCTCCCCATAGTCCCTCCTTCTACTCACAGTCCAGAGAGCAGCGACACATGACTGGAAACATGAGCAGGCAAAACTGGTTTTTTGTTTGAGGCTCAAACCTCAGGAGCTTGACTGACATCTGAACTAATATTCTTTACAAAAAGCAGGGGTTCAGGCAAAACCCTATAAATACTATGCTGCTTAGAGAAAAAATACAAAGCAAAAAAGAAAATGTACTCCATCTCTGAATAATCTGTATTCTGTCCTCTTTTGGGGAGCTTTCTCTCCTTAATTCAAACTATTTGCAACCTTTTACCAATGCAGATATAAAACAAGTGCAATTATTATGAGAATATTTTCATTCAGTACACTGCACATTATAAATGTTCTTCTATCACCCTCAATAAATCTCATTTTGAGTGAGAAGACATGTTAAGAATTTTCATTGAAATTTAGGCTATAACAAAACAAAATTATATTCAACAAATCATAATGGACAAGATTGTCAAACACAGATAAGACAGCCCACAGCAGACCAGTCAACATTGATTAGTAGGTTTGCCAAATATATTTACAGTAAATGGCAAAGCGGAGAGCAAAAGTAAGTTGTCTTACTTGAAGCACTTTATGCTTTTCCATAATCTTAAAAATAGGCAACGTAGGAGCAATATTTTAGTATGCCAAACATGCTTGCATCTGAGCACAGAGAGTGCAAATCTGGTGGGTGTAGATGCACTGTTGGAGACCAGGGCTCTGATATTCCTTAAAAAACACAGCCCCATACAAGAGACTGCAAAAATGTAAAGTAGCACTTTTGCAACACTAAGGAGCAGGGAACCTTGATCTGTATCTGTAAGGAAAAGTGACCCATATCTATGAGGCCAAGAGCCAAAGGCTGCTGCAAGATCTTGCTGCAAAGCAATTACCTCCCTCCCTTACTGCAAAGGAAGAGATGAAGCCCTGGGAAGCAGCAGGATACCTATTCGCAATCAGCTTCTCAGTTCCTCTCTGCCCTCGTTTTTTATATTCTTATGCACTGCTTGGCCAAATGGGCTTCTGGGTACTCAACTTGCAGGATATGGAAATTGACCATCTCTGCTCTAATCTTTTATCTAGCCAATTTTCAGAACCCTGAATTTGCACAGATAGGGAAAAATAAATAATTATTTGGTGGCAATTAAGAGAAAATCTTCTATTTCACTCCTTTGAAAAAATTCTGAAGTATTCTTAGCATAATAATAACAATAAGAAGAAGAAGAATATAAAAAACAGACCAAAAAAACCCCCAAAACCAAACCAAACAAAAAAAAAGCCAAGAAATACAATCAAAGGAAATAGAAGAGCTTCTGTGCAAAGAATACACAGTTAGAGTAGACTCTTCAAGCCTGGCAAAATGGATGGGGGAAGGGAGGGAAACAAGAAGCAGCTTGAAAAAAGCAAAAAAAATAAATAAGGAAAAAAATTTATTCATAATCTCTCCCAATAAATATTTTAAGGGACATTGGGAAAACTCAGAGATGCTAGAATCAAAAGGAAATAAGAGTAGGTGGTTCTATAGCTTTGGATTACACAGTCATGGAACTCCGCATCACCTTATACTTGCACTTCAAATGGCAGCATCACAAGCCTTCCCCACAGTTTTCTGCTATGAAGCCCTGCTCACGGGGGTTTTATGAAACCTGCAGAGGCCAGATCAGCTGGTAGTTGAGACTGAGAAATTAGTTTTCACATTACTGACAAACAGCGGGCATCAGAAAAGCAGTGTCCTATGTAGATAGATAAAGACTGAGATAACCTCACCTCCTGAAACAGACCTCCTGATTAAAGAACTCCTTTCCCATGCAGACAGCTTAATTTACACTTTACCTGGAAAACACAAACACACTCCACTGCCCACTGTATATGTAACGATGTTTCTGCATGTAAACAGACCAGCACTAATACTGTAGAATGACTGGCCATATTACACTCCAACAGTCTTTACAGTTTGGCCAGAGGAGAGTCATCTCTTTAAACATTCCTGTTGCTTAAGTTTTTCCTGTAACAATGTCTGTTTGTAGACAAATGTGTTCTTTTTTATGTCCGTTCCTTCTAGACAGACTAGATTTTTTGATTCCATCTTCTCTCATTGTTTCTAATCCTATTCATTCCCATCTGCATTGTTTTTGTACACTAAACAGCGTTCTCAGTTCTTCAGAACAGACCAGCATCTGTGAAACCGAGTGACATTTTTTTACTTCCTCTCACAGGCCATTAATGAAGGCTGAGGAACATCTCACCTCTCAGCAGTCTCTCTCTCCTTCCTTCATCACACATAATACATTGATCTTTGTTATTTATGGTCCTCCTGACAATCTTTGATCCCCCAGACATCAGCCCAAATTTATCTAAATTCATTTTCGCAGTAGCATTTGGGAGAACACCACAAGAAATGCTTCAATCGTATCTATATGTGCATAAGCATAGTTGGGCCCATTGCCAAACAAGTAAACCAGACAGGATTGATTTAAATGTAGTAGGAAATAGCATGAAAAATTCAGCAAGATAAAAAATACAGTCATATTGTTGATATTTTTCTATAGCCATTGAGGACTATAAATATTTGATTTAACCTCACATAGCAATGTGTCCAGAGAAGGGCAACGAGGATGGTGAAGGGGCTGGAGCACAAGCCCTGTGAGGAACGGCTGAGGGAGCTGGGATTGTTCAGCCTGGAGAAGAGGAGCTCAGGGGTGACCTTATTGCTGTCTGTAACTATCCAAAAGGAGGCTGTAGTCAGGCGGGGGTCGGTCTCTTCTCTCAGTCTTAGGCTGCGTCAGGGGAGGTTTAGGTTGGATATTGGGAGAAACTTTTTCACTGAGAGAGTGATTTCCCATTGGAATGGGCTTCCCAGGGAGGTGGTGGCGTCACTGTCCCTTGGTATGTTTAAGGATAGGTTGGATGATGAACTTAGTGACATGATTTAGATGGTTTAGATGATAAATTGGTGTTGGATAGGTTGTTAAGTTAGGTAAAAGGCTGGACTTGATGATCTCTGCGGTCTTTCCCAACCTTGTTAATTCTGTGTTATTCTGTTTTAATACAGAAAAATACAGACCTTTGCAACACATAATCCAGGGGAACTGAGGCTTTTAACTTACAGTGAGGGCCCAGCATGGGGTGCTACTACTGCAGCAGTAGAGCAGAGAAAAAAATTAAGCGGTAAACATTCAATGGCACAGTGTTATTTTCCTTCAGATAATTATTAAATCCTTGCAAATAGGATTTATGCAATACCGAAACCGGAAACATTAATAATAATGAGAATGGGGCTATTACACAGATGAATTTGATCTCAGAATATGATTCATTTGAGTGGTAGGAATTGTTAAACTAACCAAATACATGACAAAATATGTTGGACGTTAAGTTGTGCTTGTAAGACAGGAAAAGAATGTGAAATCCTAAAATACAGTGTCATGGAGTGAATGGCTAAGAACTGTAAGACAGGGATCAAAAATTCCCCATAGTTACACCAGAGGGACAAACTGACTGCTAGTTTTTCAAGCAGAGGATAAGAGGCAGGATTGAGAAAGTGACCAAATAATTACCTGAAATGCTCGGTGTAGTCCAACTGTCCTTATTTAAGAAGAAGGGAGATACAAGAGACATCATAACAGAAGAATATTAGAAAAAAACCCACATAGATAAGCTACAGTCTAGAAAAAACAGAAAGGAAGTAAGAAATATTCTCTCCTGTTTGCATGAAGAGATTCCTGATAACGGAAATCTTCAATGGAGAAACAAACATCTAGAAACTGAAAGTGGAAAATTCCAGTTAGAAATGAAAGAATACAATTTAGTTTTTGATCATTTACTATTTCAATAATTAATTCAAGTCTCATGGGATGTGCTTCTGAAGTAGCACCTTAGCTCAAAATAGAAAGCACAAACATAAAAAAGAACACTATAATGAGACATAAAGAGCTTGCCTCACAAAAGAATAGTAGAATTTTTTGGGACCCATTTTCAATAGAACCAGTTTCATAAAAAAATAATTCCATCATTAATAAGATTTAAACTAAGACAATGTATGGGTTTCATTTATTTTAATTCATTTCATTTTACCCATCCCTTCAGGCAGCTTTGCCAACAGAACTGTCACCATAGCAATCTATCACTTGAAACCGAAAGGTCTGCAAAGTTGGCACTACAACAAAACCTGCGGTGAGGGCACTGAAGGCTCCTCAAGTCTGATGCTGGAAGGAACCTACGGAACTATGGAAAAGTCTCAGATATCGCTCCTGAAGCCAAGTCATCAAGATAAATGGTCAAAAAATAATACAGATGATCTCACTTTTTATTGCACAGCTGAGGCAACCCATGCCTAAAAAGTTAGTGGAGAATCTCATGAACAATGAGGAAGTGGCATCTCTAAAGGCTTCTGAGTCAGTCCACACTATGATAAAAAACAGACAACAAAATTTGTTTTGAAGCTTCCCAAGCTTTGCAGAAGTTTGTTTTTTTTTCTTTTTCCCTCAAGTGAACACAATTAAACACATCAGCTTCCTACTCCAAATGCACCCCATGCTGGGCCCTCACTGTAGTCTCAAAGCCTCAGTTCCCCTGCCTATCCTGGCTTCTCCGTGTTGCTAACATGCACAGGCAGAGATCCTCAAGTATCTGTTACCATAAGAGCCAAAGAAGACATCTGACATAAGATGACTCTTTTCCTTAAAGAGAGGAGGACAATTTGGAAAAAATTCTACTGCTCTTCTAGGTTTACTTCGGTGACTGATTTTGGTGTTTCAAGCCAAATACATGCTTAATTCGCCTCTTATAGACAGTATTCATGCGTGAAGAATGCTAGCTGTAGATAACCATGCTAAAATAATCCCATGTCAAGGATTCCCACCAGAATGGTGGCGAGAGTGAGGGTATACAGGCATTTTGACCATGAAAAGATCAGAACTGGAAGGCATGACAGAGTAGGATTCCTCAAAAGAAAACCATTCAGCATTTAATTTTCTTACAAGATGCCACAAACTTCTCCAGAGGAACAGCTTCCCCATTGAGGAGGGAATATGCAAACAATCTGCAAAAACATGACAACTACCAAAAAGATTGATCAGTGTTATCTTGACTATATTTCAATACCAAATGTTCACTTTAGAGCGTTTTATTTTCACCTCTGTTACATTACACAATCATGCCTGATATTGAAAAATATGATGAGTGAACTATGCCATACTGCCAATTTTTATTTTGCATTCCCATTTGCGAACACAGTTTTTGACATTTTATCTTCTTAGCCCAAATGAAAACAAATTCCTTAACAGAGGAAATGCAAATTCAATTGTAACTTTTGTCAAATTAAGGAAAAAAACCAGGAACATGGATTTCTTAGACATTCTCATACAAATCTGAACCATGGTTAAGGCTGACTTCCTGGCTCAGTTAAAGGCTCCAAACAACACTGAATACTGATTATGTGCTGAGACCAGAAAAAGCAAATGAGTTTAGCTGCTTTACTAATAGCTGCTTTACTAAAGCCTCCTTAGAAAAAAAGTGAAATCTTGAAAATTCTTCACTTAAAGACAGGAATTCAGACTCACAGAATACTCAGACTCAGACTATGATCTTTATATACTGGGTTTACATGAGAATGTGCAGCTGTCTTATTTATTTTTTTTAAGCATTTCAAGAAGCTGGGGTCTAATTCCTGCACAACTCCCTTTGGTAATTTTGAAAATGTCAAGCAGACTGTAAGGTTCTGAAGTAGAAAGTGCATGTGGTAGGTAATATTAGAGAACAAGGTCTATTCCATGAGACTGTTCACAGTAATGCAATAGATCCCACAATAACAAATGGGAAAACAAACTTGTGTTCAGCTAGCTTAACACTTTCTCTTACAGAGGATCCTAATACAGCTTCTGCATGTTTGCATTTCCCAGCATCTTAAAAACCAGAATTCCAGGTTCCCAAGGTAGCAACTTTGCTCACCAGCAAGGAGATTGACATAAGTCACGTGGAAAGGCCTTTTGCTGTAATAGGAGCTTTCAAGAATCAAGAAAGTAACATTGGGACATTCACTTTAAGCCAGGTAAAGTGGGCTCAGCAGCAGCTTTCAAAAAACACTGCTCATAAATCACAAAAAGAATATAATGCTTCCCTCCACAGCTCAAAATCAGTCAACTCTCTTCATATTCAGCTTAGAGAGACTCTATCCAACCACAGCCACTTTGATTTTGGACATCCCAAACTAACCAATGCAGACACAGATCTCTCCTGCTGCAGTAAAAGCAAAGTCCCAGAGCAACCATTGCTGTCTTCCTTAGAAGATCAGAGATGGTTTTGAATAACTCACTTTTTTTGTCACTTCCTGCTTTATTTCATGCATTTCTTAGGAGGAAAGGGACGTGCTCCCTAGTGACTGAGAAGCCCAGAAAGGTAGCTGCAGCATCTCAGCAGCAAAAGCCTGCAGATCAGCAGCTGACAGCAGCTGCCACAACGGGCCTAGAAATGTGATTAGAAATACCCTATACCATGCAGCAATCAAGGCTGGCTGTGACAGTCTCCTTTACAAGGTTGTATATGTTGAAGGATTTGTTGAGTGTGGACAATGGTCTCAGGCACATTGTGGGACTCTTGAGGTTGTCTTGTGCAGGGCCAGGAGCTGCACTTGATGATCCCTGTGAGTTCCTTCCAACTCATCACAGAATCACAGAGTCACTAGGTTGGAAGAGACCTCCAAGATCATCTAGTCCAACCCTTACCCTAGAACCTCAACTAGACTAGACTGTGTCACCAAGTGCCACATCCAGCCTTTTTTTAAACACATCCAGGGATGGTGACTCCACCACCTCCCCAGGCAGACTATTCCAATACTTTATTATTCTTTATTATTTCTTTCTGTGAAAAACTTCTTTCTAATATCTAACCTATACCTTCCTTGGTGCAGCTTGAGACTGTGTCCTCTCGTTCTGTCAGCTGCTGTCTGGGGGAAGAGACCAACCCCCACCTGACTACAATCTCCTTGCACAAAGTTGTAGAGAGTTATAAGGTCACCTCTGAGCCTCCTTTTCTCCAGGCTAAACAACTCTACCTCCCTCAAACGTTCCTCATAGGGCTTGTGCTCCAAGCCCCCCACCAGCCTCGTTGCTCTCCTCTGGACACGCTCAATCATCTCCACGTCCTTCCTAAACTGAGGGGCCCAGAACTGGACACAGTACTCCAGGTGCGGTCTCACCAGTGCCGAGTACAGAGGCAGAATAACCTCCCTGCTCCTGCTGGCCACACCGTTCCTAATGCAGGCCAGGATGCCATTGGCCTTCTTGGCCACCAGAGCACACTGCTGGCTCATGTTGAGTTGGCTGTCGACCAGTACCCCCAGGTCCCTTTCCACCTGGGCACTGTCCAGCCACACTGTCTCCAGCTTGTAACGTTGCAAGGGGTTTTTGTGGCCAAAATGCAGGACTCGGCACTTAGACTTATTGAATTTCATCTTATTGGATACTGCCCAGCTATCCAACCGATCCAGGTCCCTCTGGAGAGCCCTCCTTCCTTCCAATAGATTGACACAAGCTCCCAGCTTAGTGTTGTCCGCAAATTTACTGATGAAGGACTCAATACCGTCATCCATGTCATCAATAAAAATACTGAATAACACTGGTCCTAGCACAGACCCCTGAGGAACACCACTGGTGACTGGCCGCCAGCCGGATGCGGCACCGTTCACCATCACTCTCTGGGCCCGACCATCCAGCCAGTTCCTAACCCAGCAAAGAGTGCTCCTGTCCAAGCCGCGAGCTGCCAGCTTTTCCAGGAGTATGCTGTGGGAGACAGTATCAAAGGCCTTGCTGAAGTCTAAATAGACAACATCCACAGCCTTACCCACATCCACATGATACTCATGATATCCTCATGATACTTTATGATTCAAACCTGATGCTAAAAGGGCACAACGCAGAACAGCACTTCACAAAGCAGACTTGCATAACAGATGCAGAACTATGCCACTGCCTGGTCTCAGCATGGGTCTGGTACAGTCTACTCCAGCCCTGTCAGCCAGACCTCACAGGAACCAGAGTTAACTCCATAGACAGGAATCACAGATACAGTACCAAAGCTCCACTTAAGGCTGCAATTTAACCTTCTTAGCATGTCCAAAAGAAATCACACAGTGCTGGGTATCAACCTACAGGTAGTTTTTAAAAAGCCCTTGTTATGTTCTCAGAAAGATCACCTTTCCCTTGTGTTGAAGAGAATGAAATGAATATTTCAGCATCCTTTAGCTCTGCCAGGGAAAAGGCAAACTGTCTAAGAGTTGGTTTGGGCTTTAAGAAAGTGACTAAAAGGAAGCAAGTATCACCTTTCACATTGTAGTCATAGGCCAGTGTTACAGCTACAGGTCAGGTCAAATTCCTAAGGTGTACTTGGCTTTCACCAAAGGACATATACAAACATTAATGTATGGGAGGTCTAACTGCACACAGCTAGGAAATTAAAACATTCCCTTGAATGGCACTACTAAAACATGCATAGATATATACATAAAAAAATGTGAATAGTCAGGAGAATTCAGAAACCCTTTCAGAGGAACAAAATGCAAAATTTTTTCTAAAGAGGGACCCTGTACAGTGAGGAGTTAGTATACTAACAGCCTGAAGGCTGTCTTGCTCTCTTTTCCAATACACTTTCTCACTCTGCTTCTGCCTGCTTTATTTCTGTTTGAACCTTCTTTGTCATCTCCATACAACAAATTGGATTACAGTTTTCTTCCTTCTCTCAGGGATATAATAATTAAAATTTTTGATTTGTGCAAGCACTGCAGGAGTTCGTTCCACTCTAGTAGCTGACCCATGCAAACATGTTTAGAAAACAGGTACTGTCACTAAACAGTTCTTTTACTGAGAAAGGAAAAGTTATGTCTCTCAGTGTAGCAGGGAAGCAAGCTTGGGCTGTGGTTCACTAAGCACTTTGTGAGGTCTGCTCAAGCTCTCCAGTAGGTCAGCAAGCCCGAGGTAAGAGCACTTCTACATTTAAAACTGAGCTTCATTATGATCAAATCATCTTTGCAGTAAGAATGAGTGCTTCTGTGGTGTCAGAGTTGAGCTCACTGACACACTGCAGTACCCTAGAAGAGGAACTCTGTGGCAGAGTTAGTGTCTCATTTAAGAGAAATGAGAGTTATTTCAGGTAGGTTTTACAAGCATAAGGTCCCCATCCGGCTTCTCTACCTACCAGAAGGGGGTTAATTCTATCCCTCTCTTCAACCCCAACCAGACTTCCTGAGACACATTTCACAAGCAATTCTTACTGTGCTTAACTGATTGGAACATGAATTTTTAGGACCATAAACTATATGGAGGATAGGAAAGGAAAACATATATGCATTTTCTGACAGAAAGAGTACTATATAGATAGAAGACTTTAAGCGAAGTACTGCTAGCAGTACTGTTGGTTAGCTATACGGCATCAAGGCTAAGTCTGTTCTCCAGCTCCATGGGAGAGCAAGATTTACTAGTGTCCTACTGTAACACAGCCATCTGGTGAAATGCTTTCACAGAGCAATTATGTGGGAAGCTGCATAGTACAAGTGCTGTGTTTTCTGAACAGGTTTGCAGTCCCAACAGTAGCCTCCATACCTCTGGCAGGGACATTTAAAGCAATCATGAAAAAGAAGGACAGCAGTCTAAGTTCACACGTCCTTCTGTTTTCTGTGCTGAGGTCATCATTTTGATTTTTAAAGTCTTGCCTTACATAGTCTCCTTTCTGCAGCAAGCCCACAGCAACTGCCAATTTCTCTACCCCAAGCAATTAGCACCACTACTGTCAGTGGGGCATTGCTGCCAGAGTATTATGGAACCAATTATCTTCAGCTGTAAAATGGGTTTGCACAAACATGCCATTGTACATCCTTTGTCACCTGCCCCACACTAGATTACAGTTGTTTTTAAAGATATTTCAGCCCTTTTTGCTGTGCTGTCTAGCACCACATGGACACATTTGGTTTTCTTCTACTCTTAGTTCTTGCATGTTCAGAAAGCTTAGTTTCACACCTTCCCATTCATTGATAATGCTTGAAATGATATATCACAAGAGCAGCACATTCTAATTTAGACCATTAGCATGGCCTGTGGTTAGATGACATTATGTTGCTAATGGATCCACTGTGGAATATGACACCAGTTGTGCTGTCCACTGGGATTTACAGGCATATAATACACATGTTTATTTCAACTCTAAAAGGCTGTACTAATGGCTTCAGCACTTTTGTGTTAAGTAATCGGCATTCTCTCCCTTTGGCAGTGAATGCATATGTAATGCAATCCATGTTTTCCTGGGATAATTGGTCTTCCTTTCCTCAATCAGATGTACGACGAAATTCCAGGCTAGATGTATGTTAGAGACAGGTTTGCTTATAGGCTGTCACTAGTTTTCTTTAGTTTTCTATCTTTTAAGAATTCTAGGTACTTTCAAAGTGGTTGTGCTATTTACTACTCATCTCCTCCCTTCCTATTGTTTCGCTCAGGCTTCTGTTTATGAGGACTAAAATGAAAACTAACACACTAAGATTTTTGCAAAGATGCTGCTGCTTCTGTAGCTCAACACTGATCTAAGAGAGGCAATTCCAGTGGCACTGCAATCATCTGAAATGGGCTGTTCTGTTAACAGGACAGATGCAATTGCTTAGTGAAAGGTACTATTTGTAAGTAATTACGCTATGCAATCTTCCATCAAATGCAAAGTGCGCTTATCTGTAAAGTGTTTTCATTGGCTCTCAGTATCCCAGCACCTAACTTTACATTTGCGTTAACAGAGCATGCTTGTCACCAATCAACTCCCACCACCTCAAAAATACGCTAGCATAAAGGGAAAAGTAAGAGCAGGTAGCCTTCCAGATAATGCATTCAGTATTAGGTGGCCTAGCAAAGAGAACACATTATGGTAGCGGTGATTAGAGTTTGAATGTGCAACAACAGCTGAGAAATGATCAACACAGTCATGAGAGATCTTATACTTTCTGACAGGTTATATTTATTGTATTGCAATTATGCAATGCTGTGGTTGCTGGTATGGCTCCCAGGTGGTTTTGACTTTATAACATAAAATCATGATGCATTCCCTTCTGCCACACTACCTTGATGAAAGAACCCCAAGGGGTGTATCCAAATCTGAAACAGATCCCGAGAGCCACAGACTTACTCCTAGCAGTCAGCTATAGCAAATGAGTCACTAATCTAACCCCCAAGAGGTAGCAGTCAGAGAAAGTAACAGATTCTGGAGAAGAAAAGCTCTCTCTTGCTGTTCACTTTTTCCTTAGTAATCTTTTGGGATGGATCATGGATCTGTTTTGATCACAGACACATAACCCAAACCTAAGTTCTCCTACTATCTACCCAGGCAGAAATGCATTGTGCTTGTAGTGAAACCCTCCCACACAGAAGTTTGTCTGTTTGTTTGAGGAGGTTCTTTACAAGCACAAATTTCAATCACCTGCACTGAAAATAGGCTAGAACTGTTTTAGACCTCAGGACTTGAGTTATCAAAAACCTGAGACAAATGATCATCTTCCTATTTCCTTCCCTATTCTGCATGAGTTCAGGTTGACCCCATTGCTTTGGTAGAGAATTTGATGATCACCATGCATTATTTCAGACACATCCTAAAATTCAGAGGGAGGGGAGTGAAATTCTGATCTTTAAGTGAATAGTTGTTTTATTTCCTGAACCTGACTTCCACTCTGTTTCTGATCCAAAGCACAAACAGAGCTAAATTCAGGAGGAAAATATTTAGCTTCAACTGAAAAATACTAGATGCTTATTCTGCCTAAGGAATTTAAGAAAATATAGCAAAGCATAATCCTGCAAACATATGGAATAGTATATATTTCACAAGGATCTGGAAATAGAAAATGAAAAGATAAACCATTCAATTTTTATGCATGCCATATGCAGAGAATTAAAGCAAAGTCTAGAGAAGCACTTCCGCAGGGTTCACTATTTCATTAACTCCCATTTTTTCCCCCACCCAAGGAAAAAAACCTCTTTCAAATGCCTACTCGTGCAATAGGAATGTTCTTAAAAGCATTCCATGTTAAAGTAAACAGAATATTGCTGTGTGTTTGGGATTTGCATATTCCTAGTCTGCCACTGGAGTATGTATGCCTACCAGGCAGCTAGTGTCTGAAAGTCACCAAGTGACTATTAAATTTCACAAAGGAGGTATGACAGTAATGCTATACTACTATTAATTAGATTTCAACCAAGATAACGATTAGCAGGGATTTGTCGGATTTGTCAAATTGTAACTAGTATAATTTCAGTGTTATCTAGGGACCAGAGATAGACATCTCACATTACATTTAAGTTAACTAAACATAATTTATAAAAAGGTAAATCCGCAGTACAAAATGAAATAATTTCAATCCAAACCACACAATCTGATCAAATACATGGGGAAGCTACTCCTTCTAGCTTGCATTTAATGAGAGGTTTCTAATTTGCATAACTTTTTACTAGAGAATGATCTGTCCAATTTAAAGTTCTCACATATTATTTTTCTCTTTCAACTACAAACACACTACCACCTGCTTTGGAAGCGCCCAGCTGGCCAATCTGTGTGGATGGCATCATTATTAAATTGTCTTCTGCCTCTTGCTGGCACTGGACCTGACCCACTGCAGCTCATGCTTCCTCAAAAGCACTCAGCAACCACAGCACCCACTTTGGGCAGACAAGTGTAAAATGGCATCATTTCACAGGCTTAAGTTACAGACATTCATTATGTAGCCCAACAGCTGCAAACAATATTCCCAGTCCTCTTTGAATCAGGTACACACTGACAAGGTGACATTTTAAAAGCGCAACACCTACAATCCATAATCTTACAACAAAAAGCTCTCTTATATCCAAAGTACTCCAGTAATTTACAAGAGCAACAAAAGCAGAATACAAATTATTCTAAACTTCCACCTGGATTAAGATGCCTCTATGAAGCAGATCTGCTGACTTGCTCTACATTTATGTGTGCTTTCCAGGATTTCAAGTGACTGGAAACTGCAATGCAAGATAAAATAATGCACCACTAATTAAAAATTTCTTCATTGCACAATTATTGCAATACCATCGCTAATAAGAACCTGAGATTTTTATATATTCTTCTTAGCTGTTAGTGTTGAAAACGCTTGCGATTTACCCTTAGGTTTCTCCACAGAATTTCCCACATCATTAGTTATTCACAAAGTTTTCTGCTATCTATAAATGCACCTATTATGGTATGTGTGAATTTAGAAGAAATTTGTATTAAAACTCTTAATTCATCTCCTTCAATACATACAAGAACCACGCAGAGAGAAAGCTAGTTTGAGGGGAGGTCCCCCTCTTTTCAATATAGTTATTATTTTCATTTTTAAACCAAAAAGAAACATCACTAGCAAAGTACATAGCATTAATCAAAGCCAATCAAGAAAAAAGGTGCAAGATTATAACACTAAAAACCATGCACCAGCAGCTGGAAAGGCATATGGGAAAAAAAATGCAGACTACATTCATAACCAAGATGGAACAAAAAAATCTTTTGAGTTAGTTTTGTTGTATATCCATGCCCCAGTAAATTGCTTTAATTAGCTAAAAGAATAAGACAACAAGGAATTAATATGTTATGCTGAGTAAGCAGACTTTAAGAATGTCACAAATGTTTAAAAAATTGCATTCTTGTAGAAATCCACACCTACCCAAACACCTTTGCTCCACTTTGTATGATTCAGATAGTCACTGCTAACATGAATGGGGAACTGTGTATAAAGGATAAAACTACTTCGCAACACAACCGTCTGTTAAAATGCCCACAATAATTCTTACCCCTTGCCCCATCCCCCCCATGAATAATCATACTTAAAAAAACCCCAACAGAATAACCCCATTTTCTCCTTAAAATAAATGTATGTATGTTGCTGTAAAAACAGACAAGGCACGTTTGAGAACACAAATATCAAATAAAGCAAAAGGCATGGGTCTTTATCCTACAAAGTGCTACCAACAGAGACCACCTTAGATCATCTTAAAACTTCAGCACCCAAGTATTATATGGAGCCCTAAAATGAGATATATTCATTTGTAGATTTTTCAAAAAGGTTGCCAGGAGGAGAGTCAATACTATGAATATATAAAACGGGAGATAAAAATCTTGGAGATGTAAATGCATTAAATGCTTTTATCTTTGAGTGTCCAGCTGCTGTCACAATTCACATGCTAAATTTTGACAATTCTGATTTAGGTTTTAGGTTAAATTCTGGCCCTTACCCTTCCACAGCGCTGGTTATGAACATCCACTCAAAACAACAATGACTGTGCTACTTGATCACTATGAATCTACACGGTACTTTAGAGAAGAATATCTGCTCCTTGACTTGATAGAACACAGCAGTATTTTCCTTAACCTGCTCAGGTTATAGTTCTCAATTTGCCCTTCTGCTCCATGGGCAAACAACATTCATAATGAGAGCACCAGTTCTGAGCTAGGGCCACACCTTTCCAACCTCAGAGGGAACAGAGATCAAGGGATAAAGCTGACCCTTTTATTCAGGTCCTATTACATGTCACTCCTAGGGCCTTCTCTTCCTCCTTTTAATTACAGATTCTACTAACAAGCCACACATGTTTTTGAGCACTTGTTGATGAGCTCAGATTAGATGGGGACATGGCTATTTCCCTTTGGTAATGTAGTGAATAGTGAAGTAACAAGCTAGCCCAAGAAACAATTTTCACCCAAACTTCCTCCTAATTACCATTCTCATTTAAAGACAATAAAAGGTGATTTCCCCTGGCAAATGAAACAGTTTGTTGACATCCCTTTGAAGATCAGTTTAAATTAAATTCACCATATAATTCTAAATAGCCCATCTACACACACACATCCACATAATTTACTTTAACACCAAGAGATTCAAGAAGCTTGCACAGTCTTCTTATAACAGTTTAAAGCACTGCTTTTATCCCCCAGGCAAGTAGCAGCCAGAAGTCCTCCCTTCCTCTCAACACTTTTATGCTTCCTTCTATTATTTGTTCTTTTACAGACACTGTGCATTCCTGGCCCCAACAAAAAATTAAAAAAAGGAAAAAACAAATAACATGTGGCTTGGGCATTTTACACCCCAAGCTCTTCACACACTCCTGTTAAGGAATGATGATGAGCAAAGGAGATCAGTGCTAAGGTGACCAAAAACCCAGAGTGCAGAAAAGACCTGGCTTTTTAAAAAAAAGCCATCACTGGCAGGATCACTGACAAGATGATCTGCAAATGTTTATCTCGTTGTTTTATCTGCAAGACAATCTTCTAGTTTTAGCTTCCATTAGACCTATCAGGTATACTGGTGCTACAAGAAGCTCTCAGACTACATCAAGTTTCCCATCTATGACCTCACTGATCATTTGAATTAACAATCTGGAAATTTCTGGAAAGAAGGAAACCAAATCAGTAAAAGCCATGAACTTTCTTTTAGTGTAAATGGAACCAAGAAAAAGATGCAAACAGCCTAAGAGAACTGCACTTGTAATTACAAACAAAATTATGTACAGAGATCAACTGAACTCATTCACCATAGCAAGGTCTAAATAATCAGTGCAGGCAAATAACCAGGCCATCTTTACCAACAGGCTGAGCCATCATTCAAAATGTTTTACAACGCAGCTGAGGGACTTGGGGGTGCTAGTTGATAGGAAGCTGAATATGAGTCAGCAGTGTGCACAGGTGGCCAAGAAGGCCAATGGCATCCTGGCCTGTATCAAGAATAGTGTTGCCAGTAGGACCAGGGAAGTTATTCTTCCTTTGTACTTGGCACTGGTCAGGCCACAGCTCGAGTACTGTGTCCAGTTCTGGGCCCCTCAGTTTAAGAAGGATATTGAGTTGCTGCAGCGTGTCCAGAGAAGGGCAACGAGGATGGTGAAGGGGCTGGAGCACAAGCCCTATGAGGAACGGCTGAGGGAGCTGGGATTGTTCAGCCTGGAGAAGAGGAGGCTCAGGGGTGACCTTATTGCTGTCTATAACTACCTGAAAGGAGGCTGTAGTCAGGAGGGGGTCGGTCTCTTCTCTCAGGCTCCCAGTGACAGAAAGAGAGGACACAGTCTTAGGCTGCATCAGGGGAGGTTTAGGCTGGATATTGGGAGAAACTTTTTCACTGAGAGAGTGATTTCCCACTGGAATGGGCTTCCCAGGGAGGTGGTGGAGTCATCAACCCTGGATGTGTTTAAGGATAGGTTGGATGATGAACTTAGTGGTATGGTTTAGATGGTTTGGATGGTTTAGATGGTGTAGATGTTAGACTGATGTTGGATAGGTTGTTAACCTAGGTAAAGGTTGGACTTGGTGATCTCTACAGTCTTTTCCAACCTTATTAATTCTGTGTGTGTAATTCCGTGTATATGAAGCAGCCCAAGAGCGCTGCCAGAGCTGATGACTTGCAGCTCAGCTGAAGGCAGCAGGTCTGAAGTCATACCTGCCTATCTCAGGCACACAAACTTTGAAAACACTCTACGGATCCCCACTAAACGCTGAAAGAATATGAGCTTGGACACTTTGTGAGCATTATGTACTTAACCACGCCTCTGTTTATCAACAAACCCCACCCTAAATCTCACAGAAATCAAAGACAAATAAATTGAATCCTAACTAATTTGACTAATTTGTTTTGAAAGTTGCAGTTGTTACGACTTCTTCAATAATAGTAGGTCTCAGGCAATAGCACATTTTTATTATAAAAAGTATCAAATACCAGATCCATCCTTCTCATATGCAGTTGCATTGAAGTTATCATCAGCTGATCATCATTTGCATTTTACTCACTTGTTTTGATTGTACATGTAAGGTACATCCTGGACAGTGGGCAATGGTAGGGACAGAAGTTTCTAGTGCTGCAGAGCACCACCTACCTAGAGCAACTCCACTGTGCCTGTGATATTCCAAAGAAGAATCTCCTCATACATACATACTTCCACAAAGAATCCTAAAAATCCAATCATGTGGCTCCCAGATCTGCTGCTTCTTTTCTCTATGGCAGTAGCACAGGTTTGGTTGTAATACTTGACCTATTTCAGCAAGCCAAGTACACTTGTGAATGACTTCATCTTGTCATTTCCCCCCCAACCAAAGTATTAACAGGCATTCACAGGTTACAGGCTATTGTACTTTGAAAATTAAAGTATGAAGTATTGTTTGTGCAAGCAAGTAAACACTACATTCACATTAAGATGCAAATCCACTAGCATCACTGGAAACACAGAAAAGGAAATTCTGAACCCACATTGTTTGGGTCATCATCTAACAAACATACTGTACTATATACTGCAATCCTGCTCTAGAAAAAGAAGGTGAGTCTTCCTTGAAATTTGTTAAAAGGAGCAAGTAACACTGCAGCTAAAATTATGACTTAAATAGGTGTGTTGTATTTCAAGAATCAAAAAGTTACTGTCCCTAGAGTCTCAATATTATGTCTAGAAATAATTCCAATATTTTACAATATAATTAAATTCACTGCTTGCCTAGGTTTTAAATGCTGAGCTGTGACAAAATGTGAACATGGGTAATGAAATGTGTGTAGTTATTATTGAACTTGGAGGATTTCTGGCCCTAGCTAAATTTACAGGACCCACAGTCAAATAAATGGGAATGAAAACAGGCATACTGAATATTAAAAAGGATATGTATAATGTCCTTGAGAATGTCAGAAGAGTCACAGACCTGGCTCTGAACGTTGCACCACACTAATCTGTATTACCCTGGCATATAAGAGCCTAACACATTCTCCCATACCCCAAAACCTTTAGTGTCTTCAATGGCAACAGAGAGCAGCAGGTCAACAACTAATATGGCTACTAGTACTTTATAAGGCAGAAAAACATATATATATTGGAAGCACTATTTTATCCCTTCAGATTTCAAAGTCAGCAGAAATTGCCAAGTTGCCAGCCTTCAGGACAAAGCAGAATACAGGTATTTGAATTTCTCTGTACTGCCTGGAAGAAATCTGTTGCAGAAGGTAGAAACGCAAAGAACTGAGCCAGGCAGTAAGCAGGAACTGAATCACCCTTTTCAAACATGGTGTCTCAGCTTTTCATCTTCCACAGAGTTTTGAGCAACTCCAGAATGCAGAAGCTTTAGAAGAGCTCAGCTCACAGTCAGCCATTGCTACGCCAGTTGTATAACAGGATACCTTATAACAGACCTGCAAAATACCCAAGTGGAGATCCAGTCAGCCTGGGACCACATTACACAGCCAGTGAAACTCTTTCAGACTCTTGGTAGCTGAACCACTCTGTGGAGATATCTACTATAAAGAGAATCAGGGGCCTTTCAGATATGCATTGGCCACTTACTGGAGGAGCACTTCTTACAAGCCTGGGTTCCTACATCAAAACTTGTCTTTGCAATCACATACTGCTGTTACCAGAGGCAGCCCTGGCTAACCTGGGTGATTTTGTTGGCAGAGCATGAGATTTTTGATCCCAAAGTTAGATTAGAATCTATGTTCCAAAAGACAAAGAAATTTGTATTTAGTTACTCCTTCACAGGGCAGGAATCATTTTGGCTGAAATAAAGGTTTGGACCAGCCAGACAAAGAAATGAGTGCTTGACCCCATGCCAGTCAAAACTATATGCAGGTTGACCAGCTGCTTACATTTTCACACCCTGGTATCAACAGGTAACATTTGCAAAGTCTCTTACAAGTTATTATAATAGTTTTTGTTCTGTTTGCACTCTTTTGCAGACTACACCAAGATGAGTTATGTAATTGACATGCCTGAGCAACAGGAGGCAATCCAGGCGGATCTGGTCGAGCCTAAGAATTGGGCCCATGTGAAACTCCTAAGGCTCAACAAGGCCAAGAGCGAGGCACTTTACCTGGGTTGAGGCAATCCCCAGTACCAATAGGGGCTGCGGATGAAGGGATTGAGAGCAGCCCTACCGAGAAGGACTTAGGGATGTTGATAGATGAATGAATTGACATGAATCAGTAATGTACACTTGCAGCCCAGAAAGCCAGTTGTATCCTGGGTTGCATCAGAAGCAGCGTGGCCAGGAGGTCGAGGGAATGGATTTTTCTACTCTACTCCACTCTGATAAGACCCCACCTGTGTCTGGCTCTGGGGCTCCCATGATACGAAGGATGTGGGCACTCACAGATTGAGTCCCGAGGAGGTCTGGAACATCTCTCCTATGAGGAAAGAGCCAAGAGAGTTAGTGTTGTTCAGCCTTGAGAAGAGAAGGCTCCAGGAAGACACTGTTGTGGTCTTTCAGTGCTTAAAGGGAGCTTATAAGAAAGATGGGGACAAATTACTTAGCAGGGCCTGTTGCCTGGGGTAATGGTTTAAACTAAGAGAGGGTAGATTCAGACTAAATATAAGGAAGAAAGTTTTTACAGTGAGGGAAGTGAAACACTGGAACAGGTGTCCCAGAGAAGTAGTACATGCCTCATTCCTGGAAACATTCAAGGTCAGCTGGATGGGGCTCTGAGCAACCTAATGTAGTTGAAATATCCCTGTTAATTCCAGGGGTGTTGGACTAGATTACCTTGAAAGCTCCCTTCTAACCCAAATTGTTCTATGATCCTGATACCCTGCACCACACAGTGCATGGTCTGCTGCTTAAGACGGACCTTCTGTCTAACTGGATATGTCTGTTGCTCAATTAATGGTCTCTTCCCCACAGCCCAAAATTTGTGCCCTAAGATTTGTTAGTTAAGGTCACAAAACCAAACAAACAACAACCACAAAACAACAACAACAACAACAAAAAGCAAACTTGGGAACTTGCTGCAATCCCATTCAGAAACCTGGATGTTGTCAATAATTCAAGAGTGTTTTGAAGTGACGTTTGATTCTGAGTTAATCCAGTAGGACATGGAACATTTGAGTCCAGAAATAATAATGAGTAAATTTACATTTCTCTCTTTCTCTCCTCACTTGTATCTCAAAGGACATAAATTATACTCTCCAAAGATTCACAAGCTTGGAGAGTTTGCTGGCAAGGCTTATTTTCCCAGTACCTACTACTATAGATAAAAGCAAAGCATGAAGAGAAGTACAAACACAGGATACTGAATCTCAGCTGCTTTAAAGTTGGTAATGTATGAGGTAACCTTCTTATCCTACCCAACACACGTACAGTGAAAATGCTTAGAAATGGTATTATGCAGCTGTCAGTCTTTCAAACACAGAGAAATTTAACATTTGCCATGACATAACATAAAGTTGCCATGGATATTTCCCTATTCTTAGCATACTGGGAGGAAAAAAAAAAAACAAACAACAAAAATCTCTATGATCCAATGTGTAGTAACCTTGAGCAACTGCTGACTCAGTCGATATGGTGGCTGTCACTGCAAATTTAAAAATTAATTTTATTTTGCCGAAATTACTGCAAATGAATAATCTACGCACTGTTTATGACCAGGATTGCTCTGCCACGTGCCACACAATGATTGTCACAGGGAAATCAATAATAAGCAGGGGAGAGTGAAAGTTGGTTTGAGATCAAGACCCTTCTCAACAGAATTAATTCAGAATCAAGTTTTGGTTTAGGTTAAATTATCTAACAGAAGAAGTACAAAAGAGGGGTACTGGCAAACAAGAAAGCAGGGCTTCAGGACTTCAGATGAGCATTCAGATGAGCGTTGTTCCTAAAAAGAACCAGATGTAGTGGCTTCTTTAGCTTAACTCCAGGAGGGCATCCTGTGGAGAAAAAAAGAAATGATGGCCCAAAACCAATCATGTATGAGACGAACTGTGAATCAGTAAATATTGGAGACAACAAGAAGTTCGAACAGGGAAAATGTAGAGCTTTCCAGTTGGACCAGCTGATAAAAGAAGCTAACATCTCTTACTTCACAACCTGGCAAATTTGCATCTGGACTTGTATGAAATCACCTCCTGTAATTGTAGGAACTATACTCTATGTTCTGGTCATGTAAAGATACTTCAAGGCACTGCAGCCCCCTTAAGCCAGAAAACTTCAAGATACTTTAAAAAAAAAAAAA